>OX418217.1:101244541-101844541 GCA_948455865.1 Conomelus anceps
AAAATGCAAAAGGAAATAGAAGATGCTGTCAAAGAACCGAGAGGCCTTTCGCCAGAGCAAGTTTTCAACCTCCCTATTTCTTCGGCTATACCTAAGAAGCCGATTTTGAAATTCGTAAGTCAACATACTCTTATGCTTATTATATAGTTTATGAGTTTGTTGTATTGTTGAGTGCATAATTCGGTAATTGTTTTAATACTTGATAACTAAAATCTAAGTACTAGTGTTCGAATCATTCCTGTCTCCAGCAAAATTAGAGAAAAATTATTTCATAGTATTTGGAGATGATTTATTTAAGTCATGCTTTTCTTATTGACTCATTAATAAAATTTCAAATCATGTTGATACTTTTTAGCACACCTCTATCAAATTTATTGGTTTGTATCCCACTCCGTGAGCAAAACCACTATTTTATCTTCACTCACTCTATTTTAAAGGATTACTCTAGGGTGGGGTCGTAACTTAGAGACGCGTGATAATAATTATAAGGTAAAGTTTATTCAATAAAAATTGTTTCCTCCTTTTCCCAATAATTCAATTATAACAAAATATATTTAAGTACGCTAGTATCTGTACTGTTATTAACCTTAAACTATAATTTATTTATTAGGTAAAAATATTTGATTACTCGCTTGGCTCGCTTTCTGGGACAGTGTGTTGGATTATGTAATTAATATAAAGTCCTACCTCAGATATTCCTGGACCTCCTTCCTTGGCAACCTCCAGGAGTATATGCACACTACAATAACTCTCAAAACCCAAGCTAGTTGCCCTTATCTTCCAGCAGAAATTGCTGGCTAGCACCCCAAAAATTTCGATCACTTAACCAAGTTTTAATCTGCCCGGACTGAGACAGACTTTATTAAGTTTTCGAAGATTCCGGGATTGTAAGCCTGGCACTCTACTGGCCGAAAGAAGCCTCACTCTGGCTTCTCGAGTTGAACTCCCTGATCATAAATTTTGGTACTCTATTTAAATGGTCCATACACACCTTTCAATGCCAGAAAAAGAGGCCTAACCTTCACAAGATTGAATAGTGACACGTTCTTACATACCTTTAAAAATTTACTAAAACATCCAAATAATTCGCTTGAACGTGCCACTATTAGTCCTGTCGATCTTATGACCGCCATCACTGTACAATATTAGTATTTGCCTTGAAAGCCTGAAGTAATACAACTCGGCTCTCATCTCTATAATAAAATCTAATTTTTATTAAAAAAAATGTCATTTATGACAGGTTCCTCTCCAACATTAAGCCATGGATAACATAATTCAGTTAAATGACATTAATTACTGTTTTATAGTTTAATTAATTCTAAAACAAGTTCTTTTGATTGAGCTGAGTCCAAAATCAGTCCTGAAGTTTGGACTCAAAGCTTGAAAAAACAAAAGTAATCTTAAATTTTTTACATATGTAAAATTTGCATTAATAAAGTGAGGGGCATCACAGCATTTCTAATATCGTTCCCAAAGCTTCATGTATTGCGGTAAATACGGAACTATGAACATCATTGAATTCACAAATAGGCCTATAGCTTTCATCCAATGTTTCTTTTTCTGTAGAATACCATGCTTAAATGCTAGTTAGCAATAAAGAAAATTTAGGTAAAATATCCACTTTCAGAGATATTTTTTTTTAGAAAAGCTAATGATTCTACAATGACAATATTCAAGACTATTTTTATTTTATTAGTGTTGTCTATGAAATTTTCATACAGTACCGCTTCTTCCAGTACTCCTTCATTCTCTCCGATGTTGTCTTTCTTCTCTCCTCTGATACCATAGTATCTCCTCTAGCTTTATGTTCTTGGAATCATCTAGTTATTTTCATCTTTCAATAAATTTCTGAAATTTACTGTGTTCTTGATTGTATTCTCTGTATTATTCACTTCATTAAAATCAAGTAGGACTTGTTTTAATTATTATTAGTATTTTTCCGAATCACCCACTTTGGGGTACTTTGAATTTATTGTTTCTTCATGAATGCTTCTTCCAGTACTCCTTCATTCTCTCTGATGTTGTCTCTCTTCTCTTCTCTGATACTACAGTACCTCTTCTAGTTTTAGGATTATTTTGGACATTATTATTTATTATTGTATTATTATTATTAATATTTTATTATTATTATTATTTCTTTTCTCCTCTGACTATACAGTACGTTGAATCAATTATTTCTTCAAGGATGCTTCTTTCCGCTTCTTCCAGTACTCCTTCATTATCTCCGATGTTGTCTTTCTTCTCTCCTCTGATACCATAGTATCTTCTCTATAGAGATGGGTCGTACTAGGTTTTTCTGATACTAAGTATTCCGAGTACTAGTACGTTCTAATACCTATTCCAAATACCTGTTCCAAAATACTAGGTAGTATTTTATATTAGCCAGTTTGCCAGAGTATACGTACAAGAGAGTATCGTACTGCGGTACTGGTTCTCACGTTAAATACAGCACGAATCTTTATTACTCGTGTTAAATACAGCACGAATCTAATTATTGAGTTGCTCTCAAATGTGCTGTAGCGAAATGAGACACGGACGGCAAGACCTTGAGACGCTTGAGTAACAAACTACTTTTTAGTACTCGTACTCAAGTACTCAAGAAGTATTTCTACTGGAAAAGTACGCGCGTACGCCATACGCAACCAAAGACAATCTAGACGCATGCGCCTACAATCGTGTATAGAGAGAGAGAGAGGGAGAGAGAGAGCGTGTGAGTGAGTGAGTAGTTGAATAGTTCTATAACGAGAAATGAGCTATTAATAGCTACTGTACAACTGCAAATTACAAAGCTCCACTCCCACTCCGTAAATTGCGTAGTTTACTAGCTTCTAGAAATACTCACAGATATCTGAGTATTTTGTTCTTCGAATGCTAGTCCGTACGTTCAAATACTCAGTAAAAATACTTGTTCCAGTAAATACGCCTCATCTCTACTTCTCTAGCTTTAGAATGTTCTTGGAATCTTCTAGTTATTTTCATCTTTCAATAAACTTCTTCAATTTACAGTATTATTTTAGAGTGATGCAAAAATTATCGTAGTTAGTACAAGCTTTTCTTAGCATATTTCGATGGGGTCTTGCCTTTTCTGATTTAATCAAAATGAAATTCACTGTGTTTAGGACGCTCATGATGGAGAAGTGGATGCAGTGAAGTGGAGTCCAGTTGATAGACTGGTTGCAACGGGAGGTGGAGACCGCAAAGTCAAGCTGTGGGATGTGTCCAATGGTAGGTAACTCTTCTTTTCGTCTGATTTATTATCTCTCAATGGATGGTTCGGAACCCACCTAAAATTCGCTATTGTAATTGTTAAAACGCCCAACAGTAATAATTAATGACATAATAATATCATCTCAATATATTATTTGGCAAAAATTGCCATAAAACATATTTTTTAGAGTTGAAAGTGAACCAGTATCATTTTTCAAACAATACTCATCAGCAATTACATTTTTGAACAAATTATTCTGAGAATAAAATGTATAATAGCACAATATCCAAAAACAAAAGCCCAAATTTTAATTTACTGCAGTTACTTTCTTTTAGCTAATTTTCTACAAAACTTAATCAATTCTTAACTTGAATAAAGTGATACAACAGTATCCAAGGACCCGACGAATTAAATTATTATTATTATTATCATCAATATTGTGCTGATAGGCATATGCACCAGTCAATCAGTGCATTCTGGCCTCTCTACTAACCTTGCCATTCAATTCCTTCGGTTTTTATAAATATCATATGTTTTCCAATTCACAAAAAATGCACATTGGCAGTTCTTGAAAAAGAGTGTTTATTCTTCTTCTTGCTCATAATATATCATGCATCAATTTTCTGTTTTTTTTTTTTCAATTCTATGATTTAAAATAATTTATCTACGACCATGTCATAATGTATATCGTACATTACAGTTTCACAATTGATGCCAAAACAGCTGTCTTTTCAAAATGCTTTTTGAAACCCGTTGCATAATGAGCTCATTATAGTACAGGTTCTTCATTATAACACGGGTTCTGGACCAATCAGAAGCATTTTTGATGGAATCAATATCATAATTCAATATTGTGAAACTATCAGCTGATTTGATCAAACTGCTACACCAGCTGCTTTAACCTAACAATCTACTATAACTTCTCGTATTTGAGATGAGAGGTTAGGTATCTCTGACAGTCACAGGTAAAATGAAATTGTTTTAATTAAATGTATACTAGTGGTCTTAGATAAAGTAGTGTATGCAACGGTTTTATTTGGCCATTAAAGCACTCGTGAGATATTTATAACACTCGCATTCGCTCGTGTTATACTTACATCTAACTCGTGCCTTAATAAGGGTCAAAATAAAATCGTTGCATAAACTACTATTAAGAACAGATTTAAACACAATCAAAAATTAAAATTTCAACGCTTGTACTGTAAAAAAATAGAATTGATAATTGGGCTAGCTAAGCATCAGCCTTCGTAATTTCCAATGTTTTGATTCTCAAATGTAAACAACAGCTGCCAATCTTTTGATATTCACTTTCCAAAACTAACTTGGAACCTATAGTGGAAATATTGTGTTGACATCATAATAATTTTCATATTCGACCCCCAAAACTCCAAAATCAATAGCGATCTCACTTGAACTATGAGGAAGCTATATACCAAGTTTCAAGAGTCTAGAATCTTCCTTTCAAGCGCTAGAGCACAGACGGACGGACGGACACTGGCTCAATTCCAATAAGGCGCTGTCAGGTCCTTAATAAAGGCACTATAAATTCTTTATGAGTATTTTGATAGGTACAGCTGGAGGTTGTAGAACTTGGAAATAAAATTTCAATAGTTGTGTTTCTTGAAAATCAGTCAGTGTCCGGTGCTAATCGATGCATGATTGAAAAGAGGTCTCTGTCTTGTTAAGCATCCCCATCTCAAAAAATAAGACCTTAATTAAATTACATTGTCAATTTTTTGTCGCCATTTCACTACAGTAACAGTGACTTTATGTAGACAGTGTGGCCAGTGGACGCCTCGCTCTGATTGAATAATTCGGTCACATGGTACATATTCGCCATTCCGTTTCCAAATTAATTGTTGACTACAGTGATCTATATGTTCACCTCTTTACAGTAATTTTATTTAAAAAAAAGCAGTCGTTAAAAAAACGGCGAGGTGGAACTACCCGTAAGGGTCTCCCCACCACGAAAAGCCATACGAATTTACTTTTATTGTAGTATGGACCATACGATATCCTATTTTATTTAGGCTATGCTGTAACGCTGACGGGAACGCAAAGGTTTACACGCGTACTGTGTAAGCCATGCAGTCACGTAGAAAACATATGTTTTCAATAGATATCTGGTATCTAGCCTTTATAACGGATTTTTCAAAAATGACGCAACCCTGAAACCAAATGGCGGAAGTCGTGCATGGGGTGAATTTTCTGTGCCCCAATAAGCACAAACAATAAGCTGTGTTTAAGTATCATTTAATTCAATAAAATTAGTAGAACTGATGTTGATATTGTGTCAAATATAAATTCAATGTCAAATATCTGAGACAATTGGAATGTACTAATCGATTATTAGTAAAGTCACAGCAGTCGTTTCATTGAATTGAGTCAGATCTATTTTTTTCAAGATTCTATTCTTGAGATCCTTGGAACTTATCGTGTCTCAAGTTTTCCTATAGGGCTCTTTGCATTACAAAGTTGATAATAAAATTCTTATACAATAAAATTGGTTGGCTTGAAACTCAAACAACGTTCAAAAGATTATTTCAAGTAGAGTAGCAAAGAAAATTTGAAGGAAAGTGGCTACAAATGAGTTGAGATTAGTACATCATCAGCAATAAAAAAGTACAAACCTATTTTAAAGCTACATGGCGTCAAATAAAACATTAGTACAAGATTGCATTTTAATCATGAATATGTCATATATTATTCCTCAAAGATTGCGTCACTTTTGAAACACTATAGATGCCAATAAAATTTAAAATGGTGACTTTGAACATGGCCATACTGTCTAAAATGTCACCGTACTACAGTCTAAAAACAGCGCCAATGCGGTCGTGATTGGAACTTCTACCTGATTCCTCTTTCCTCTTTCTATGACTGTTGGAATTGTTTCTATTTTTTGTAGTTTAAAAGGGATAAGTTATTGAAATCTGTTTCCTTTTTTTAATAGCATCAGATAGTATATCCATATTCTATTCATTTTTTTGAAATTGAAGTCTGTATCAAATTGATGGATTGTTGCAGGTATTTTGGAGCCAAGAGGCATTCTGCTGGGAAGCAATCGCGGAGTGATGAGTGTCGACTTTGATTCGACGGGAACTGTCATACTGGGAGCATCCAGCGACCAGGCAACCAGGGTGTGGACAGTGGCTGATCAAAGACTAAGGGTGAGTCCTAACTTCCACCCAATTAATTCATTGTGTTCGCTAAGAATACGGCAGAACACAATAATTCAATTTTTGGTTTAACCAATTCTCGTAGCACACTAAGCATTTTGCACGTGAACATCATAGCTCTATCAGAATATATACAGGCAATGAGAGCTGTACAAATGGACTTCTAATCCAGTGTAATAAAGTAATAATGAATTCGCCTCCAGCATGTAATAAATTAGTTGAATTTCTTAAGGGGTAACGCTTGGCATGCGAGAAGTGTTTTGGGTACTACTCTAATCTCACGAGAAAAGGTGCCAAAGAATGAATTAGTGTAAGGTCAAAAAAACTATTTAAATTTGTTCGATTATACTAATAAATTAACCATCGCTAATTGGCTTACTTGTGTAAGGATGAGCTTGAGACTATTAGATCTAATCTACTCAAACAGTCACTCGCTCAGCTGTGGTCATCTACCGTAGATGTAACCAGCTCCCCTACTCGACGCCGAGTGCCCTGAACCACTTCTTTATTCAGCAAAATTTTAGGTGTCATGAATTTTCACTGACTCTACATTTTTCTTTTCAATATCCAATAATGACTCTCTCCTCCTTTTGTGAAAATGCATGGCAAATAAATAAATTATGCTGTTACATTACACCAGTTACTGGACTGGTTTCATTAGAATATTGCATTCGGAATTGCAGCACTGAGAGAGTGCAACTGGAATAATAGTGTACTACAGTGTTTTCTGATTAACACTATCTCTAAATCAAGACCAACTCTGTACTCCATATAGAGTTGGTTTGGCTATATCCTGATAAGTTTAGTTTTGAGCATGCGTAGACTACAGTACAAGTTTGAAAAATACGACTCTCGAGCTAGGTCGTTAGAAAATATTAAGCTTTTTTAAGATGTTGCTTCAAGTCTCATTGAAGACTCAAAATAAGTAGATAGAAATTCGTGTAGTGGGTCACAGAAGAAAAAGTAATCCTTAAAATCAGGTTTCTTATTCATCAATTTATAATACGCCTGATTGTTGAACACATCAAAACCAAGATTGATGGTTTAAAATTGAACACGCAAATTCCAGTTAGGGGATGAATGATGATCTATTGCTGTTTAAATTAACTATAGAGATTATTGAAAAAATTGGCAATTCATAATTGCTTTGTATTGATGTTTTCCGAGCAAATCTGCGCATGGTAGATTTCAAATTTTGTGCTTGAAATATACTGTAAATGTAAAAATAGTGTAAATGAATCAAGGTATTAGACCATCATCAATGACAAGAATAACATGTGAAGATGTAATGCATACTTCTGCTCTGCTGTTGATATGGACTTGGGTCTCAGTGATATTTTTAATAGGAGTTTGAAAGCAGGGCTTAGATAATATTTATCCACTGACTAACAGTTTTTTCATGAATTTATTGCCATAGAAATGTGTGCTATTGATGCCTAGAAACACCTTATGCCAACACTAGATGCCTTAGTGTTGCACATCTTGTTGTCTAGAAATCTGTAGAGGCTGCTCTTGGATTCCTCTTTATAAACTAAGCTACAAGACCATGTTACTGCAATAGGAACTATTCTGCTGAACGTCTAAAGCCGGGTCTTCACCAACCGAACATTTTTGGCGAATACAAAAAACCGACAAACATTAAACATATGGGTCACCGAACATGTTCGTGAGTTCAATTGAAATGTTCGGTCTGTGAAAGAACAGTGATGACCAACAACAGGTTCCCGCTACTACCACCACCTCACCGATCATAATGTTCCACACCAGACGCCAGAAGGCGTCCACACCAAACCAACACCGAACAATGTTCGACATCAGATAATTCCAGCTAACACTGTTCGCCGAGCATGTTCGGTTGGTGGAGACGCGGCCTAAGTCCGAGTTATAGCAACGGATGTTCTTCTTCTTCTTCTTCTTCTTCTTCTTCTTCTTCTTCTTCTTTTTCTTCTTCTTCTTTTGAAAGGGTTCTAAATCATTTTCTAGCTGTGTATTAAATTTCATTTGAAAACTATAGAACACTTTTAAAACATCAATTTCATAAAAAAAATTCGGATGATGAAGCCTACGTAGATCTGAGACCTGTGCGTGGGTAAAGATTTGGATAATGATGATGATGATGATGATGATTGATGAGTTGAACCTTTAGTTTTAAGTGGGCTCCAAAACACCGGGAAGTGATTTTACAGCAAAGAACAGTCTTTTGCTGGCCAAACCAATCTGTCACCCTCATAGCACAGGTGCACGTGACTTATCTGACTAAAAATACCTTGCACTTCCCTAAAGCCGCCTTCCCTAACAACTTAATCAAGTCTACCAAGTTTTGATATTATGTGGTCTTGTGAAAATATATTACAAGGTATTGGCAGTCCAGGTGATTCACAAGGACAACTGTAGGCAGGTTTGACCACCCTCGGTAAATTGTTCACACATTCGAAAAATAATGTATTCTGAGTGGAATCCATCGAAGTGTTTAATGAATTTTATTTTTCTTCATATATTATTATTTTGAAATATTTTAAAATTATAAATTAGATTTGTTTCATCCCAAGTTTGTTATCTACGGTTAGTTTACTAAAAAAGTTTGCTTGTTGTCTGGAAAAGCCTCTTGGAAGATAAGATAATCTATTCATTCAATAAAGCATAATAGCCTATTTGCAAGAAAATACTGTCAAATATCATCATGGATGTCAGAAAAAAACACTAAATAGCATAACATAGAAAAGTAATATATTATTATAAGTAGCCCACTATGCAAAAATCACCAGCTAGAGAGTTAAGTTACTACAATTAAACTCTTTCACTCTGTAATTCGCCTTTGCTACCAGTAAATTGTACACGCATTTTCTCTAACACTTTTAATCGATGCTGTTTTAGTGAAATTTTATTTTTACCTCGTGAATTATAATCGTGTATATCGGCGCAAGTGGTCTGCTTTGAAATGCTTTTGTCGTTGAAGATTAGAAATATATAGTATATAGATGGCAATGTCAAAATATTCAATTCTACAAAAGTTTCTCTGCATCATTCATTAAACCTGTGTCCTACCAGATAGCAAATAGCTCTTTTTTGCAATTTAAATATTTTTTGGAAATGTAATCTGCATTACTACCCCATAACTTGATTCCATATGCCACATGAGAGTAGAACAAAGAAAAATACACTATTCTTGAAACGTAGTGGTACAAATTTAGCTAAGTTCCTTATTACACACAGACCCATGTACATGCTTGAGGCAGCACTACATGGATTCAAACATGGAGCTTCCTGGATCAGAGGGTCAGATCTTCACAGCTACAATACGAGGTCTAGGCATGCCTTAAGACTAGATGCTCATAGAACGTATTTTTTTGAAAACAGTCCTGATTATATGAGCAGAAAAATATTGAACTCTCTTCCAAATAGTTTATTAGAAATTGAGAGCAAAAGTTTGTTTAAAAATAAATTAAAAGACTGGCTGCTTGATGAGTGTTATTATAGTCTGATGGAACTTTTTGAATTGAGAAGTATTTAAATTTCAAGAATGTTGATGTACTGTGCTCTGTCCCGGTAATAGAAGTATTATAATTGTGATAAGTATTGTGATAATGTGATAAATTGTTATTAATTATTTAAAATTGTATGACGACTGTGAAACATACTTTGTTATGTACATGCAGAGAATAAAACAAATTCAATTCAATTCAACCCAACCCTTACAGACTTATCGATTATCACATTTACTTGCTCTTGTCATACAAATTTGCAATCTACTTTCAAACCATATATTTTAAGTCAATCTCTATTCTCTATAGAAGCATTTCCTATGTATAATTGTGGCTCAATAGCACCATGTCTGAGACTGAAGTTTGTGATACTACTATTTTGTACTAACTGTTAGGGAAAGCATATTGAAATACTGAACTACCCTATTGCAGACCAAATTGAAATTTTTCAAGACTCCAAATTTTTGTGAGCAGAAATCAATGAGGTGTTATCTGCATTTAGTGTTCATTTATGTCGGGGGAATACGGAAGGAATATCATTTATGTACAGTATAAAAATAAGAGGTCCAAAATAGGGCCCTGGTGACATTTGTGATTTAAATAAAATTATGAATTTATACACAGATTTCTGGAAGAGGCTTCTATTCTACTTCTACCGCTGTCTTTCTTGTGCGTAAAAAAAACTTGGATTGATTTTGCAGTTGTTGGCCCGAACTGATTACTCTATCGTTAATATCATCTGAAAAGTGCCTCTTGATGTGTAAATAAGGCAGGACTAAGGCGGTCGTGTATAAACATCGTTTATGTCTGCGAGATCGTTGAGAGGTTTCATTCTGATAATTAAATAGAATTTACATTAAGTTGGCAAATGGGTTGATGAATAATTTCTTGCCTTATTTCTTGAGCAGGCTGCCCTTAAATTAATAACTCACTATAATTATCAAACATAATTAATTATCGAAATTCCTTTAAATGCTATCAATTCTTATGATACTTCTTCAACTGCGCTGGTATAAAGAACTCAGCACTTTCCTGTTCAGCACATGTTTGATTAACTCTGTTCAAAATTATTTGTTTTATAATAACATTAACTAAAGAATTTTTTTAAATTTAAAATAATATGATTTACTTCTGGTGTGTAACAAAATAATTGTTCCCCAATGTTTCATTCTCATAAGTCCACATAAACTAATTACAAACTAGTATAGCTTTTAATAATTAGTTTTTAGTTTGGTAATAGAAAATTACGACTGCAGTGTAAACTATTGTTTTAAAAGTCTTATAGTCTGTTGTATTGTTTACACTAAAATTGAAATTAACGATCTGAATTTGAGATGAGTCTTTTTCTGTTACTTGCGTTGCAGAATTATTGCGTCGATTGTGTTGCGGACTCGTTTCGAGCTAATTTATTGCTCTTTCAGCGCTTGAGCAGACTGTCCTTAATTTAATAATTCACTATAACCGATTGGCTACAACCCACAAATTAATATTATTCAAAAGTTAGTATTTCAGTTTCTTTATCTGCAAAACATGCTGATATTTTCATGTTATGAGGGCAAACACAATTTTGTACAAGCAATTTGAAAGTCTAGAAATATATTGTTCAGATTATACAACTAACCCGTTGTCGTCCATTGAGGTTTGTCACCAAAGGTTCTTATTGAGTTCTACTATTGAGCCGTTGCGCCAAGTCATCAATTATAAGACGTTATTAACGGATCGCTCGGGTAGTCTGATCTTTAAACGTTTTTAGCTTATTGGGATTTCTATGTACAAAGCAAACTTCCCTTAACAAACTTCAAAATATAATTGAATACTGAAAATTTCATCTGTAGGAAGGACATTTTCAGCTTTATTCTTCCAAGTAAATTACATCTAACATTAGTATCCTTAAGTTTGTTTCTCTCATTAAATTTTTCATTATCTTAGGCGAAGGAAAGATTTCAATTTATAATTTCTGTATCTTTGAATGGTATTTTCAAGTAATTTAAATTCCACGGCAGCCACTGATTTGAAATAATTTGGAAATGATTAAAAATCAATTCCACTCCTAAATAATTAATGCAATTACTGAATGATTACAAGTTTTAATTAATAATGGAATTGCTGAATATCTACAATTTCATTCACTGTCGTGCAGCGTTGCAATGTTTTTCAAATAGCAGATTCAAAATCAACCCGTTCCTATAATATATTCCTGGTGTGAATTGTTGAAGATCTACAATATTTAATTCACTGTATGTTGCAATATTTTATATCTTCAGTTTTTTAGCTTTCTTTTTGTTCTTCTTGTTCTATTAGTTTGAATGTTCAATTCATTCTGCAAATTATAATTGTCTTGAATGTATTCATTGGAAACATATAACATTTTCTCGAAATATTCAATAATTTTCTTCAACTGTCGCCTCTTTTCAAAGATGTCTTCTTCACAAAGATGCCAAGTTTCAATTGTCTTCAAAATGTGTGCATTTTAAATATATAACATTTTCTCAAAATTGATATGCTTTCGAATTACAGTTCTTCTTCAACTGTCGCCTCTGTTTCAAAGATGTCTTCTATCACTACATTTGTCTTCCGGGTCTGTCCTATCACTGTCATGGTGGGCCACGAACCCACTTGTAATTGGTCAGATGCATCCTCGTGTTTCGTGGGTGCAAGTACTTGCTCAGTAGCAAGTATAAATATTTACACTCGCGATACAAGACGATGCAATCTGACCGATTACTGGTGAGTTGGGAGCCTTACAGTTCTCAGCCGACATGAAATTTTCATCAGTATTGTCCTTGTTTCAGGATGTATGGACGTGTCATCGATGTCTTAATAAGTCCTTCATCAGGCGTGTGAAGGATGAGATCGCCGTATATCAAATTTCTTAGAAGTCGCCTTTTTGAAATATCAAGAAGTGTTTCTTCTAGAAATGTTTGAAAGAATTGTTAGAAACAACGAGAAGTCTTTCTTATAAATTTAATGCACTTGGAAGTGTTGCTTCTGTAAATATTCAGAAGCCTTGAACTGTTGAAACACCCTAAATCTGTGCTCTCAGCAGTATCTAAAAGCTGAGATTCAATTTCAAACTGTGATAACCAGTAAAATGGGCTGAAATCCATACGCTTATACAGAAATGCTAAATTTATTATTTATAATTTTTTTTAAGGGAATATTTTTTGATGTTTAAAAACATCACAGAACAAAAATATATTGTTTTGATTCATAATAAATTGATTGTTTTCTATTGAACCGATTTTCCTTCTTATGAATAGTGAAATGACCTGATACACTGAGGCACTCTCCATACATCTCATCTAAAAACCTAAAATTCTCCTACAATTTTCGTTCTTGGTACAGGTGATTGTCCCCACCAATTATCATAATAATTTTATTGTTGTCTATTTCCATCTTTCCTCAATATTATAGTGATACTACACCAAAATTAAAGGCTTGTTATCTTTGTTGATGTCCATTTTAGGAATTCGTAAGCTGCAATAACTAAAATAGGTTTCAAACATAGAACTCCAAAATAATATCATCTTGAAGATGATAACAAGGTACTAATCAATAACTTATCATAATTTCAAACAGTATAGTCCTGTTATCCTCATATCAGATATTAGATATTTCGTAGGCTTGTTTCTCGAATTAGCGTTCCATTGATTAGATAGGACTCTACGTGAAAAAAATAACCCCGCTCAAAAATAGTAACCCGAAGCACAGTTTTTTATTTTACCATAGATAACATTATTACTATTGTAAAACGCGTAGTTTTATTGTAAAAATGGCCCCTTCATAGATGAATACAATATTTTTTCAGATTATATCTAAATTTTTAGATTCTTGTAGCAATCAGCCAACGCTCCTCCAATAGATTGTGTGGGCAAGTAGGCTGTTGAATTGGGAGACAAAAAAAGTTTATTGTTGACAAAATTTTCAAATCTGAGTATTTCTCTACGTTTCATTTATAGATAAGAGAAATATATTAAGATAAAGGTAGAACTGGTTAATAGGTGAGAAACGTGTGGAGATAAGAGAGTAAACCGGATAAAAGTCAGTGGAACGTCTCCGATGTGGATAATTATTGAAATTGCGTTTGGTTCTGGTGAGCGGGGCAGGGTCGTTTTCCAATGACGCTATGAATTTGAAAGTTAACGGAAACTTGCACCACCAAATGCTTTCCGCAAATTGGATATTGTTATCAGCTGAAACTTGGATTTCCTTTTCCGGATTTGACAACAATCGCTGTTTTTCTCTTGGTGTTTTTTAATTCTGGCATCACTTTGAAAGCCTATCTTGTAATTGCGTGAAGTCATCTATTGCACTCACTGGTAGAGTCATAAACTTGGCTTAATTATAGAGACTCTTCCTATCCGATCCTTTGCTGTTGTCTGCAGTGTACGACTCGAGCATGCTAAAATTCCGAGTTCGCCTGACAACTTCATTAGCCATGACCTGAGTGTGTAAGGGTTGATTCACATGTGAAAAATAAATTCACAGAAAGCATTGCTATAGAACGTGTGCCATTTAAATAAAAAATCTAACTCTGATACGCACGCTCAGGCTTTGCTTTTCCTTTATTATATGTTTTTTAATGCGAAATGAAGAGGGAATAAAATTGGTTTTATTTGAAAAACTAAAAAATCGCCTTTTTATTGGTAAAAAACTACTATAGAAAAGAAAGCATTCAACCAAGTGAAAAGAACATTTAAGAAAAAAACCGGAATCACCTTACCAAAAGTAGTACAGCGTAAACAAGATAAGCTTTTTGAAGTTACGAACTTTTATTTGAAGAGCCAAAAAATTCAAAAAAATAGAGTGAATAAGTAATTAAATTGGTAAGTAGTTTGATTTTTAAACGGTCTGTGTACGGACTTCCCAAGTTTTCAGAAAATTAACCCGATATGTGAACTGTGATAGACCAATCTGCAACTTTCAAATTTTGTTAATTTTACCAATAATAATCAAAAATATTATTTGGTAAGCAGGTAACGTAGTCTTTTAAATTTTATTGCGCTCAAGCTTGGCCTTTTTCAGATTATTTTCCTTAAATTTTTATAGTGATGCATTATGTTTTATTTTATGCTGATTACTGTTATGCATAACATAAAGGAAATAAATTTGATTTTTGATTTTGATTGAGCTGTAAATTCAATGCCAGGTTTCAAATTTAATAAAAACTTGAAAAAACACTTTTAAGTGGAAATTATGACTCACGTTATGGCGTGACGGCCGTTTCACTCTGTTGTTAAGAGCATCGTCAGACGACCCGCAGTACACACAGGGTACTGTGGGTCGTCTGACAACAGTGAAACGTCTTAACAACAGTGAAACGGCCGTCACGCCATAACGTGAGTCATATCTGTTAACACTAATATTTATAGCTGCTATATCCATTATTGTAAGTCTGTTAAGAAATGAAGAATATTTCAATGTGAATGTAATACGTATAAGAATGAGAGTAATTTTATTTGGTTTAGAATGAGAGGTTTAGATGATTTGGTTTAGAATGAGAGGCACAATAATGGAAGCCTGCAGTTGGGAATAAACTCAAAAAGTTGTTTGCGACAAGTTCAGGGCACTGAGGCTGGATACGATTCATAAAAAAAGAAACAGATTTCAACCTCTCATTCTAAACCAAATAAAATTACTCTCATTCTTATATTACATTCACATTGAAATATTCTTCATTTCTTAACAGACTTACAATAATGGATATAGCAGCTATAAATATTAGTGTTAACAGATAAACTCACAGTACAGGGTACTGTGGGTCGTCTGACGATGCTCTTAACAACAGAGTGAAATGGCCGTCACGCCATAACGTGAGTTATAATTTCCACTTGAAAGTGTTTTCAAGTTTTTATTATATTAGTGGAAACAAGATGGATCTTGTACTGTGGGTCGTCTGACGATTCTCTTAACAACAGAGTGAAACGGCCGTCACGCCATAACGTGAGTCATAATTTCCACTTAAAAGTGTTTTTTAAGTTTTTATTATATTAGTGGAAACAAGATGGATCTTCAACATCATATTTAAAATTTACTTTGGAAATCTCAGCTTGAACGTAAATCTAATTGATTGCAGAAATAAAATCAAATAAATTAATTAGCAGAGGTCTGCTACAGCATTACAGTACTTACGAATGTTATTCGATTATAAGCAATTATTATTTATTATTAAAGATCTTGATATATTCTCTGGTGAAACGTATTTACTATCTGATACAAACCGGTACTGATAGGAACGCGTACTGCTTCTTCTTCCATCTTCTTTTTTTTCTTCGTATTCTTCCTCATCTTCATTAATTCCTCTATACAACCGGTGACTAATAAAGCAATAAGCATAAAATATCAGAAGATTATCATTACTTTCAGACTTCTGTTGATTGCTGGCTAAGCCGTTATTTGTTATTTTTTTAAGTATATTTTCGGATCCCTTCTCATTAGAATTTCTTGAATCGCAGCCAAATTCCGACTCATCAGTCACCCTGAAGGTTGACCTGTAAAGGTCAATCCTTTGAAAAGGTCAAGAGGTGTGTAGTCACCGAAAAACTATGGAAGACTATGAGTCACACATGTCTTGTGATGACAAATCCGACTGTGGAACAGCTACTTTGATTTTTTAGTTGGATGATGCCCCCATGATTCTAATTTTTACGTGGATAATGGGGTGAATGATTACACCAAATATGAACTAAATAGGAACTTGTGGCCAATCCCCGACTGTGCTTCAACAAGTGCTCCAACCGACTGCGCCACCACGGCTGCCAACCCAATTCCGAATTCATTGAGAAGTGTCTAGGATTATACTCTCCGCGTAAATAATGTGGTGTTTTCTTGTAAAAGAAAATTTAAATTCATTCTGTATATGAATAAACGTCAGTATTAAAGTAATCTAATATTAATGAATAATAAATAAGACTTGAAGTTGTCACAACTACATTTATTGAAAACAGTGATATACTAGTTTCGGTTGTTACACCATTATCACTCACAAACTAAAACTGAAGTACAGAGTAGCTTCATCCACCATTATCAATCTCAAAAAAAAAACCAAAGTACAGAGTAGCTTAATACTTTAGTTTTAGTTTGTTTGAGACTGATAATGGCGTAACAGCCGAAACTAGCATCTCACTGTTTTCAATAAATGTGGTTGTGACAGTTTCAAGTCTTATTATTTATTATGGATATCTTCCAACTTCGCCACTGCAAAGACAGGTAATATAGTATTATTTATAATAATTGTCTTAAATATTTTTCAGACACTTTTCATCATCATATGGCATTTCAGTATATAACTACGGACTATAACATTGTAATGTTGGAAAAGATACTTTGAATCGCTCGAATAAAATAGAATAGACGTAGACCTCCACTTATACACACAAGTCTAGTCTAGTCCAAACATTCTTTTAACTTCCAAGTAATTATTATTCCTACACTTTCTGTCGCTGTTCAATATTTTATTTTTATTTTATTTTATTTTATTTATTGATACAGTCAAAATACAACTTATTGTAAAGAAACAACAGGCTTTTAGCCCAAAACTGAACCTATTACTAAATTTTTACAAGAGTCGAGATATTTGTAAGCATATAGGTTATGTTAATATAATAACAATAGGAGATTATTTACTTTCATATTCATTCACTTGACATGTAGATATGTGTTGCTGTTATTTTATTGTCAAAAAAGAGTAGTTCTAGCTTTCAGTGTTGAAATTACATTACTGACAATATTTAGTTTTTCAAAATTCCTTGGCAATTCATTGCGATTTTTCAATTTCAATCTATTGGATATTATTTTTTTATTTGAGTTATTTCTTAAACTATTTTCATAATCATTTCACACTCATGTATGCAATTATGCTATAATGGCAATTATAAAAGAAACGCAGAACCATTCGGCTTTTATATAAGAGATTCATAGTCATGTTATATCCTATAATTACAGAATTCAGCAGCTGTCACTGATATGATTATTGTCATGATAATTATCATTGACCATTGACAGGTATTTATCATTGCTCAAAAATTTTCTTTGGACGATTCGTTCTGTTGATATTTTTACAATATCGATTATTTACTAGCAAATGACAGGTTGAGGTCCAAAATGTCTCAATTATTAAGTCTCAACAATAAAATGTCTCAACGCAAGTATCTAACTTGTAAATCCCTTAATGGTTATTGGTTATTGTTTCACAGCTTCATTCATATTTATGTTTCTTTGTCGTTTAAAAACTTTTTTAGTTTTATAACTTGCATAATTCTTCTTGCTTTTTATCCAATCTCAATGCATAATATTCAAATTGAATTATAAACGTGAGTGCTGCCTCTTTCATCTTAATTTGGCTTTTGTTCGCGCTTTTTATTACTCCTTATTTTCTTTCTCACCTGCGCGTGAGTTTATTGTCCTCTTAAATTCCATTATTCATGTTCTTTTTTTCTATCTCATGTCTCAGTATAGTATTTCATCAGCATTTCTTCCGATCCATTAATTCAGCATCAGTAATGAATAATATGATAATGTTTCTGCTTTTTCCACTTCTGGTATATCGATCTTCAATGAATGTCGAATTCTCCGCAATCTTCTTGTGTCATCTTTATCTCTATCAGATGTCTATTTCTTAGACTATTTTTTGATTAGATACAAACTATTTTGTAATAGAAATATCTTTTCAAGCTGTAGCTTACCTATTTGCAGTTCTGGATTTTTTAAAACGTATTCATTTTTTTTTTTGTAGATTACGTCTTGGAGACTCCAGTTAAGGAGTATAAGACAAGTCAGATCAACAATATTATAGACTAGATACCATAATTACTTCAATTAGTTGAGATGAGGCTTAATTTTGATGTGAAAGGAACTCTTGTACACTACAAAAAGCTTTATCAACTAAATATTTCTTCAATTGTTTTTTAAATATTTCTATATTTTCAAGACTTCAAAAACTGCGGTAGCTTGTTGTAGAATTTCCTTCCAATATAACTAGGTTTTTGTTTGAATAAGCTACTATTGTGACTCACCAAGTGATAATCTCCTCGGCTTCTTGTATTATAATCATGTACATCAAGATTTTGGTTAATATCATTCGTTTTTACATATAGAGTAGCTTCATACACTCATGTTGAAACAACTTAATGTTTTGATTTTATTTACCTCTATATTTTGTTGGAGATTTTTCCATGACATTGAGAGATTTCTTCGACAAATTTGCAGAAATACGAGGGTTAAGTGTAAGAGAGGGCCGGCTGCGCCCTAACTTCTCCCTCCCAGGTAAATAATAAAGGCAGGCAATCAATCAATCAATCTGTAAGATTACTTCTTGAAGACTCCGGTTATGGAGTGAAGTACAAGTCAAAACAGGTAAACAATTATATACAATATTACCCTTCTTATTCACTAGTTACCCCAATTACAATTTAAATTAGTCAAGTTAAGACACAAGTTTTTGATCTGAAAGGAACTCTTGTACACTAAAATATTTATTTATTCATTTAACAACATTTATATACAACAGGCTAATGCCCAAAACTGTTTTCACATAATTTCAAAGTAGAATAAAAATTTTAGGATAGGTCTGTTTCACTAGAAATTCCACCTTATATTTATGAACTAAATGTTTCTATTTTTTAAATACTTAATACTCCCAAGAGTTAAGAAACTGCGGTAGCTTGTTATACAATTTCCTCTGCTTCGTTTATTATAATTATGTACTTGGAGATTTTGGTTTGTATAACTTTTTTATACATTTATAATGTAACCTCATACTCATACAAGCAAGGTATAGTTAGAAGACCAATAAATTCTCAACGGCCTGCATGAATCTCGCCTATTTGTTCTTTCCATCAGGAGCAGTGTCAACTCGTGAGTTTGGAAGGGGGGGGGTCACAAATGGGTTTTATTGGCCTTTTTTGCGAGATTCTCCCCTTCCCTCCATTTTTTTGCAATTTCCGATTTTGTGGGAGGGGTCCTGACCCTCTTCCTGGGACCACCCTTTCTTTCCATACACTTTCTTGACCAACCCTCCATTTTAATTTTACAATTATTTATTTACCAGTTGCAATCCCTATCTGTATCTTGATAATACCTGGGCAACCAAGGGTTTCCTGGTTTTTGCCAGTTGTCCCCTCACCTGGCACGGTTCCCACGATCAGCTGGTACCCACCCATGCCAGTACCGTTCCCGGTCTTTGGTCACGACCAACTCGAATCGCAGCCGAATCAAAGAAGAATATTGAAGGAGAGTGCAATCGCGCCGCGCCCTTCCTTATAAGCAAGCATTCCGTCCAGGTCCAAGTGGAAGTCGTGTCTTCTCGTTCTATCACTTATTCAGACCTCTGCGTTTATTGGTCGACAGCCCCGGTAACAATAGCTGGTCGCCTGTTTGGCCTGCACTTGTATTGAGTGCTTCTGAACAATATGAGCGCTAGCCAAGTAACGATCAATTGCAGATATCAAGAGCTGGTGGTTTGTTGTTTGTTCAAAAATGTACCAACCTTTTTGCAAATCCCATGTGGAAGTGAAGAATGGATTCAGATTTAGATGACTTTATTTGCGCAAATTTACAATGTACATGAAGTATTTTAAAGATTAGCAACTCTCAGATGCAATAATTTAATGTCGTACAATGATTTTGGAAAAATTAAATGGTCGGAATAGACAATAGATATTCTAATGGATCGTACAACAGAAATTAATTATTGATGCGATGGGTAATAAAAAAAAGCTTGGATCAGAGAGATGAATTACACAAAATGGCGAAGTCTTGACCATTGAGGCCATTATTACACTTAACCTGCTCAATATGTCAAAAGATAAAAATGAAATGGACTAATTGATAAATGAATTTATCAAGTTACTTGAATGGAAAACAATGTATTTCTGATGTTGTAATTGATAATTGTATTCCTGATGTGGGAACAGAAAATAAAAGAGAAAGATGATTAAATTATAAAAATAATTTTTAAATTAAAAATTAATCAAAGAATAAAATTGATGAATAGATAAATTGAAATAATTATAGTATTATTGATCAGGCAGTTGCTGCAGTTGGATCAGAAACATAGATTACAATTGTTTGAGAAAATGTCTTCCTATATTGGAGCAAGGCTCTGCAATAATTTATTATTTATTGAGTTGCAGATGTTGTTAGACATAAACGAACTCAAAAACAAATAACATTTTCGGAAAATCGTGTTTTATTGCTGAGGAGTACAATTTACAATACTGTAGTATAAAATAAAACCATAAATTGATGTGATACTTTCGTAGTGACGATAAAATCTTCCTAAATATGCGTGAAAGCCATTTCGCATTGTTGTAGTGCTTCCTCAGACATGGCTGGAAGCCTAAACTGACTGGTTTAGGCCTCCAGTCGTCTCTGAGGAAGCAATAGAACATTGTGCGAAATGACCATCTCACACATTTAGTAAATGTTTATATTCACTAAGAAAGTATAAGAAATTATCAAATTGTGGTTTAAATATTCCAGAAGAACGGAATACGTATAACAGCAACGTTTTAAACATCAAGCATCAGGGCCCTATTTCTTTAAATAATAACAGGACTTCTAAATTTAAAGTTATAATCCTTTATAAACCTGTTCCATGAAAATAGGTTCGTGGGTTCGAATCCCGCTCCACCGTCAGGCATTTATGTGTAATCATTCACCTCATTACCCACGCACAAGTCTCAGACTCATGTGGGCATCATCAGCAATAAAAAAAATAATAATAATTCTACTCGATGAAATCACCTGTAAAATTCATGATTTAGAACAATCATTTGAATAATATACTGCACAAAGCAAAATGGGCGCTTATGACGTCCAGGAGATTTGCAGGCTCCATGTGGGGGATTAAGCCTCACATAGCGCTGTGGCTGTACAAGGCAGTAATAAGGCCTCAAGTTACATATGGATCACTAGTCTGGTGGACAAAGGTGAACCAGATTACAGCCACAGCCAAACTTACAAGTTTACAAAGGATGGGCACACTCCTAGTCACTGGAGCTTTCAGGAGCAGCCCATCAGCAACTCTTGAAGTTGCTCTTGGCTTACTGCCTTTGGGTATTTTTATCAAGGCAGAAGCACGAAAATCAGCCTATCGATTGAAAGTCGTATGCCAATGGAGGGAAGGCCTGTCTGGAACAGGCCATTGCACAATCATCAAAGCTGTTGCTCACAGCCCTGTGCTTGAAATGACTTCAGATGTCATGAGTACGGAGATGGTTTTCACTAAACCTTTTTCTGTTAAATTCTGCTCCAGAGAGGAGTGGAGGTCTGAGGAAGGGCCCTATATCAGGAGAGGCAGCCTTGTCTGGTATACAGATGGCTCTCTCATTGAAGGAAAATCTGGCTATGGGGTGTACAGTGAATCACCCAGAACAGAAATCTGTGCAAGTCTGGGACAATACTGTACTATCTTTCAAGCAGAAATTTGGGGCATCATGGCTTGTGCCAACATAGGTATTGCCAGACACTATTGTGACAAGCATATAGTAATCGTGTCAGATTGTCAGGCAGCCCTCAAGGCTCTTGACTCTAATGAAATCAAGTCAAAATTGGTGTGGGAGTGTCATAAAACACTCAGCAAGCTTGCGACACACAACTCTGTGCATCTTGGTTGGGTACCTGGCCATGTAGGCATAGGTGGCAATGAGTGTGCAGATGGGCTTGCTAAGTGGGGTTCCAATATGTCATTCTTTGGTCCAGAGCCAAGCTGTGGCATAAGCAAAACAACTGCCTTTCACACAATAAACAAATGGTCCAGTGACTTACATCACCAGCAATGGCAAGGTCACTCAGGTCAAGCACTTGGCAAAAGGCTGCTAACAGACACAAGCTCCTACTTCACCAACTGGCTGGTGAGGCTGGGTAGAGGTCAGGTCAAGCAGTTGATTGCTCTGATAACTGGACATGGCCACTTCAGGAAACATCTCCACACAATTGGACTCAGAAATGAAAGTCAGATGTGTAGGCTTTGCAATCAGTCTGAAGAGACTGCCAAGCATATCATACTGGATTGCGAGAGACTCGGGGCAAGGAGAAGGGCTCTGTTCGGCTGCAAACAACCAGGTGATGAATGGGACGTTAGCATAGGGAAAAAAATCCTGGATCTTGTAAAGGGCACAGGTATTGGTTTGCCCAACTAACGTACTAGGGACACACAATAAGCTTCGGTTGACGTGTGAGGATCTTTGAATCTTTGGATCTTTGAATCCGTCCCTTCATAACATAACATAACATAACATACTCAATGAAATCACCTGTAAAATTCATTATCATTATAATTAATTTATCTGTACAGTTTTTACTATTTTTATTCTGCTTTGCTTTCAGTAATATTCAATGTCACACTACTATCAGGTTTTTTTGCCTACAGTATATAAAAAATTCAAATTCAAATTTATTTGCATAATTTTCACAGTACTTCTTAAAACAAAATTAATGCCAATAAATTACCAAATTAAATACGGTAATATCAATAAAACAAAAAAAATCAAAATTATGACATACACAGTTTTAGTGGAAACTAAATTAGAGTAACACAAAAGAAAATATTATTTTTGGTGCCCGTAGAAACCTGTATGGGACACCATATTTTTTTTAGGATGAAGCCCTGAAGCCCACATAGGTCTGAGACCTGTGCGTGGGTAATGAGTTGGATGAAGGTGATTGATGAGTTGGACCTACAGCTTTAGGTGGGCTCCGAACCACTGGGAAGTGATTTTACAGCAGAGAACAGTGTATTTTTGCTGGCCAATCTAATCGGTCACCGTTACAAACAGGACCTACAGGAACGCAGCTTATCTCTGATTGAACAGATCGACTCGCGGCTATCACTTCCCTATAAATATCTTAATTGATTATATTATTAAATGAACGAAATAATTCTTTATCGCCAGACAAATGCTAAGCAAAACGGTACCGCCTGCCATCCCACCATCAGCCGAAGAAGTATTGATTGGAAAGCGGCGAGCAGACGGAATGTATGTGATACGAAATAAGGACATAATTGACGCACACTGCGTTCGAAACTGAATTGTAGGAGAGCAAACAACACTAACACAATCGCACAAACATGCGGACAGAATGCGAATTGCATGGAGCTATGATAGCGGCATATCTAAGGATTGATCCGGTTTTTCGACGTCCTACGTGAACGGTTCAATCTCATTAGTGCTAATTACCGGTCCGGCATTTCGCCGGACGAAAGCGTTGTGCCAATACATCGTTATGACGACTACACCCGCGCGTGCATTTGTATTTAACAGTGTTGAAGTACCATGTCACACAAGTGTTTACTTCGGTTGTAAATAAAAACAGTCATCCTGCAACGTGTGACAGCCACCTTTTTCCTACATTTCCCACCGCTTATTCTACTAGGCTTGATGAAAAATTCATCGGATGATGAAATAAAACGGGAATAGTAGTTTGTTATTGCATTAAGCTCTTACCACATCCAGTTACACTACTGGTTGCACCGACTGTTTCACGAGTACTTTTGAATAAAAGAAACTGGAATAAAGACAAAAAATAAAATAAAACAGTGTTAAATTACACTGTTTCAGAAATGTAAATTTTTATATCTTATTTTTATATTTTTACTGATATCATGCCCACCAACTGCGTGAAGGTATTGGATATTGTATCAAAGCGTATGTATTTCCTTGTATAATATAACATTATTCGCAGAATTCCTTGTTCTATCCTTTTCATCTAAATTGTATATTAGTTTTTTTTTTTTTTTTTTTTTTTTGGAGGATGAAGCCCACATAGGTCTGAGACCTGTGCATGGTTAATGAGTTGGATGATGGTGATTGATGAGTTGGACCTACAGCTTTAGGTGGGCTCCGAACCACTGGGAAGTGATTTTACAGCAGAGAACAGTGTATTTTTGCTGGCCAATCTAATCGGTCACCGTTACAAACAGGACCTACAGGAACGCAGCTTATCTCTGATTGAACAGATCGACTCGCGGCTATCACTTCCCTATAAATATCTTAATTGATTATATTATTAAATGAACAAAAAAATAATAAAATAATACCATATAATAAGGAAATTTTTATGGTTGGTCTATAATAATGCTGAGGTGGAGTTGATTATGCTCGCTTAAGTCGAAAAGAGTATTAAATTAAAATTGTTCTCATAAATAGACTCTATAACCTTCTTCCGTCTAAATATATTAGAAATTGCAATAGTAGTTTATGCAACGATTTTATTTTGACCCTTATTAAGGCACGAGTTAGATGTAAGTTATAACACGAGCGAATGCGAGTGTTATAAATATCTCACGAGTGCTTTAATGGCCAAATAAAATCGTTGCATACACTATTTTATCTACGACCACTAGTATACATTTAATTAAAACAATTTCATTTTACCTGTGACTGTCAGAGATACCTAACCTCTCATCTCAAATATGAGAAGTTATAGTAGATTGTTAGGTTAAAGCAGCTGGTGTACCAGTTTGATCAAATCAGCTGATAGTTTCACAATATTGAATTACGGTATTGATTCCATCAAAAATGCTTCTGATTGGTCCAGAACCCGTGTTATAATGTATAACCTGTACTATAATGAGCTCTTTATGCAACGGGTTTCAAAAAGCATTTCGAAAAGACAGCTGTTTTGGCATCAATTGTGAAACTGTAATGTATACATTATGACATGGTCGTAGATAAAGTAAAATTACGTTTTCCAAAAAATGATGAATAGCTCAAGAATAACTACATTATATCTATTCAAAAGACCTTACATCTCATTGTGCATACACTTTCATTATATTGCCTCAATTGTGTAGAGCTGTATTTATGAACGTTTGTTCAGTTTCTCTTGACTTGAGGGCTCTTGAAATGCCTACATGTATACATTAGATTTCAAAAGTCCCTCGAGTCAAGTGAAGGAATACAAGCCTTCTTTTCTTTTCAAACTCGCATCAGCCTTTATATTTATTATTATTGTGAACACGAAAAGAAGGAACAGTTTTCAACTTTATCTGCCTGTATTGATTTCTGGAAGCAATTAATTACTCTTCTTCTGTACTCTCGTCGCCTTGTAGTTTATTTTTGACACATGATATTTACTTTCAACTTTGTAGAATATTTAATTAAAACCTCATGGAAATTTATCGAATATTTTAGAACGTCTTATCTCTTTGTTTAGAATTCCATAGAACATTTTAGATAAATCTCCATCTTTCTGGATTTTGGAAAACCCTATTTAAGGCGAACGCTTAGGTGAACATTAGTTCAGTTGTTGTTCTACATTTATAACAAGTGGCAGTGTACTGTGACAGTTCCCGTTTCCGTTAATACGGACAGTGCAATTCCGTTGGCGCTATTATAAACTGTGTTAATGAATTATAAACTTAAAAGACACTTTTGAATGGAAATTGACTCACGTTATGGCGTGACGGCCGTTTCGCTCTGTTGTCTAGAGCATCATCAGACGACCCACAGTACACTCTACTGTTACAATTACACAGTACACAGTTTATAATAGACAACAGAGCGAAACGGCCGTCACGCCATAACGTGAGTCAATTTCCATTCAAAAGTGTTTTTTAAGTTTATAATACATATTAGTGGAAACAAGATGGATCTTCAACATCATAATGTGTTAATGAACTTTCGTTGTCTGAAGTGGTAATCGCAATATATTGTGACAGATTATTATTCAGGCTTACTTGACAGTTTATACAGCGACTCGTAAGTGCTTGTAGAGTTTCAACTGTTATGTATTAGACGCTTCTCCTTGAATTATTGAACAGTTATTATTTAATATTAGATCGGCCTTTTAACATTTAAAGATTGATTTTTGAACAGTAGTATAGTAAAATCTTTATTAGCTGAACATTATCGATTTATCTGTTCTGATTTCTTTGTTTTGTGTAAGATGTAACTGATCAGTGCGTGTTGTGGATTATTTGTGTAAATAAAGTGCGAGTGTTAAATTTAAGTGTTGCCAGCGTTATTTTAGAGATAGAACCCGTAACATTATGTTGTTATCTTCTTGAAATTATCACTATATTGGACAATAGCAATCATTTTTAGATGGAGATGAAGGTAATGAAGGCGCCCTGTTAACCAGAGTGGTCACTTGGTTCCCACATTGTTCTTGTTGTAGCTGTTGTTGTATTGGTGCATTTGACTGTTTGAGTGGGTTGGTATAGTGGAGAGGAGTCTAAACTAAGATCAGTGGTGGTGTTCACCTATTCTCAGCAGACCCGGGCCGCTCTTAGCGACGATGAGTTACGATCAATTTTATTTCGCGTCTTCTCGAATTTACAGCCGTGTGCCGTTTTTCGTATCGTGGATTTATCTACTCGAAATGTGGTTTGCGTCGGCGAAAGATAACTCAAAGCATAAATAGAAGACGGAGAAGAAGGATAAGCGAGAGAGACAACGTAGGAGAACGGTTGGTTAGAAGTTGGACATCCCCTGTGCGATTAACGGGTTTAGCATTGGTAGTGGACTTTTCTAAAGAATTGGTCGCGTTGTGCTGTCGTTTTCTAACGGTTTCCAAACAATTTTCACCCCACGAAAGTTCAAAACATTGCTACAGCATTGCACGCATCTATACGCATTGCGTTTGCAACAACATAGATGATTTCACATAGAAGAGAACACTTATCCGAGTACAGTAATGGATCTTATGATTTATTTTTATTCAGTTGGATAGGGGTAAAATGGGCATTGCTGGTAAAGTGCTGATAGTAGTGTTGATGATGATGATAATAATAATAATAATAATAATAATACTGTGAATAGTGTTGATAGTGTGATGTTATTAGTGATGGTCACGGGGTGAGCGTGGTGCTCAAGCAATCGTGATGTTCAGTTACGAGCGATCAGGTCTGTGATTGGATGGGTGACCAAGAAGCAATAGTATTATAAGCTTTATTATCACTCACCTGGTAGTTCAGAACCCACCTAAAATAGTAGTTCTACCATGTTATATGGCTCAAACGGCGATTTGGAACTACCCGTGAGGGTCTCTCCTCCAATAAAAGCCTTACGCTTATTATTATTACTTTTATAATAATAATAATAATAATTATTATTATTATTATTATTATTATTATTATTGAAAGAAGAAGTTTTAAAACAAACTAAGTTTGGTTTATTATACTTTAGAATACAGCATTTTTGTTGCTATGTTTTCCATGACGAAATACTTGAACAATCTAGCTATCTAGCATAATAATTAACTGTCTTTCTTATTGGTTTTTGTTTTTTACTCTAAACTAACGAAACTTTCAACGTAGAAGCGAAATGCAGCCTTCACTTTACAGTGCATGGCACAAAACCAATAAGAGAAGTTGTCAATGTTAATATAAATTCTACTATTTTTGTTAGGTTTATTATAGTAGAGTTTTGTTACTTATTTTAATTTCACCATTAAAAAACTGACTATTTCAAATAAGTTTAATTCTTGATATAGGTAACATGTAGATTTCAAATAAGTTTAATTCTTGATATAGGTAACATGTAGACTACTACTGCAAGGGTCTCCTTGAAGAATATTTGTTTTGGGGGGGGGGGGAAGCAAACTCTGCTATGTCTCTTACAAAATTCGCGATTTTCTTATGGAAATTCAACGATTGTTCTAACAAAATTGAACAAGAACCGGTAATTGTATTAAGTTGTTTTTTACATCAAATAAAAGCTTGTGAAAAACTGCGTGTTTCTATAGAGACCAAATTTCAAAATTCTTCTTATAAAGCCTGCAATCGTTTGAGAAGTTTTTCCCCCATGCTAAATTTGCGATCGGCTGGCAGAATCGACTCCTGTCGCCTCTTAATTGTTAACTTTTGTTATCATGGCATGTATCATCCTAGTGGTTGTAGATGGTAAAAATTGTTATTCAGGAAAGAAGTTTGTAATCAAAGAAAATATTTTATTTAACTGTAAATGGAAAATCTTCAGTCATCTGTCAATCAATAAATAATTAGACTACTACACTCGTGATACATCTTATTGCACAAGTAAAAGTAGCTGATAATTACTTTCAACTTGCTTGACCTGTGGTTTTGGCTGGAACTCTTCTAGTCAGCATCTTCAATCTCGTTAACTCCTTGTTTGGTATTTGGCACGGCAGCCTTAATTTGATGAAGATTTCATTAAGGTTTGTCCTCGTTTTGTGAAACGGTATTGGTCGTTTTCAGCGCGCGCTAAATTAATGGCTCTTATTTATGTTCGGTAGAGCAGATGCTTCACGATTTTTGTCCATTGTAAGATCGGCACTTTGTTGTTGTGTAAACAGGCTTCATAATCACTAGGGGCCAAGTACACACCTGCGATTTTTTTTTTTTTGTTCAACTGTTCTGTTGTAATTTTTTATCACCTAAAGATAAAGTAGTACAATAGTATAGGTTTGAACTTTCATCCAATAGTCTGTGTTTGTTTCCAAACACCGCATCTGATATTTTCTTGTTCATGAATTTGAGTTTATCTTCAGAGATATTCTAGGTAGAACTATTTCATTGTTTTAGGTTAGGTAAAAAGAATGCGGTCAATTCAATCAATCTTATTTGCAAAATTAATACAAGGATCCTCATAAACACGTAGGTTTTTCAGAACCTTACAAGATTATTACAGGTTCAAAAAATTAATTATATTGGTATTATTAATTAATAATATAATTTAAAAATAAATTATATTATTAAATTATACTAATACCTAACCTAATTCTTTGAGACTTATTATATGATTATATCACAAAGAAAGTGGTTAAATAGACACATAGACAATATAATAATTACTGATTATTTCTAAATTTAATAATCTTGTTTAAAGAGCTTGAAATTTAACTCAAACTTAGAAAGAGGAAATGGCAATAAAGGGGAATTGAACAAAATATGCATGAGTATTTGAACAGAGTTCACATATGTTATTATACAAGTGTTTAAACATATTAACTATATATGTTATATATAGAGCATATTCTATATATTCAAAGCATAAAACCAATACATTCGGTAGTACCTTAGTGCAGTTATCCAATACTCAAGGTTAATCATCATCGCAAAATCAACCATATTCTGTGGAATTGTGGTAGTCACACGTTATCCATCAGCTCCAATCTGTCATAGACCATTCCACAGCATGAAGTTGATTTTTCGATGGTGATTGTCATCGAGGATTGGTTTCTCCACTTAAATGTGCTAGCACCCCTATTCCTCAATACTATTCAAGTACTCATTGAGTTATTTATTTTTTATATAGCACATTTATTAGAATTTTAACTTTGAAATTCTATTCTGGTGGCTTCAGTCTAAAAGATTTCACTTTTGTGAGTTTAAAGACCTCTTGCCAAACTACGCTAATGCTAACCTGATCACTCTATATACCTGATACCTCTGCTTGCTCTTCAAAATTATTATATAATAATTTTTGTTGTTATGTGTGAGACATAAACACAGCTGATCATTAGTACAGCTGGTTTGGCAAAATTGTTTTTAGTTGTACTGTAGATGAGATGTTAGAATGGAAAAATGGTTGATTAATGATGTAGATGTTAATAAATCTATGTGATGTAATTGAAGTTGTTGAATTATAAAAGTGATTTCCAGAATGAATTTTATGATCTTTATATTTCTCGACCAAATTAATACAAATTAATTCGGAACCCACCTAAATAGTAGGTCCACCATGTTCCCCGTAACATGGCTCAAACGGCGAGGTGAGACTACCCGTAAGGGTCTCCCCACCATTAAAAGCCATACGCTTATTATTTAATACAAAAATGTTGTATCTGCGTGATCTAAGGAGCTGTAAAGGAAACATAGGCATAGAGTGCTCAAGTCATCGTAGTTTTGCTATTTATATTATTATTATTATTATTGTTGTTGTTTTGCTTTTTCATCACATTTGATGCGTTTTCTAATCAAAATCGGCCTATGTCAAGACTGATTAATTTTATAATTATTTACACTATCAGGGAATGTATAGTGTATTTTGTCTTTTGCATTGGGTATTTTGTGATTTTTGAAATTGCCAACCTACTCAAATTTGCTGTCACCTTTATTGCAATCAGTCCAACCGTATAAATAATGACAGGCATGATTGACACCTTTTCTTGCTGCCAGATATCCTTTAGCTCAGCAGCCAGGGGGAGATACTTGGAGATTTTCTGAGTGTAGTATTGATCCAAGTTGTGGTAACATGGTATGCCAACATCTATCAAAACAGTTGACCTGGTCTGGTTATTTATTAGTATTATATCTGGCCTATTGTGTGCAATTTTCCTATCTGTCAAGACTGATCCGGCCCAATACAATTTATAGGCACTGTTCTCAAGTATTTGTTATTTATTATTGTTACATGTATGTTTAATGGCTGAATAAAATCTTGAAGTGATGCAAACAATGATAGTCATTATCATAAAATTGATTAAAGAGCCGAAGAATGAAATTGTTTTTGCTTGATAGTGATATGGAGCAATTGTTTCGATTTAAGAAGTAATGTACTGCTTACTGCTAACCATACAGAGAGAAGATTTTAACAGATAGTTTTTTTTGTAGATTACGTCTTGGAGACTCCAGTTAAGGAGTATAAGACAAGTCAGATTAACACTAGTCATATACACTAGATACCATAATTACTATATCAATTAGTTGAGGTGAGGCTTAATTTTGATGTGAAAAAGGTAGAAAGAATGTAACTGTAGCTAGTGTTATATATTGCTGTAAACAGATTATTTATAATAATAATAATTTTTTAATTCATTAATTTAACTAACATACAATCAAAATCAATCATACAATCTCATTATATTGAGGAAACGAATCAATAAGAAAATTGCCAAGGCTCGTCTTTTTAGATGAGCCTAGTCTTGCCCAGCAGAAGAGAGAACGTCCATATTTGTACACTTTATAGCGGATCAGTAATGGTTCATTGTTTTCTGGAGATTTTGCTTCAAAGCTTGCGGGTTATTACATTGACTTCGGTAAATGTGGTGTTCATGGAGATAGGCCTATTACAGTACTATAGAAGTGTATTCTATATTATAGGCATGATAATAATTAAGCTAGATATTGTAGATAAGATCTGCAACATTAATGCCTTCAGTGTGTATTTTGAAAGTCAAATGGTAACCATTCTTTTATAATACAGATAATGTCCACATGAGTCTGGAAACTTGTGCGTGGGTAAAGAAGTGAATGATTAGAAACATCCATGGCTGAATGAGATTCGAACTCAAGGCTGCAGGAAACGAAGCTAGGCAGAGTCTTATCTAATCAACGCCAATTAGCATTAGTTTGGAAAGTAAACATATTACAATTCAAATTTAATCCTTTATTAGAAGTCAATTAAACTTTTTCCTTGAATATTAGAAATGCGTTACACTTTTTTCTTAAATATTAGAAATCAATTCAATTATTTTCTTGAATAGTAGAGTATGGTTCGGAGAAATGAAATTATATTGAAAGCCCGATTTAATTTTCTTTGTCATTCAAAGACTTTATCAAAAATATGTTTTTCCCTTATAGTAGACGTCTTACCTAGTTTTCATGTCTAATCAATCAAGTCTATTTACAAAGAAAAAATCTATATCAAGAGTACTACCAAACTCAAGGCTTTTTGGTAGATGTCCATGTTTAGGTTAGGTTAGGTCTTTGTTTTTGTCTTTGTTTTTCAACTAGTGTACAGTATTGTTTTTGAGAGAAAAGGCAGGAATAATTATCATGACAAACCATTTTAGTTGCACTAAAATAATTCCACTCATTAAAATAATGGCATTTAATAATATTATTTATGAAACTATTAAAAGGGAAGTGATAGCCGGGAGCCGTAGCAGGTATTTGTTCAATCATATAGATAAGCTGCGTTCTCGTAGGTACTGTTCGTAAGGGTGACCGATTAGATTGGCCAGCAAAAAAGACACTGTTCTCTGCTGTAAAATCACTTCCCAGTGGTTCGGAACCCACCTAAAACTGTAGGTCCAACTCATCAATCACCATCATCCAACTCATTACCCACGCACAGGTCTCAGACCTATGTGGGCTTCATCCTCAAAAAAAAAAAAAAAAAAAAACCAATAGATATACAATTTAGATGAAAAGGATAGAACAAGGAATTCTGCGAATAATGTTATATTATACAAGGAAATACATACGCTTTGATACAATATACAATACCTTCACGCAGTTGGTGGGCATGATATCAGTAAAAATATAAAAATAAAAATAAGATATAAAAATGTAGATTTCTGAAACAGTGTAATTTAACACTGTGTTTTATTTTATTTGTTGTCTTTATTCCAGTTTCTTTTATTCAAAAGTACTCGTGAAACAGTCGTTGCAACCAGTAGTGTAACTGGATGTGTTAAGAGCTTAATGCAATAACAAACTACTATTCCCGTTGTATTTCATCATCCGATGAACTTTTCATCAAGCCTAGTAGAATAAGCGGTGGGAAATGTAGGAAAAAGGTGGCTGTCACACGTTGCAGGATGACTGTTTTTATTTACAACCGAAGTAAATACTTGTGTGACATGGTACTTCAACACTGTTGAATACAAATACATGCACGCGCGGGTGTAGTCGTCATAACGATGTATCGGCACAACGCTTTCGTCCGGCGAAATGCCGGACCGGTAATTAGCACTAATGAGATTGAACCGTTCACGTAGGACGTCGAAAAACCGGATCAATCCTTAGATATGCCGCTATCATAGCTCCATGCAATTCGCATTCTGTCCGCATGTTTGTGCGATTGTGTTAGTGTTGTTTGCTCTCCTACAATTCAGTTTCGAACGCAGTGTACGTCAATTATGTCCTTATTTCGTATCACATACATTCCGTCTGCTCGCCGCTTTCCAATCAATACTTCTTCGGCTGATGGTGGGATGGCAGGCGGTACCGTTTTGCTTAGCATTTGTCTGGCGATAAAGAATTATTTCGGAATGAGAGAATTGATTTATTCTCCGTATCTCAACCATATGGGTTGAGTGTAAGAGAGGCCTTGAGTCCTAACTCCGCCCTTAATTTAATGCAAGCAATTTATCTATCTGTCTATCTGCTGGACACTGATCGATCATTCCAGCTTCGTATTTCAAAACTTAATAATGTGGACTGTTTTCACAACAGTTTGCAATAATTGAATTCTTGATTAATTAGTCAATAATATAAGAAACGGACATCGAATTTTTAATAGCTTTGACCATTTTTTTGTTTTTCCAATTACAGTTTTCTGTTAATATTTCGTATGATTCTATCATTTTTGTGAAACAATGACATAATTTGCTGTTATTTTATTGAGTGATGTTTCTTTGTTTTGATTGTAGACCAAGACCATTATCACATTTTAATAACTTGGATAATTTTATTTTTTTATTATCATAATTTTGACCATTTGAGCTTTTGTGTTCTCCAATTGCATTTTTTTTAAATAATCTGTTTGGTCTTATCATTTTTTTAATTTGTTAGCTGTGACTTGCAATTGTGCTGTTATTTCATTGAGTGATGTTTCGTATTGTAGGCCAACGACCATTACCACATTTTTGTTGTCATTGCTTATGTACGGGAACTATTCAACCATAATAACAGTTATTTAACAAACAACTCTTCTTTTAGCACTGAAAAACCAGTTCCGCTGCTAATTATACACTTGACAATCTTCAAGTTATCGAAATTAACAGTAGTTTGCCAAATATTTTGCAAACATCAGGTTAACCGTCCACTTTGACAGCCATATATGTCACACCTTACCTTTTATTTTGTGTTTGTCTATTATTTGCACTAGTCTGAGAAAAGAAGGCAATTGTGTGTGAATTGGTGGTCGAGTCAGTAATTTGCAAGCAGCAGAAGTAAATTGGAGCTTGAAGTACTGTGGTGTAATTGTTTTAATACGACTAAAATTTCAAAATAAATTGTTGTCTTCTCAACCTCTAGAAGGCCAAAAATATCTTGACATTTTCACTCCCATTTTATTGTAATGCTCAGACATGATTATTGCGTACTACCGTAAGGGAGATAAATTATTATATTTGAAAATTTAGTGATTATAAGATAGCACAATTATTTTCCTTATGCATCATACGGAAATCGAACATTAATAATAATTAAAAATAATTGAATAATTAAAATAATAATAATATATTTTATATTATAATATTATTTATATTATATAATAATATATATACAATAATAATAATAATAATAATTAAATTGAATAATTAAAATATGTAATAAAAATACTGGTATATATCATTCAAAAAACACAAATAACGCGTCAACTAATTATTAAAATCAAGCAATCAATTGAATTCCTTCAATGAAAAACATGGCAATTGCAACTGTATTTTTCATTCGATCGTTGTTACGATACGATGTTAGCTAATACTGTTTGTGAATGAGTGAACCAACCTTGAAAATCATTCTCTCGAAAGTCTCCCTTTAGTTAAAAAAGACTCAAGGTATGTTCGCCTACTGGAGAATAAGCAATAAAGAATGGAGTTTTCTTCATATCTATGTTTTCTAGACTTGTATGTAGTGATATATTGGATACTCAGGAAAAGATGAAAATAATTGGACGGTCTCGGGGTATAAGGGAATAAGTCAAATTCTAGTATTGTTCAGGAGATACAAAAAAAAAACACATTTTGTTTGTCAATATCAACAATTTTTTTGTTTAATCGGTGGTTTTATCATTTTTGTAATCACACACATGTGATCCCAAAATTAAATTATTTCATAATTAGTTTAAAGTTCATATAAGTTTTTCCTAATGATTAGTTCAGTGATTTGTTCCCTTTTACCCTCCATGTAACTTTTGATGGTTAAATCTGGGACCAATGTTACTAGAAGCAAGCTAAAGAGTTATGGAGGATTTGGCTTTAATTACAGTAATACCGTATATAGGAATTAAACGCACGGTAATTAGCGTACCGTACTTGAAAAATTGTAGGGGATTTGACTCAATATTAACATACACTAGATTTTACGTATGTTTATTACAGTGTATTTTATTAAGTACGGTAATTTTGAGCTAAAGCACCCACAATTCTTTAGCTTGAGGCTGGCAACATTGGTGCCGATCCAGCTTTACTCCCTTTCCCTCCAAAAATCGTCCAATTATAATTGCAAATAAATTCTACATGTTAGAGGAAAGAAATAAATTCCAATTAGAGGAAAACATGAGAGAGAATTTAGCCAATGAGGAAACAAGAAATATGCTATACAGCAGTGAAATAGTTGAACCTGGAGAAACGAAGAGAGAGAATACAGTGGAGAGATCTATAAAATGAGAGAGAGATCGAGTGAGTAGGTGTGTGTGTATATGTGTTTTTGGAACACTAAATTTGGCACATATTCCTTTAAACTCGATTCAGTGCACCTTGAAGCCCGAATTTTTATTTTCTATTTAGAATTTTCAAATTTCACTTTTGGACACTATTACTGTTTGAAAATGAGTTTAGAAGCAGGAAGCTCATAGAACAGCTGATAACATGATTCGTCTCTATGGTGATTGACGAATTGAGAATTGATATTTATTTGTATTGATATTGTTGGATATTATATTATATTTACAGAAAAAGCTCAATACAGTAAGCTTATAGAATATAAATATGTTAGCTTGTTTATCCAAGCTAACATATTTATATTCTCCAACAATTTAATATTGTCACAATTTATTGTGACAATAAATAATAATTGTCACAATAATTATGAGTTGTGACAAATAAATCACCGTTATGTATAGATGATATCTACGCGGATATCTGTTAAGCCAAAGCAACAGATAGCTCTGTACTGTATCAATATTACAGCTGCTAATTACTTGGAGTCATGCGAGCTTACTGTATTGAGCTTTTTCTGTAAAACATCAATCTATAGAAATGGACTCAAAACTATGCAAGTGGGTGTAGCTACAAAGTTGCTGAATAGGTAGTTTACTTATAAAAAGCACTAAAAATTAACATTCGTGGAAAAAACAGTTTATTTGTGAACTTCTCTTTTCAAACAGGTGATCTGATAGTATAAAAACGTTATGGTATTTCACTCACTGGTTAAGTGTCAAGAATGGACGAATCTTTGTCCAAACTTCGCCATTTCATGTAATTGCATCACTCAGATTGTCATTACCATAGTTAATATCATTAGGAGCATACAAATGAGATCATTGTATATAATATCTTGCACTATAAAAAAAAACATTATCTGAGTTCACTATAGTATCTATGTGATGTTGATAATCTTGTTTATAACCATTCATATGCATAATTTGTAAATTTACATGAATAAAGAAAGATAATCTAATCTAATCACCCATCCCAAATTCGTAATTTTGTGACCACTACCATAAGCGATCTACCACAAAAGAAACATTCTAAAATGGATTCCCGGGCAAGACCGTATAAAATGCTAGTAGCTAAATAATAGAAGACTACAGATAAGAGTTGCTTGACTACAAACGTACAACTTTCAACAATAGTAGACTTGATCTTGGTGTCTCATGTATCCCCAGCTCTAAACTATGTTTTATCCATGTAAATCCTTGAGTTCTACTGGGAATTCAGTTAGTGCGCAGTAAACTATAAGTTCACTGAACACCAGTTGTTTTTAACAACTGACAAGAGAGTACAACCGTTGAACTGTTATGATTTCGTGTTGATTTTGCTTTACGGGTGAACGTTCCACACTAAGTGGTCCACTGTTTGCTACTTGCAGTAGTAGATGTCCAGAGCTCTATTTAGAAGTTACCGTACCGCTAGTCCTCTACTCTTGCAGTTTATTGCCGCACTCACACATTCCATAAATCTAAATAAGGATGTACAAGACCTGGCGTTATCGACCCTGAATTCAGAAACCGTTTCTCAACTCAACTGCCTAATAGTTGTGATATCAGCTGGGGCTCCTTTCTCATAGCGTGTAGACTCTCAAGTTTTTGTGTGGGGCGTCAGTCGGCTTGTAGTTTTTGTTGCGTTTCAGAATACCTTTGCAAGCGACAAATAACTGACATTACTAATGTACGGTTACAGTACTCAATTCTAGTCTTCGGTGTCTAAGGAACTTCACACTATTATTTTCTTTACAATTTATTAGGTTTATACTATGACAGGTTTACTACAAGTATACAGGTTGACAATCGATCATAAAATACATCAGAAACAATTTTTGCAAAATGTTTGTATCTATTATGATGATCATTAGCTAGATTTGCCCAAAATTAATAATAATTGTTAATGAACTATTTAAAATATCAATTACTTTGCCGACATTTAAAATTTTTATTTCCATTGCTTGTTTATCCAAGCTAACATATTTATATTCTCCAATTAAAAAAAAAAATAATAAATATACTGAATTGCAGTTATGAAATAATGATATGGCTGGTTAAATTGAGTTATCAATTAGCCAGCTGAATCTGTAAATGAAGTAAAATTCATATGAGTTGTGACAAATAAATTGACAACACCGTGATCAGAATTTCCCTAAATATTAACTTAGTGCCAAGGTAATTAAAAGAAATAGTTTTCTGTTCCAAGCTCTATACGAATTTAGCTATTTTTATTTATTTATTGTTTTGCCTGGGTACTTGTTGAGTGAATGCTGATAAAAAATATCAGTTTGGAATGAGAATAGAACCCACGAGACCCCTACAGTGGCTGAGTTCAACTTTTTTTCGGAGGATGAAGCCCACATAGGTCTGAGACCTGTGCGTGGGTAATGAGTTAGATGATGGTTATTGATGAGTTGGACCTACAGTTTTAGGTGGGTTCCGAACTACCGGGTTTAAATTGCTCGTCTAGATTGTTTAATCAAACTTGTATTCTTAACAATACTCAGGAATAAAATCTCATCCTTTACAAGATTTCAGTTTCCTGGGACAGTCGCCTTATTTGTTATTTCATTATCTCTACTTTACACGGTAACAAAAATAATGTTTAATGAAACATGTATTTGCTATAAATCCAGATTCCATGTCAATAGAAATTGAAATTGAAATTTATTGCCAAAAATATTCTTACAACAATCTTGAAAAAAAGCACAGTCGAGTAACAAATGTAGAGTACATAATTATATACAAAACATACACTAAATTGTATAAAAAAGAAAATTTCTGGCACTGCCAACAAAAGCTTAGCTTGAGTGTTGGCAGTGAGTTGCAGAAAAGAAAAGAAACAATTTTAAAATAAATACAATAGAAAAAGCTGTATAAACAAACATGATTGAAAATAGTAAATCTATGTAGGTACTCCAGTGGAAAAAATGAAAGATTGTAGTGAAGGACTACAGATTAAGTCAATCATTGAACTGATCTTTATTTTGGTTGGTATTTTTTGTTATCTTTGTCGTTATTATGTTTATCATTATTATTATTTTGCTTTTTTATCACATTTGATGTGTTTTCTAATCTAAATCGGCGTGTGGTAAGACTTTGATTAATTTTATACGGGAATGTGCGGAAATTATTATTACCTAATATTTGAGTATTTTAAGAGTTATTACTTATTGGTTGGTTTACATGCCTTATGCCTTATGTAATGTTGTTCCTTTTTTTAAACCTTTCAAAATTGTTATGGATTGTTAGGCTCAATTTTTCTTGAAAAGCATACAATAAGAAATAGGTTTTAAAGAAAATCATACATGCTACATGATTGTTGGCTACGTCATTTTTCCTGAACAATGTTGCTTGTGGGAAAGTACTGTCTCTATATGCATTTATTGCTTTCTTGTGTCTGATGATTTTTCACTGCTGACTGTGTTGCTTCTAAAATAAATATGCAAAAACTAATTGATCGATCCTCTCCACATTTTAAATTAAAGTAAGTTAAATATTTACCTTTTCATTCATGTGAACTAAATTTCAGCCAGAGTATACTTTCAGGAATAAAATCTCATCCTTTACAAGATTTCAGTTTCCTGGGACAGTCATCGTGACTTATTCATCATCCAGTAAATGTATTGATTCATTAATCCGACAGATATTTAGTTGAATTTTCCAAAGTTGCATGTTTTTAATATGAGACTAAAGTTCCTATTGAAAAAATGGAATTAGTCCTTGGTCTTTGTAAGTGGAGAATCCTATTAGAGCCTGTTCACACGGGGCGTTTTTTTGTGGAGCGTCTGTGGCGCAGCTGGTGGCGAAGCATTGTCTTATATGGGATTGACTGCATTTCTACCTTTCACAATCAATATTTGGAATTTCATAATCTCTTTTAATTTAAATATTTTCCTGTTGTCATTTCCTACGAAATGATAATTGACAATTTGTTAATGTGAGTAAATCTGTAATGAGGTGATTTGGGTGAACATAAAGATACCGGTGTTTGTTGGCAATAGAATCAGGAATCATCAACTCTTCCACGGAGGTTGTTTGTGTAAGAATTTTATTACTTGTCGAAATGCAACAATCAAAGATACCTAACGTTGATCCACACTGCTTGAAACACAAGATTTAGTTGACTAGTATAGTAGTCGTAGACGTAATTTCTACTTTTTTTTATATAGGAGCAACTACTAGCATATTACTATCCTTTATTCCACCTCCTATTACACTGCTCACAAAAATTAAAAATAAAAAGTATACAATACTATTGCAGGAGTTCACTCGACTTGTCCTTGGTCTTAGTCCCTTGGATAAACAACTATTGAAATGTTAGCCAATCAATTTTCTAATTAAAATAAATGAAAATTTTGCTGCTTAGAGTAAATAAGAGGCCTTATATTGGTACATATTTAATTTTTATTGCTATAACTTCGTCACAAAATATAATTTGAAATTATTAATAATTTCAGTTATGTAAGGACTCATTCCTAAATTCGCTCAAAACCCATAAAACTGAGAAGGAATATCGCCAAATGCACCACTTTAAATTAATTGGTTTGAGATTGATAATGGAGTAACATCCGAAACTAGTATCCCACTATTTTTAATAAAAATAGTGGTTGTGACAACTTCTTATTATTATTCATTACTTTAAATTAATGGCCGCTACAGTTTTCTTCTCTAAATATGGAGAATAACTGAATATTGTAGCTAAACTCCCCAGGAGGTGAAATTGAATAAAATACATGTTAAAAAAGGAAATTGAAGAAAAACAAATTTTTTATTACTTGATTATTTATTATCAATATTACAATTAAATTCGCTTAGGAAAAATTATGTTGCTGAAATGTAACAACACACATGCAATCTAGTTCATTCATACAACCAACACACAATATTTCAAGTTATATGTCAGTTATCGTAGAACAAAGATTCTGTATCATATTATATTATAATACTTAGCTACTATTTAATAAATAAATTAATACAATGTTGAATAAATAATGCTCTCGTTTGAAGTGATGTGTATAGTTTTAGGAAATAGACATATGCACTCACGACATTTATGTTTCGGTCTAGGCCGTTCAAGGATCACTCAGGTGTAATTTGTAATTTTTCTTTTTAGTAGATGACTTTTACATTTTGACTGTAATTAGAGTGCATTGACCGGAAGGAGCCTTGAATGGCGACTAGCCCGAGTGGGGACAAGAATGGAACAGGCGATATACGATGGCTGATCTAGAATAATAACTATTTTATTACTGAATAAATATCCTTTCTCTCACTCTATCACGCGTCCTTTCTCTCTCCTATTCACACTTTTGTCGATCATAGCCCAGACATCTGTTCCAATGTCATCCCCGCTTGAGCTGGACCATAATGTGATTGCCTAGTCTCCACAGTAAAACTGTTAAGGAATTCGCTACAAATTCGATCATTATTAATTTAGAAATCCTTCATATTTGATTAAAAACAAGTAAATTCAATGATTAGAACTGTAAGGCTCTTATTTTTTAACGTTTTAGTTGTCTTTATTGATATTGTCAAGCACAAAACAATATCAATATTTTCAATCAATGTTAATGTTTCCAATCATTAACAGTAGATTTAAAATTAATCTATTCTGAACAATAATTTTAAGTATTGGATGCCTCATGGTCATTTTCAACAGCTTTTTGATAACAATATTTTTAAAAGTATTTTCATATCCAATTCATGGTTAGACATTGTAAATGATACTAAAAACTGAATCACAAATTTAATTGTTCAAGTTAAAAGCATTTCAATTGAAAACAAAACTTGAGTGATTTATGTTGATTAATATGTGTGACATTGTATAATAGTCTAGGCACTTTTCAATTCTGGGTAAATTTCAATTTTATATTTCATCAATATTTGAATTGTCGGGGTAATAAATTTATATTTTTTGCTTCCAGTTTTGTTCTTATTGATCCAGTCATCAATTGTCAATAAGAATGAAACGTTTATTTATATGTTTCGTATATTCCTCAGGTTTCTCTGTGGAAAGTAGGCAGTATCATTGAATGTATTTTATAATATTAAATAATACATATATTATCTCTTAAAATTATCAACTTTAAATTACTAAAGCTCTTACAAGCTATTTCAATCCTGAATGTGGGATCGCACATTCATTTCAATAATCAATATAAATTCACCGGGTGGGCGAGTGGCAAATTTTCCTAATAAATAATAATATTATTAGACTTTATAAATACGGGAATATTTAAATATAAAAATAACGTCTGAAAATCTCGAGCCGCAATAGACTGCAATATATTGGCTCTAAATCCTTCACTCAAGCCGCATCGTCTACTATAATAGAACCAGATATTATATATAAATTCGAAGCAATATATTTATAGTCTTTCACTCAAATTCAAGGAAAGTCATGGCAACATTACTTGGAATTGGAGTTTTAGATCCAACATCCAATTGAAAAACTCCCAAAATCTACACACAGCTTCCCTATATCAACCGAATGATGGAGATGTATAAAATTGTTATAGCAATTATTAGTCTGTACAAATATGAATAATATAATGAATTGCAAGCTTAAATCATACACACAGTCTATCAATGTTTTATAACAGTCAGATAATACACTTGCAAATAAAATTAATAAATAACTAAATTTTATATCACATTCTATTATTACTTACTGTAGATAAATCTGTTCAAACTAGTTTCAATAAGATGTGATTTTTAGTTCACCGGGTTGTGGATATTCGAGGTGTGTTGGAAATCATTTAGCAGTTAATGATAGAAGTTGAATAATAAATAATTCAACTATTTTAGAAGGTGATATCTTGTGATCTGAACTGCTCTAATTCACTTTTCTTTTTTTTTTGAGGATGAAGCCCACATAGGTCTGAGACCTGTGCGTGGGTAATGAGTTGGATGATGGTGATTTATGAATTGGACCTACAGTTTTAGGTGGGTTCCGAACCACCGGGAAGTGATTTTCAGCAGAGAACAGAGTCTTTTTTGCTGGCCAATCTAATTGGTCACCGTTACAAACAGGACCTACGAGAACGCAGCTTATCTATCTGATTGAACAGATACCTGCTACGGCTCGCGGCTATCACTTCCCTGTGTGAATAAGTGAATAATAGTATTTAAATTTAAAAATTTAAATTTGTTGGAGAACGATGCGTTTTAACATCTTTAATTTAAATGTTCAATACTCATGATAGGATTTGCATTTTCCAGAAATAATGGAAAATACTATTTTGAATTGACAAAAAGTTTTGAACAATTTTTAAACTGTATCTAGCTTTCATGTTCCAGCAAACCTCGTATATGAACTGTTTTTGAAAAGCTCTTTAATTTTCAAATAGAAATAAAACCAAGCCGATAATTGATTAGATGCGCCTAGCTAAGCCCTCTATATAAAAGCACCTCCTCCCTCCACCTCCAAGTCAATTATGTAGTATGACATTATTTTTACCTGTATTGGCCCGAACTTCTTTCTAAAATTATTTTTTTCATAATTGATGATTTTGAGTAATTACATTTTAAAGTGAGTACTAGTTACTTTGCATATAATAATTGATATAAAGTTATTGATAGTGAGTTATGAAGTATAGGTTTTAATAATTATTATTGAGTTGAATATTCAAATATTATTATTGAGTTGAATATTGAGAATCCCACAATAATGGCTCAATAATGTTTGTTCAACTAAAAATAAATAGAAATTAGATCTCCGATTACACTGGTAAAGTTATTTGTTAATTATTATTTGTCTTAGAAAACAACTTTCAATTTTCTAAAAATTAAATCACAAAAATTCGCGATTTTACAGGAACCAAATTGTTTGAAAATCGATTAAGTTTTGATTAAATAAAATAATTTCTAATAGATTCTCATACTTACTATAACAAGTATGAAATCACATTAAATACAGTTTGTTGGTGGTCACAGATCAGTAACATTCTATTCAACAAAGTTAGTTATTTATTTTAGACATAATGCATATGGTGAAAGTTTATTAAATTCAGTTACTTCATATATTGCTCAATTTCATGTAGTTTTAAGCAGCTATAAATAATGTTGATGAATTTTATAATCTGAAATTATTCATAAATTAAAGATTTAATCAAATTTCACTCATTAACTAAAAATAGCATAGTTAAATTATTCAACAATATGCATTTTTTTAAATTAACTATATTGTGTTCATTTTATCTTGATTTTGGTCACCATCAAAAGTAATTATCTATTTTTTTAAATGCAAGAGTTGTTACTGATCTTATAAAATATTTTTATAATATTATTATTATACGGATGTAAATAAATATTTGAAGATTTGAACAATACTTACAAGTTTTGTAGGAAATGTTTCATCTATTGAGCTTCACCTTAGTTGTCAATCTATGTTAAAGCTAGGTCACGGAAAACTCGTTTATTTGTCACGCATGCACACATACGGTCACACACGTAATGTTCGCTCTCAGTCACACAAACATAATTTTAAAGTCTGTCTTGTGTTGAGTCCAAACCAATTCTAAGTTTGATATCATTGCACATGCCGCCTCCTCTCACAAAGCCATCTTGAATTTTAATGGGGAATGAATTTGAAAAAAAAAATATCCTTATGAATTGGTAAAATAATGGAAACTCACGTTTGAAGAGTATATGATTCAATAATATAACTGCGGGCCGCTTAGCGCAGTTGGTTGGGGCGTCGCAACTTCAGCTTGCTGTCGTTTAAGTGGTCGTGGGTTCGAATCCCGCTCCACTGTCAGGCATTTATGTGTAATCATTCACCTCATTACCCACGCACAAGTCTCGGACTCATGTGGGCATCATCAGCAAAAAAAAAATTATAGACTTTTTCTCATTTTACATGCTTTCACCTGCATTTTGTGAAAAATTGAGGGTTAGCCACTATGGTTCATTTCATGATTTTCATTCTTTATCAGTTCATTTAGCCTATAACTTTTTTGATAAAGATGTGATGCAATGATAGATATCAATTCAATCACTTGGGTCAATCATTCAACATTTCCAGCCTATTCAATCCTAACAAAATATTATTATTAGTTTTTTAATAATAATCTTTCATCTGGAATACATTTTTGATTGACTCGTGCATGAGGAGGCGGCCATCCAGCATCATAACCGCAGCATCCTACAACGCGTGGTTTAGAAATGTTTTTTGTTGATTGAGCACTGGCAACACTATTATCTAGGATTGGTGTTGTGGGGTCAGTAGCGCCTTGCATAGCCGGTATCATACAGCTTGCACAGACTGTCGGTGCGTACGGGAACGCTCATGCTGAGATTGTCATGGTGTGGCTGGTGTCTGTAGATGTGACGTTTACGCTGCCAGGCGTACGTCCATGCGACGATCACGGCCAGTTGCAGGGCGAGAAAAACGACGGCCGAAATGACAACACCGGCCAGATTCAGACAGACGCCATCTTGCGTTCGAGCCTCCTCGACGAACACGGTCGAACTTTCTCGAGTGTCGGGTTTGCTCGAGTTTCGGTTGGAGTTGAATCCGAATTTGTCTGTGATGTGGATGGATTGAACGAGCAGCAGGTCGTCTCGTGCAGATGAAGAAGCCGCGCTGCGTCTCCTGCGCCTGCGTCCCAAACTCTGTACGCTGCGCAGCTCGCCGCTGGCGTCCTCTTGGTCGCACTGCACTGGCTCACAGGTTGGCATGCAGGGTGTGACCAGCGCCCGAAACTGCACCACTTCCGATGAGGGAAATTTGAAGGCGTCGAAAAAGGACAGCAGCATCTGAGCGATAAAGACAAAAAAGTTATTGCATTTGATGTGATAGAAGTAATATCAATGAATACAGATAGTATCTGTATTCATTGGTAATATTGTGGTATTCTTTTATAATTTATTGTTTACAAAACCATGGTTTCAAGACATTGACCTGATTGACCTCAGCTGTACTGGCCAAATAAAACTGACTGACAGTACAATTGAGGATGCAGCAGGCCAGTGTACTGTGTAATAAAATAATTATATGAATATTGTTATTGTTATGGACATGGAAAGAAAGAGGGAACAGAGATTTTCAGCATTATCTGCCTGTGTCAATATTAATTTCTAGAAGCCATTAATTACTCTTCTCCTCTCGCCTTGTGGACCATTTAGACCTATGGAATGTTTATTTAGAATTTTATGGAAAATTGTAGAATGTCTTATTTTAGAATTCGATACAATTTTATAGAGAAATTGAGAACCTTCTCATTCTTTCTTGATTATGAAAATGTATAAATAGGAGAAACTTTTGTAAAAGTTAGTTGTGATTCGATCATTAATGCGATAAGTGGCAGAAGTGACAGTTCCCGTTTCCGCTCATACAAACTGTATAACCATTGAGCGCTAATACAAACTGTGTTTTATAAACGTTTGTTGTTAAAGTGATAATCGCAGTATATAGTGACAGATTATTATTCAGGCTTACTCAACAGTTCATACAGTGGCTCGTAAGTGCTTGTAGTGGAGATAATTATACTAGTGGAGATAATTATACAGGGTTATCCTTAAATGAATGGTGAAGTTTCAAACACGGATTAAACAAAAACCGAATCACTTACTTTTGATGTTTTTTAACAGTTTCAACTGTTATGTATTAGACGCTTCTCCTTGAATTATTGAACAGTTATTATTTGATCGGTCTTTTAACAGTTAGAGATTGATTTTTGAACAATAGTATAGCAAAATCTTGCTCAACATGATCGATTTATCTGCTTCAGATTGATTTCTTTTGTGTAAGAAATAACTGATTAGTGCGAGTTGGGGATAATTTGTGTTAATAAAGTGCGAGTGTTAATTTAAATTTTTGCCAGCGTTATTTTAGAGATAGAACCCGTAACAATATCTATAACTTAGAACTATAAAATAAGTGGTTCAAAGACATCAAGCTCTTTTTCCGTGATATTAATTTGTTGTTCGGTTTTAAAACATGGTGTGATGTAGTGATTGTTAATAAAAAATTGGTGCCAAATTGACATGATCCTAACAGTGTAAGATTTATAATATTTACTGTAGCCTAATAATATTTCAAATAAAATTCATAAAAAAATAATGAATGAAACACTTAAAATAAAAATAAACAGATGAGAAGGTGAATGGAACATATTGTTAGCATCAGCCTCTGCTTGTTTGGGAACCGGAAAAAAGTTAATTTAACACCAATTAACATATAATTCAGTTTAAAAGAGTCTAATTTCTCAAGGATCTTATGCCCGGTTTCAGTCGTTCAGTAACTCATTCTGTAACTATTACAATAGCGGCCCAAAGGCTTGTTTCACTTATACCTGGCAGTCGGATAACCGGCGTTTTTCATTCAGCTGTAGGAACATTGTATGATATGGAGTGCTTCACACACACGGTTTTTTAAATCAAGTTGTACTATGCAATTATGATGTGTAAACAACACCGGTTACCTGACTGACGGGGATGTGTGAAACAAGCCTGAGGGCCGCTTTTAAATCGAAAGCTACTGAATGATTTACTGAACGATTGAGCAACCGGGCTCATGAAGGGCTTTTGACAAAATTCACCTGTGTCCTGTATATTGCGTTATTGATTACCACAAACATATTTTGAAATAGGACATTTTGGTTAGTAAAGCCAATAGAAAGTTTATTTTTAAAATTACGTAATAGCTCACTAAAGTTTTATTTTCAGTGAAATATACATTACATTATATGAATTCCAAAAACCGGCCGGATAAAGCGAGGACCCAGTATTAAAATTCAGGGCAGGGTTTGAAGAGTTCTACTGTATGATAATATTTTTCAAAAGAACAATGCTGATATCGTATGAGTGAACTAACCTTTCCGGAGTCGGCCGATCTGTAGAGTGGTCCCATGATGAAGTGGTCGGTGGGGCAGCCGTCGGAGTCAATGAGCACGATCTCGGTGGAGTCGAATCCGTCGAGTGCAACCAGGTCTCGCACGAATATCTCGTAGGGCGAGTTCTTGTCGAGGATCTCGAACTTGAGCGCCAGTGGATCGCCGACCTCGGCCGAGGAGAGTGTGTCGCCCCCGACTCGGTCCGTGATCTTCATCGCCACGTTCGGCGAGTCAACCACAACCTAGACAAGTTGAGAAAATGTCACTAACTGCACTCGAACATTCAACCATAACCCAATCTAATTAATAATCTAAAGCTAACCCAATAATCTAATTAAAAACCCAATCTAGTATATAATCTAAATAATAAAGTATTACAACAATAAGAATAATACTCCAATGTTATAACGTCTAGGTGTTTGTTCATTGTTGACGAAACTAGCGCCCCATGTGACAAATAAATGATGTAGGTGCATTCATGAAGCATGATGATAAAACAGCATCAATTAATTTAATAGAAAGTTGTTGATCGGATCGATAAAACTATAAATATATTCCTGTCTATAAATATAACGTTTGTGTAACTAACCGTTAATCAGCAAAAAAAGATGTAGAAGTATTACAACATATCAGAAGTATTGAAACGTCTTCTAGCAATGGAAAGAAATTAAAAAAATTCTTTGCATGGAGGATTTTGTTATTAGGAAGTTCGTTTTATATAAGTTGGTTATAATGATATGGCGTAGGGTTCTATGCTAGTTCCATGCTCCTCGATTTTTTTCAATTTAATTTATTTCAAATACACATAAAATGATAACAAAAATTCACTAAATTTTGGTTTCCCGTGGAGTGTCCGTAGAGATCAAAGAAAGTTGACAACTAAAAATAGAAGTTTGTTGCTGCGCGCTTTGTGGAAGCAATTTGTAGGAAACTGATGGAATACTGTTCTCCCTCCTTGACACTTTTCGCACCAATTCTTTGGCAACAAGTTAATGCACTAAATTTGAGCACTTGTCTACAAACAATCTTTTGTCAACTTTTAGATACCAACTATGGTGTAAACGCACCTTTACGCGTCATACCAAAAACTTGAAGAAAAAATGTAACCAAAAAACATTTTTGGAAGTTTTTCAATGTCAGAAATTAATTTTTGGAATAAAAATATAATAAATTTTAAAGAATAATAAAGAAAATGAATAGTTTACCTCTTCAGTGATGGCCGGTTTAACATCTCCATGCACTCCCAAGTCTACTTCGTTGGATACAGTTTTGTTGGTGAGATCGTACTGGCATGTGACAGCTAGTCCCAGATCGGAGTTGGTGACAATTGTGTCATGATGCTGGATGACAACGTCGTTGAGGTACTTGCCAAGTCCCTGGTGTCTTACATTGCACTCCACGTCGTCGTAAGCCATTTGCAACTCGAATTCGAGACTGCCCTTAACATCCTGCACACACGAGTTGGGGCTGCCCTTGGCGTAGATTTTGCCACCGAAAAGTTTGCTGGTTTTAATTTTGGCCACCATGTCTCCCGATCGGCACTCGATGGTCACATTGTAGCAAGCACTCAGCTCTTGTGTGGAGGCTTCTGGTACGTCCAGGTAGGCTTCCTATCGAGAGAGAAAACGGAATAAAATTTGTAATTGTTAGTGTTTCAAAAACTGGAAGAAAATAACTGAATTGGAGAAAAATATAAAAAACGGAAGATTACCACTAATATGACAGTAATAATAAGAAGGAGAATATCGAACTGAAAAAAAGAAAACCCGGAATATGAATGTGTGAAAAGGAGATCAGAAACAAGAAAATGTAAACAATTGTTATAATCGGAATATGAATGAAAATAGCGAAAGGATCAAACCAAATTAAATTCAGGTTTATTTCAAACAAAACAATAATGTTTACTTTTAGTGTAAAATTAAAAAAAGGTTACTAACATGAAAATAAATACAAACTACTACCACTAAAAGATGAAAATAAATACGAAATAATTGATTCCTACATAGACATTACTGCCTGTGCACGGGAATGAATCCACAGGAAGGTCAAACATGATCTATAGTACACAATTCCTTGGTGTTATGAAATGAAAGCCTGTCAATAATTAAAAAACTGCAGGATTATTGATCAGCAAGAAAAAACGAATTGAGATAATATTGGAAAAGATTACAATACGTCCTTGAAAAAAGATCTCTAGTATTTTCAGAGATCTTTTTAGTTTATTACAGTTCCATCCTATCAGCCAATAGTATGAGTTTATGTAGGGCATATTGAAAGCTGCTATGTACCTGCTATTGCTGATATCTGTATCTGCTATATTAAGCCGCGTCTCCACCAACCGAACATGTCTGCCTAACAATGTTGGCTAATACAAAAAACGGGCAAACATTAAACATACGGGTCACCGAACATGTTCGTGAGTTCAATTGAAATGTTCGGTCTGTGAGCGAACAGTGTCAACCGATCATAATGTTCGAGAAGGCGTCCACACCAAACCAACTCCAAAAAATGTTCGGCGACATCAGCTGATTCCAGCGAACACTGTTCGCCGAGCATGTTCGGTTGGTGGAGACGCGGCTTTACAATATCTGCTATATTGAAAGCTGCTATTTGTTTAGTTCTTGTTTGATTGAAATTGAGAATGGTGTGACAGTCGAAATTAGTATCAATAATATCTTTTGAATTTTGAGATATTTTATGTTTAAATATATTTTTTAGTATTAGTTCAGTTACTGTTTTTCTCTTGGTGTTCAAGAGTTCCATGGGAACAAATAACAGATATCGAAAAAAATATACAGTAGTTGATATTGACTCAAGCAATCAGCTCTAGGCTGAAGTGAATACTGTAAATTGAAAGTAGAAGAAACATTACATCCTAATGTAACATTTTAACTGTTTTTAGGGTTTCGTTTTGAGTAAACTTTTAAATTAATAGTCTAAGTGAAAAAGAATCATTTTGTTATTTTTCTTGTGAAGTTTTTTTAGCAAATCCAAATTTTTAGTCTGTGTTAACCTCAATGTTTTGGAAAATGGAGCATATACAAAATTTGGGAAGAGATCAGTTTTGGACTGAGTCTGTTGCTCCTTCACATTCATTGTAATTTGGTCACAATAAATAAATAACTTTAGATAAAACTTCCTTACGGTAATATCGGATAGAGTTGCTGTGGAATGGTGGCTGAGACGACACACATAGTCGCCAGTGTCGCCGTAGTCGTAACTATGGCAACGGTAGGGCGAGTTGAGACAGAGCTCCTTGCATTCGTCAGCAGTCTCCACCTCCTGGTAGACGGAGTCCACTGTCTTGAGGATTCGTCCGGCCACCTTCTTGAATTGGCAAAGTTTGACCGGCTCCTCAACACAGTTGTTCTCTAGGTAATCGTAGCCTGAGGCCGGCTCAAATCCGCCGGATCCGGCCGTCGTCAGTCGGTCCATGTCGGACAGTTCGCATTCGCCGCTGCCGTTGTTGTAGTTGGCTGACCTGGAATTCGAAAAAATAAAATTATAAAATATGTGGAATAAAAATAAAACAGGTACTTTAATAAATTAATAATGCACTATTTAGTAAATTAGTAATACCATTATGAATTAATAAAGTGACTATTTTGGTTAAGGCTGTGCGCAGGGTTTTTGGTCATAATTTTTTTTCGAAGTTCATTGTATTGGATATTATTAAGGTATTGAACTATTGCCATGATGAATTATTTTTTTCATCAAATATTTTATGAAATATGGGAGTTCAAAGTTGAAATTTTTCGGTTTTTGGGGGCAATTGAACACACCTACAAGTTATTTTAAACATTTGATCATTTTTTTTATAACTAAAAGACACATTGGGGAAAAGAATGACACATTTTTTATTTCAATTCAAAAATTGATTTTTTCAAAAACTGAAATTTTCGCATGTTTTAAAAAATTTATATTGAGAAAACGAATTGTTTGATCGGAATGAAAGATATTTAATTTTATTCAAAATATGTCATGTTATTTTATTTCATAAAATATTTGATGAAAAAAAAAATTCATCATGGCAATAGTCAACATTTCAATACCTTAATAATATCCAATACAATAAACTTCGAAAATAAAATATGCCCAAAAACCCTGCGCACAGCCTTAAGGATGCGAGAGGGCTGAAGTCCTTTCAGATGAAAATGTCCAGGGGGATCTGGGGACCAATATGCGATGGATATAACATAGAGTTTGATGAAGCTATTGGTGAAGGGAATATTGTTAGATTCATAAAACCAAGGAGAATAGAATAGTTGGGACATGTGGTACGTCTAAGAATGGGTGAGGAAATAGAGCCACTTCAACTGCTTGATGGGAGCAAGGAAGAGAGGATGACCCAGGATGAGATGGCTGAACAGGTGATATCCGCGTACTAAGAGTGGCAAACTGGAGGCAGATATCAGGAAAGAGACAAATGGAGGCGGATTGTTGAGGAGGCTAAGGTCCACCCAGGACTGTAGAGCCAGCTAAAGTAAAGTAAATAAAGTGAAGAAAAGAAGAGAATATTGAGAGGACTGTTGAAAGGCCTTGGGCGTGAACAGATAGTAAAAGAATGAACAAAATGTATGGGATGGATAAATTATGTAGCTTTTAATTCGTATAAATATAATGATCAGAATGTATGCAATGAATAAATTATGTTGTTTTTATATGTATTTGATTTGAAGAAACGTGATAAACGCTTTCAAACCATCAAATTCAATAATTGTGGAAAAAGAAGAAAATATTGGAGAGGCTTGGAATGTCAACAAATATTAATAGTTTTAAATAATGAAAAAAATGTATGAGATGGATAAAAAATGATTTTACTTTTAATGTTTTTGATGAGAAGAACATAATAACATTAATGTGATGAAAACAACAAATTCAATTCTGAATTATGGAAAAAGTAAGGGAAAGTGGTGGGCTTCATAACAAAATTAATGTTAGTACTCATTATCGTTTTAATAATTACATAACTTTCATCACAATTAACTATAATTTAGGCCTACTTTATTCTACGGACCTCATTTGGAGAATCATTCCTGTAAACCGAAGTTTAAAAGTTTGCCAGAGATCGAGATTTTTGTAAAACCGACCTCAAATTGCTGGTTTGTAGGAGATCCAAGTTCTAGAAACTTACAGATAAGTTACATGCAAATGTGCCCATTGATTGTGAAGCAGCATAAGATATAGTCGATAAATGATTGAATCCGGTTTCGGGGACGTTGAACCGGTCGAAACCCATCACCGGTCACTGTCAAAGGCGTCTTAAAAATCAAGAAAAATCCCATGATGACACGCGGTGGAGACGGAGATTGAGGGAGGCTCGGTCAAGACCCTCCACAAAGCAGTGAAGAGATGATAAATCCGCCCATAAAGAGGCGGATAGGATTTGATTCGGTTCAGAATAAAGCATGTGGGAAATTTTCGCCAGATTTGAATCAGCTTTCTGCCAATTTCTGCACTTCCCCTTGTTCATACCCATCCTTCTTCATTATTTTATTAACATGCCACCTTCACTTTATCTCTCCACCTATTAACATACCTCTGTAACATTTATACGCCAACAGACAATAAATCAACAGCCTAAGTATTCTACAGCAAGCTTCATAATGAATACTTACATCCTTGAGAATAATAGTTAATCTCAAATTCTCTCAAGCACAGGCATTGTTCAGTTGAATGCCGCATTTGAGAATGTGTCTTCATGTATGTATATTTCAAGACATGCAGGTCTCCTGTTTGAAGTAAGGAAGAAAGGAACTATCCTTCTTCACCGTTAAAACTATTCTATCTTGATAAGATGGAACCTGTTCAATAGGTTTGGATCCAATTAGACTTCTAACGAAATGCATCCTTTTGGTAGCAAACTAATTAAGTTCATCGTTTAACCTGTTTCACATAGAAAGGCGTCGGCTAACTTTAAATTAAGCCATTCAACTTGATTAGCTCACTCTTTAACCCACTGTATATAACAGGGTGAACATTGACACCATTGGAAATTGAAGAGTATTCTAGTATTGATTAACACCACAGTTAGGTGGGTTTCTGAGCCTCAAACATATCAAATCCACTACAAAATGGAATTTTCTTGATAAACGAAGTCCCGTTATAAGATTGACAAACCAATACTTTAAGCATGGTGGAATGATACATGGGTGTGCTCGTACGCATGGTGGCGGGGCCATTGCCCAGGCAGTGACGTCAGTCTGGAAGCAAATCGCCAGACGCTCGGATTATCCTCATTTACCGTGATATGATGGGATGTTTCAACTTAAACTAATTTAGGAATTTTAAAAACTAACAGCTCTATCATTCCATGAAATGAGTCTGAGTAAACGAATGACTCGCTTTGCTCGTGTCCCAACTTAGATCTCACTCGTGGCTTTTAAAAGCAGACAATACAATAATTGCATGAACTACAATTTCCAATTTACTGTCAACATTTGCAAATAAAGTATTAACTCATCTCAATTGCAAAATCTGTGCGCGAATTTTCAAGTCTCAAGGCAAAAAATAATAAATTATTTAACTGGCTAATAATAATAATATTAATAGACTAATAAAAATACAATTATAATAATATAATAGACAAATAATAATACACTAATAATATTATAATAATGATAATAATAATAATAATGATAATTATGATGATGATGATGATGATGATAATAGACTGATAAGCTAAAAATAATAATATAATAAACTAATTTTAATAATCATAATAATAATAATAGATGAATAATAAAAATAATATAATAGACTTATAAGCTAATAATAATGATAATAATAATAATAATAATAATATTATTAATAGACTAATAAAAATACAATTATAATAATATAATAGACAAATATAAATAATATTATTAATAATAATAAGAATAGTGATAATAATTATGATGATGATGATGATAATAACCTAATAATAATAATAATAATATAATAGACTAAATTTAATAATCATAATAATAATAGACAAATAATAAAAATAATATAATAGACTTATAAGCTTATAATGATAATAATAATAACAATAATAATAATAATAGACGAATAATAATAATAATATAATAGACATATAAGCCGATAATAATGATAATAATAATAATAGTAGTTATGATAATAATAATAATGATGATGATGATGATGATTTTTTTCTTTTATTAAGGCGTTTTGCCATTTTGACATGTACATGAGCATGAACTATTGGCTAAAACCACCTCCAAACCTAGAGACCGCCTGGAACTGTTGAACTAATTATAATTATATTATTAGTTCATAATTATAATGAACTAATTATCATTAATGTTGCCATGAAAATTAATGATGATGATGATGATAATAATACTCATAATAATAATAATAATAATAATAATAATAATAATAATGATGATGATGATGATAATAATACTCATAATAATAATAATACTACTGTAACAATAATAATAATAATAATGCCTGATGATAAAAATTGTTTCAAATTGTCATTATTATTACCCATTGACGGGTTGAAACCAGTAGCAATTACCGATTTTTGGATACCATATGCAGGAAATTTCGCCTTTATTCATACAATAATCATTACATTTATCGATTTCGTAAATATCAATCAGTTTAATAAACATCAGCTATAAATAAAATCAGTTTAATAGACATTTCTCCATACTGGGGTGTTGTGACTGGCGCGCGATGCATCCTGAGTGACGTCATGCGCTAACGTAGCCAGTTTTCGTTCTCCGCATGAGCACACCCTTTTATCGTTCCACCATGTACTTTAAGAGATCATAGGAATATATATGTTTGAAATATTTGTATCCTCTCTATTCTCCAAGTTGAAATTTTTATTTTCTGATGAAACTTCTACAATATTTCCAAAGTTCTGGGAATCAACTAAATAGAAATGATTGCAATTAAACCTCCCTTCATAAAAATTCATTTTTATAAAACGCTCATTTCCATTTCATCATCTTTAAATTTTTATGAATGGAATTGGAAAGGCGTGAAGTAATCTATACCAGGTAAAGAAATTGAATAAATAATGTTTTTTGTGAAATTCAATTTTTTATTCAATTTCTTCCAGTATGACTTACTTCATGACTTTTTAATTCCGTTGATAAAAGTACATTATAAAGATGATGAAATGGCAATGAGTGTTTTATAGAAATTAATATTTATGAACGGAAGTTTGATTGCTACCATTTCTATGTTATTTATTCCCAAACTTTGAAATTATTGTAAAGGTTTCATCAGAATACAAACTTAAATGAAAGAAAGAGGAAAGATGAGAGAAAAATTAAAACAAAAACTTGTATAATATAATTTAATAGCATCAGCTTGAATTTTTTTAATTAGATCGTAGATAGATTACAAAATTAAGAAAATGAAAACAAAAAGTTCTCAATTATTGGTACGCAATCTCCTAATTGCATCATTACAATTTTTACTCTCAAGCCCGTCAAAGAGAAGGCCTTACCGGTGAAAGGTCAACGATCTGGCAATGAAATTACAGTATGTGTGTTACCATAATCTCTATGACTAAGTTAATTATGCGTTAGCCAACCTAATGAGGCATCATAACTCCTCAATCATGGAGTAATTCTTGACTAAAAAAAATGAGCGCTAATAAATGAAGGATTAACCTTTGGCAATATCAAGTAGGCAAAAGTTCAACGAAGGTCAGTTAAGTCAGTTCATCGAAGTTCACGGCTCATCTGTGGGTTATCCTATCAGAAGCATTGTATCTTCGCCGAGTACCGGTGCTATTTTTCTGCTCAGACTGATTGATGTTTAGTGTTGTATGTATATAGCCAAGTATGTTGTGATGTTTCGCACAAGTGGGTTGACTAGAGTTTACGGGTAGATGTGGGCGAAGTTTGGCAAGGTGCCTACACGCACACACTCTCCATAAAACAGAAAATTATTTTGCAATGTTTAATTTCCGTTTTATGGAATAATAATCCTCGATTGTGATCTTTTTTTCTTATAGGAGTGTTTTTATAGTTATTCGCTGAACGAAACCTCTGTTTTTCATTGTATATGCTGTCATATAATACAATCAGGTTATATCCAGGGAATATTTTATCATATAATACAGGGAAGTGATAGCCGCGAGCCGTAGCAGGTATCTGTTCAATCAGATAGATAAGCTGCGTTCTCGTAGGTCCTGTTTGTAACGGTGACCGATTAGATTGGCCAGCAAAAAAGACACTGTTCTCTGCTGAAAATCACTTCCCGGTGGTTCGGAACCCACCTAAAACTGTAGGTCCAACTCATAAATCACCATCATCCAACTCATTACCCACGCACAGGTCTCAGACCTATGTGGGCTTCATCCTCAAAAAAAAAAAAAAAAAAAAAAAAAAATCAAGTAAAAAGAATTTAAAAAAAAGAAAGCAAGAAAAAGGGCTTCAACGCCTCTACAGGAATACGTAGTTCTTATAACTATGGATGAACTATAATAACTATAGATTTGAAATTGGTGGGCGCGAAAACTAACAGAAAAATAGTTTTTTTTCTAGTTGTCATCTAATTTAATTTGGTACTTGCACAGTGGAGCATGTCAATGATAATCACCAGCGCAAAATAAACACATGCTGTAAAATGGTTGTATTCATGCTGCTCCAATTAGTTTTGTTACTTCTCTGTACAAGCCACAATCATACTAAAACTTGTCGACACATTAAAAATTCTGAATCATCAACAAAAAAAATAACTCCAATCGTTTCTGCTTGGAGAAATAAGCGTTCAAGCCTATTTCTCTACTAAGAAGTTTATCAAATTCAGTAGCATTTATTTATTTTTCGAGGTAAATAAAATATCATTGAATCGATGTTATTATTGCTATAATATTATTGATTTAAAAGAAACCTAACAAAAAACAACTCGTTCCGTTCCTTAATAAATTGTAACCGGTTCGGACTAGAAGATGAACAATTAAAGCTGAATCATTCGGCTTTGCGTGATCTGTTTGCATTTACATTTCCTATCAATTGGAAGCTGAACTGTAGGAGGGGAGTGGGTAGTTGTTCAAGTTCAGATCCTCGGGACTTAATGGCCCGTTAAGAGTTGAACGTTGATTGGGGGAGGGGGAATTGAGAGGAGCAAGGCTGTTGAAGGTCGTCTTTGGAGTGGTCAATGTCAGAATGAAAAGATAGCAGGTGTGTGTTATGTAGAAAGGAGCGACCTTGCGCTACGGAAAAGCTCCCTTGCAAGGGCGTTCACCTCTTATCGAGTGAATATCACTACTAGAAATTAATTTCATCTTTTTTTGCTACTGCCGTTAATGAGTCGAGATGAGTATCCGCCCTGTACGCTTTTTTAGCGCACACTAGACTGGTAGTATCTAGAAAAAAAGCGTCATTAGGTACGGCAAATATGCGACGGTGTACAAATATAAGAGTGGAAGTATAGAAGCCGAGATCAAAGAGCTACAGATAAAGAGGATGTCGACGACTTGAGTAGCTAGTGGACTGGTGAGTGATTTAGTAGTGCAAAGAAGCTAGCTCATCCAAAGTAGAAACATAATGTCCATTGAGAGAGTGTTGCCAGTCTTAAACATCAAAAGCATAATGCTCGTTCAGAGGCGCTCTTCGCCGGCGGCTTTGGACATGGACATCCATCTTGGACGCCGACAATAATCATTATTAAATTTGGAAAGAAGAATGAACGCGACTGATCTTCGTACTACATTATGTTTCTTATGTCATTATTTTAAAGAGTGTTATGAATTTTCAATGTAAGCAGTTGTCAGTACTTTTGAACAGCTCCAACTTATTAATTGAATGTAATAAAGTGTGGTTTGTATTGAAATTTAATTGGGGAACAGTCATTTATAGATAGTTTGTAATCAACGGTGGATAGGAGGTAGGAATTTGAAGGTGAATTTTCCAAGTAAGCACAAGCTGTAGTATTCATGATCAGCGCCAACTTTTAATTAAATGTGTGTAATGTAATAAAGTGTGGTTTGTATTGAATTTTTATTGGGAAACAGTCATTTATATAGATAGTTTGCAATCAACCTTGGATAGGAATTTGAAGGTGAATTTTTCTTGTAATCTCAAGCTGCAGTATTTCTTATCAGCACCAAATTTTAATTAAATGTGTGTAATGTAATAAAGTGTGGTTCGTATTGAAATTTTATTGGGAAACAGTCATTTATAGATAGCTTTCTTAGTAATGGCGAAGGTGATATTGTGGAAGGTATCCATAATGAATAATAAGACGAAATTGTCACAACCACATTTATTAAAACTTCGAGAAACTAGTTTCGGTTGTTACACCATTATCAATCTCAATCAAACTGAAAACTGAAGTACAGAGAAGTGTTTTTAGTTTGATTAAATTCTAGCCTTATTACAATTTTTTGTTACTTTCTTGATTTTCACAGTGTTTAGTTATTGATTTGACTCGTATTTTTGCTTGTTACTCCTCCCACCAGGGGGCGTGACTTGACAACCAATCACAACGTCCGATTAAGGTCAGCCTCTTTCCCTCTTAGCCAATAGTATCATTCCATGCACAGTATACATAAGGCTTCTCTGTACTTCAGTTTTCAGTTTGATTGAGATTGATAATGGTGTAACAACCGAAACTAGTTTCTCGAAGTTTTAATAAATGTGGTTGTGACAATTTCGTCTTATTATTCATTATTTATAGATAGTTTGTAATAAACCTTGGATAGGAATTTAAAAGTGAATTTTTCATGTAAGCAGAAGCTGTCGTACTCTTGAACAGCTCCAACTTTATTTATTTATTTATTTATTTTATTTATTTATTTATTTATTCCTTTAACACCTTACAAAATATAAAATACATTTTAAAAATACACAGCAAAAATGAAATAATCACAATTATACAAATTAAAACATAAGGAACTACTTCCCCAAAAGAGCAAGCTCGAGCTTGGGGAAGGAGCAGCCGTGCTTGGGCTTAACTAAAAACTAAATCCTTCTAACATAAAAAAAAAATCAGTAACAAGATAAAATTTTTGTGCAAGTAATTTATAATATGTGAGAGTAAGATATAATATTGTGCAGATGAGAAAAAAATTTAGACTTGAATGAATATTTACAGAGTAGTACAAAATTTAAATGTGGTAAGTCATTAATAAGTTTATACATGAAGAGTGTAAAATGACATACATAAGTTGTGTAGAACTGATACATAGATAATAGATAGAATATAACTAAAATCTTATCCTATCGAACTTATTAATTCAATGTGTTTAATGTAATAAAGTGTGGTTTTATTGATCTTTTATTGGGAAACAGTAATAGTCTGCAATCAACCTAGGATGTGAGGTAGGGATTTAAAGGGGAATTTTCATGTAAGCAGAAGCTGCAGTACTCTTGATCACCTCCAATTTATTAATTGAATGTGTGTAATGTAATACTGTAGGGTTGATTAGTATTGAAATTTAGGGTTGATTAGTATTGAAATTTCATTGGGAAACAGTCATTCATAGTCTGTAATCAACCTTTGATACGAACAGGAATTCAAAGGTGAAGTAATAGCCATTCAACTACTCTAATACTATTAGTTTATAGCGCAATAACTTGCTATAGGTTTCATAGGAAAAAACAAGTTTTAAAGGTAAGAGCTGTTTGGCAGAATCCAATAAAAGTCGATTTTCAACTTCAAGTAGAATATTTCTTCAGTTTTTTCATTTCCGTGGTTGGATTGCCAATTTCTTAAATGCTGTTTATTACTATTAATTTTTGCACTTGTTTTTTTTTGGGGGGGGGGATTAGTTTGATATAAAGGTTTCCAAATAAAATAATTTTGTACGTTTCCAACTTCTATTAACTCAAGTGGAATTTTGTTTCATTTGTATAGAAGAAAGAAATTAATAATTTTGTTCTAAATAAATGAAAATTCTAAATGTCTTTAGAAGCTATACGGAGCCGCCGCGGTTGACCCGCGTCCTGTGGGTATTGCAAATACATTGATTAAAACGTCAACACCTACACGCAACCGCACCCGCATTCGGTGTACATCTAATGGGAAAAAGGTTATACATATAAAGGCTACTCTAATGTACGGTATTTCTTATAACTGCGAATTATTTCAATTCTCTTTAAGAAGAAATCCTGCATAAATCTATGCTGTCACAATCACAGCCTGGAAATGTTCCAGAACCTGGACTTCTTATCCAACATGACATGTGTACACATGTGATAGAATTCTACAAATCTCTCCAAGTTTGAAGTTAAAGTCTGATTGCTATCGTACTACTTAGCGCACATTTAATGCTTTACCCATGTGGGGATAATTTTATCACTTCCGTTGCCCCCCTTCCTGCTCTTACGACGTTGATGTTGTGGTTGGGGGGGGGGGATCTGGTTTTGTTTCGTTATACTTATTGGCATGTAACGGGTCCCCTGTGGATGTTGTCTACGCGTTAGTCAGTGTTTATTTTCGTACATCTATCATGCAACCGGTTTCGGCTTCTTACGGGAAACTGGTCCTTGCCTCCTTCATCTCCATCCTCCGCACATTGACGTGTTTTGATAACTACTGTATTGGAAAAGATAGGGAATCGATGAATGGGTACCGGTCAGCTATAATTGATTTGTTAATTTATTCCACTCCAATCCTCATCCAAGCTTTAGAAATTTGTTTTAAAGATATTGGAGGGATTTAGAATTTGTTAAATATTTTATATCCTATTAGTGAACGATTAGAAGGGAATGATATGTTATTTCTTTTGTAAATACGGTTTTGGTGAACCCGATGTTAGACAATTTATTTAAGTTGCCATTTTCAATAAAAATTTACTCCTTTTAATCTTTGTTATCCATTAAACCTTTAATATTGCGTGTGGTAGGAAGAAATGTATTATTTGTATCATAATACACATTTGGTTTCAATTAGTTAAGAACCGGTTATATTCTCGTCACTGTTTGATAAATTTGGTTGGAACCTTGAATTGTTTAAACCTAGGAAAGATTAAATAGTCATGTTCAAAAAACAACCATGATCTATTACCAGCATTTATTTGTCGAGAGCTTCCTTTGTTGAAAATTTCTCTAGTTTAGTCTACATGTTTTTTTAAATCTATATATTGGACTTCTCACATTATAATTTTAGTATTAATAATTTGAAGCAATTAATAAAGGTGTTATATTTGAAATAATTTGTGATTGACAAATGTGTAACATGAAACTTCATTTAGAGTAGGCTAATAGAGGTAGTCTTTTATATTCAAAATTGTTTGAGATTGATAAAGCTCTAGACAAATTTTGTGTATATTATTAATGAATGAATTAATTGAGACACCATTGGCTGTAAATAATTAATATAGGCTATAATAAGTACAAACTATGTTATAATAACATGTACATAGTGTATAAGCTTTCCAATATTTCATTGCTAAAACTACTAAAATGAATGGTCGGTACTTGTCGTTAGACAAACTAGGTTGACAGATAGTAGTTTGTCAAAGCAGCAAATCACGCCTTAGCTACTAGAAGAAGATTCATCTCACCTGCTAGACAAATAGGCTACCTAGTTCGTGAATTATTTCGGGGTCGCTCTTTGAAATAATGAGTTGCGGTAGGAGACTGGCTGTCTGCAAGGGGCCTTCTCGCTCACTCACTCTCTTATAATCAAGCTTTTGTCTTTCTCTCTCAATAGCGGAAGGACGCGGCCATGTTATTAGGCGAATACGCGCGACCTAGCCACGGCGGGCGAAATTAAGAGCGCGGCGTTTCCAGCGCGTCTAAAGCCAACCGCCAATTACGAGCAGTAAACTGCCGTAAACCGCGCTGTCTTTTAATTCCTAATTTAAACGTTAACCCGATTAACGTGCTTTGCTGCCGCTGCTGGTGCCGGGTCCCGAATCTGCGAATTTCCAGTCGAAGCTGCACGCCAGTCAGTAAGTTATTCGCGATCGACATGCGAACCTTAAACGAAATTGCACACCTAGCCAGCTTTTTAAACGAATAAATGCGCCCATTGATCTCTGATTTCCTTTTTGCTATGAAAAAGAATTTCGTGTGTTTTGCGTGATGATGTACGTTAGTTTGTTGAATAACGGTACATGCTTTTTAGTCGGATACACACGGGGAATAATTGTTTCGTGGAAATAACTCAAGTTCTGGTTCTCACCAGGGATTCACCGCCGCTCATTTTCCATAGCTGACCTTACGCCTTGCTTACTCAAGATTTGTGGAGTTGTTTTTCTGAATTTCCAAATCAAATCATATTTATTCAGTTAGTTGCACATAATATAAGCAAGGCTTAGCAACATTGAATCGTCAATAATAAATAAAAAAAGTATTGAAGAGGAGACGTCAAACAACACCGACAGCCCCTAGAAGCACCTTGTGGATAAATTGATTTTGCTTTATGTTGTGAATTTAATCAAATAATAAAGAAAAAAGCAATAAAACTTCCCCCCATAAAACTTCCACACATTCATCCATTGCGTATAGGGCTTTCTTTAATAGGAGTTCCTTTATCCTTCTGATCATTTTTAGAAAGTTTCCCTATTTCGGGAGCTTTTATGTCTGTTGTAAGCATACTGAATTTGAAGGTGTGGGAGTTTTTTTAGTGGTGGAAGGGTAGTTGAATTGTGGAAATTGTTGAATTGTTGAATTTTGGAAAAGGGTAGTTGAATTGTGGAAATTGTTGAATTGTGGAATTGTTGAATTTTGGAAAAGGGTAGTTGAATTGTGGAAATTGTTGAATTTTGGAAAAGGGGTTGTTGGTGGGGGGGATTTTTAGTGGTGGGAAGGTGCGTCCAATTGTGGAAGAGTTCCGAGAAAGGGATGTTGGAGGGGAGGTAATTTGGAAGGGACTAATTTTCATAACAAAAAAAGATTGATAAATAGCCTTTATGATGGTGGTGTTAGAACTATAGGCTTTCTCTCCCACTGAAGCCATGGCGACCCAAGTTCTAGTATTGCCCCTTATGCCCGTTTTCTGAATTGCTTGTCAGATTTATGGTGATTCACTATATTCAAGACAAGTGTCAATGTCTTAAAGCTAGGGTTCGGTTCTGTAGCTGATAATAGATTCCATTGTGTAATCGTTACATCAATTTTTTTTCAACCACTACACCATCGGTTGCCTCGCAATATATCATCATTGATGTATTCTTTAATAACAGTTGAATTCCTGTGTATGTAAATTAATTTACTAGCCAAAAACCTCGTTCAGGTTTTAAGAGGAGTGTGTAGTAGAGTCTATGGAACAGGAACGGTATTACTGTAGATAGAGGTGCTTAAAGGATGATTGTTTTGGTTAGCAATGCTCATCAAAAAACCTTATTATTTATAAGTTATCTTATTCTGGTATACCTCCAGGGACCGGACCTCTCTTTTACAGTGAAGGAAGTTTTTCATCACTTTTAGCCCCCAAACGTACCCTCAAATATTGATTACTGTAAAGGCATTCCCTCACGTAAATTTTCACCACTACACCAACGGATGGATTTCTGTGTAGGGTAATAAATTTATAAGGAAAAACCTTATTCTAGAGAGGTATTTGTTGATGAGAGGACGACTTGCCAATATTTTAATGTCATTGGAAACCATAAAATAGTTCTTGATGTAAAGGATTTCATTATTTTGAATTTCGTTATATAGAGGCTAGACTGGACTATTCCAAAAGGATTTCATTATTTTGAAGTTTGTTATATTAGAGGCTTGACTGGACTATTCCAAAAGGATTTCATTATTTTGAAGTTCGTTATAATAGAGGCTTGACTGGACTATTCCAAAAGGATTTCATTATTTTGAAGTTCGTTATAATAGAGGCTTGACTGGACTATTCCAAAGGGATTTCATTATTTTGAACTTCGTTATATAGAGGCTAGACTGGACTATTCCAAAAGGATTTCATTATTTAGAAGTTCGTTATATAGAGTCTTGACTGGACTATTTCAAAAGGATTTCATTATTTAGAAGTTCGTTATATTAGAGGCTAGACTGGACTATTCCAAAAGGATTTCATTATTTTGAAGTTCGTTATAATAGAGGCTTGACTGGACTATTCCAAAAGGATTTCATTATTTTGAAGTTCGTTATATTAGAGGCTAGACTGGACTATTCCAAAAGGATTTCATTATTTTGAAGTTCGTTATAATAGAGGCTTGCTTCACTGGACTATTCCAAAAGGATTTCATTATTTTGAAGTTCGTTATATTAGAGGCTAGACTGGACTATTCCAAAAGGATTTCATTATTTTGAAGTTCGTTATAATAGAGGCTTGACTGGACTATTCCAAAAGGATTTCATTATTTAGAAGTTCGTTATATTAGAGGCTAGACTGGACTATTCCAAAAGGATTTCATTATTTTGAAGTTCGTTATATAGAGGCTTGACTGGACTTTTGCAAAAGGATTTCATTATTTTGAAGTTTGTTATAAAGTAGCTTGACTGTACTGTTCCAAATCACAAGTGTCAATCACTGTCAATGATGTAATTGGGTCTGGGGCCTCAATGATGAGTAGCAGATAGAAATTGATTGTGTCGGCCAGCTACGTAACATAGCAGTACACAGAGCACATTTTTGCGTCTGACACCGGTGTCCTTAATTAGATCTTTTCATCAGCAATGTTCGCTCTTTGTCTTGTGGCCGGGGTTCGGTTTTTTGTCAGACGTTAGCTGGCGATAGATTTCATTAAGAGTTACGCATTTTAATGGCGAAGAAGCAAGCGCAAGCCTACGGCCCGTTATTATTGTCGCTGGCTGCTAACGGGAGATGTTGTGCCCCGTTGCCACTCACTGCTCACTTGAACAGATGGTCGGCTGATCAATTGATTGATCTTGATTGACAGCTACAGCAATCATCGACACATACCCACCCACTAACACCCACCGAAGACACACTTATTGCCGAAAATTCGGGGACCCGACCGGGCCTTATTTAAATCGTACTGTTGTCCGTCCGTCCATCCATGCAATAACTCTTGAAAGCAAGATTCTAGACTTAAAACTTGGTATGTAGCGTCCTAGTAGCTCATGTGGAGTCCCTTTTGATTTTGGACTTTGAACGTCAGTATGAATATAATATTATTGGATGTTTGATGGGCTTGTGTATTTCCTTCTTTTTCTTTATTATTTTGTATTGATTGGTTTTTATTTTTTTTTAATAGTTTACAGTGTATTATATTGGATCAGATTGATTTTGATTTTTTGTAACGTTTTTGGCTATTTCACCATAAATATTTTCAGCCTTCTAAATTTATGACTTTGGACTTTGAACGCCAGTAAGAATATAATATTATTTGATGTTTGATTGGCTTGTGTATTTCCTTCTTTTTCTTTATTATTTTGTACTGATTGGTTTTTATTTTTTTAATAGTGTACAATGTATTATATTGAATCAGATTGATTTTGATTTTTTTGTGACGTTTTTGGCTATTTCACCATAAATATTTTTAGCCTTCTAAATTGTTTTGTGCAACTCCCATCAGTTGGTAAAGATGTTTTTCTATCTATTTGCAGATGGTGCCTGAGTAATAAAGCATTTTTTATCTACTTTTTCTTCACATTGTGTAATCATTATGTATTTTCTAAATTTAATTCAAGGCAATAAAGAATTTGAGTTATGAAGATTATTATTATATGGCTTTACGGCTTACGGCTTCATAGGCTTCATACGTCCCTTACAGGCAGTTCCACCTCCCCGTCTAGCCTTGATAAGAATCCAATCCCATCCAATGAATTTATATATATTTATATATATCATTAATAGATATTTTGCAAATATCTTCATTACTAAAAGTTTTTTGGTGAAATATAGGTCGACACTATAGCGTCTGGGCTAGGTTAGTTTAGGCTAGCTTAAATCATAACATTACCAGCTCATGTCAAATAGGAACATATTTTTGTTGGTTGCTTAAACTGTTGATGTCCTCAATTATTCACAGTTAAATCAGTTATAATGTCTTCTGGTAAAATTATTAACACATTCAACTTTTCTTGTACTTACAAAAGAGCTAACAAAAATGGGTTTGTGTCAAATGAAAACGTTCATAGTTATAATACACGGAATAGAAAAAATCTTACACTTCCTAGCGTGAGGCTTTCTAGAACATTGAAAAATTTTAGTTCTCTTCAACTGAAACTGTTTAATAAATTGACATTAAATGTAAGGAAATTACCTCTAAATAAGTTTAAGATAGCGGTATCGACTTGGCTTAAAAAAATGCCTTTTACTCCATTGATGAGTTTTTTGATTGTAATATGTAGGCTATGACGACTAACGCACCTAAACATATAAATTCTTTTAATGTTTTATGTATATTTTACATGTATTTTGACGACGCCTAATGTAATTTTCCATTATTTCAACGGCGAATAAAGATAAAAAAAAGAAAAGATTCTTGATTCTTGATTCTTAAATTTGTTTGTTCTTTCTTTGCAGGTGAGTTACTGATTTCATCTAGACGTAGACTATCTAGTGAGTACACAAGTGAGTCCCGTTTAATATAAAATCTCTAGAACATCTCAGTTGCTATTAACTAATTACTTTTCCTTTTACTTCTTTTTTAATTGTCCATTTTTATTCATCCTGTACTCAGTTTCTTCACTTATTCCATATTTTCTCACTTATTCTGAGGGTTTATTTATTTTTCTGAATGTTTTATTGGTTGTACATGTTGTGATTTAGTTAGTTCTTTTGTAGTATAGGCTACTATTATTAAGTAGTTTATCTATCTTATATGATCATGATCAAAAAATTTGGCGTGTATATAATTGCTATGTACATTCGGGCATTGTAGCTCTCACTGAGGAAGTTTCAGCACTTATTTCCTGAATGTAGTAATAATTAAATATAACAGAACAATTATTGACAGTATCTTATTCGAATACTTCAATAACTAACACCAATGGAAGTCAGTTCAAACTAATGGATCAAAAAAATTTGAAAGGATTCGTCAAAAGAATCTATTTTAGCAGAAGGAATGTCCTTCCTTCCAACGAACATACTTCCTTTCACCTTTCACCCATTCATCAAGAGCAGTTCTTTTAAAAAGTCCTAGTTGGAGGAATTTGTGCAGTTTTTCAAATCAGTTCGCTCTCATGATTTTTTTCTCTTGAAGTTATGAGATACTTGGACGCTGTAGTTATCTGGCTAGCAATGCGTTGAACAAACTCTTGTTAATGGTGATTGTAATGCTGTTGTTGGGTTTGTCTACCTCTTTCATTCTCTTTTCTCTATCTTTCTCATTGTTAGCGGCAAAGAAACAGGGCACTAGAATGAAAACAATGGGGTACCGGACTGTGTGTTGATAATACAGCTGACGGCTGTTTCTGCTGCTCCACCGTCTGTACAGGAGATTATTCTGACAAGGATTGCGCTTTAAATGTAATGATAATAATACTGCTGTAGTATCCCTGTAATAAGCAGGCGACAGGAATGCGTTTTTCTGATGTTGAATGAAGAAGTTGTGGTGATTGGTGGAGAGACGACAGAAGGAAGGATAAGGGAAGCAGAATAAGTGGGGTATGAGCGAAAAAGGGGAACAGAAAAAAGAGCAGGAGGAAGAAGAAATAAGGGACGGAAGAGGAAAAGGAAAAAGAAGAAATAGTAGCAGAAGGTGCTACTGCTGATAATGACAAAATGGTAAACAGATGAATGAATGAATGATTATGAAATGTTGGAAAAAATATTGGAAAATGGAAGCTATGAAGACTTATCCTAAAGAGAAGAGATTGATGTAGAAGTAGGAGAATAATATAAAAGTATTTTTAGAATAGAGCAGGTTAGAGATTGAGTTTGTCAAACAAAGTGAAGAAATGGAGGTTAATGAAACAACACAAGTACAAGTATATAATAGAATAATAATAATAAAATAATATAATATGTGAAGATGATGTTATAGAGAAAGATTAAGAAAGAATCGGTGAAATATATAGAGATGAAATAAGAGATGAAGTGGAAGTGAATAAAACAACAGAAGTGGACAGAGGGTATAAAACAGTAAAATTTAATCATGAAGAACAGAAAGAAGAAGAAAAAGGAGAGGAGGAGGAAATAGAAGAAAAAAGGAAGAGGAGGAAGAGAAAGAAGAAGAGGTGGAGGGAGAAAAATTAGAAGAAAAAGAGGAGGAAGAATGGAAATGTGGCGTCTCTGGTGGCGCAGTTGGTTGGAGCGCTTGTCTGTATTTAGATGAAAGTCTGGCCGGCTTCGTTATTCCTACAGTCTTGAGTTCAAATCTCATTCAGCCATGGATGTTTCCCATCATTCACCCATTCAACTCATTACTTACGTACAAGTCTTAGAACTCATTTGTGCATCATCCGATTTAAAAAAAAAGAAAGAAGGTGATCCAGCAGTAGGAGAAAACGAAGGGGCAGTAGATGAAACGGAGAAGCAATAGAAAAAACGGAGAAGCGATAGAAGAAAACGTAGAAGCAATAGAAAAAACGGAGAAGCAATAGAAGATAATGGGGAACCGTAGATGAAAACGAAGAAGCAGTAGAAGAAAATGAAGAAGTAGAAGAAAACGGAGAAGTACAGATAAAAACGGATAAAAGCAAAAAGGCAAAGCACGGATAAAAGCAATAGAAGAAAACTGAGAACGCCAGCAAAAAAGGCACTGTTCTCTGCTGTAAAATCACTTCCCGGTGGTTCGGAACCCACCTAAAATTTAAGGTCCAGTTCATCGATCACCAGCATCCAACTCATCACCCACGCACAGGTCTCAGACCTATGTGGGCTTCATCCTCCAAAAATAAACGGAGAAGCAGTAGAAGAAAACGGAAAATCAATAGATGAAAACGGAGAAGCAGTAGAAGAAAACGGAGAAGCAATAGAAGAAAACGGAGAAGCAATAGAAGTAAACGGAGAAGCAATAGAAGAAAACGGAGAAGCAATAGAAGAAAACTGAGAAGCAATAGAAGAAAACGGAGAAGCAATAGAAGAAAACGGAGAAGCAGTAGAAGAAAATGAAGAAGTAGAAGAAAACGGAGAAGCACAGATAAAAACGGAGAAGCAATTGAAGAATACTGAGAACGCCAGCAAAAAAGACACTGTTCTCTGCTGAAAAATCACTTCCCGGTGGTTCGTAACCCACCTAAAACTTAAGGTCCAGCTCATCGATCACCAGCATCCAACTCATTACCCACGCACAGGTCTCAGACCTATGTGGGCTTCATCCTCCAAAAATAAACGGAGAAGCAGTAGAAGAAAACGGAAAATCAATAGAAGAAAACGGAGAAGCAGTAGATGAAAACGGAGAAGCAATAGAGGAAAACGGAGAAGCAATAGAAGAAAACGGTGAAGCAATAGAAGAAAACGAAGAAACAATAGAAGTAAATGGAGAAGCAATAGAAGAAAACGGAGAAGCAATAGAAGAAAACGGAGAAGCAATAGAAGTAAACGGAGAAGCAATAGAAGAAAAGAGCGGAGAAGCAGAAGATGTAGAGGAAGGAGAAGGAAATCAAGAAGTGTCAGCGTGACCGTTTCTGGTGATTGGAACGGCGATCGCAGAATTTATCTGGCAGTAAACGACACAGCGAAGGCCTCCTCTCTGCTGCTCTGCTCACAAACTCCTACTCTGCTTCAGACAAAGTTATTACCAGTGGTCACTGGCATTACAGGACCGACCTGCTCAACTCTTTCCACCATACTTCTTCTCATTGTTTCTACTGACTGTATCCTCCTTGTTTGATGACAATGTTGATGCAATTCTGAAGAAGTGCATTCCCCTTATTATTCCCTGCAGCTGTTGTGAAACGCCTTGTATTGGCTGCCGTAGAAGAGTTTTTGTTTTACTTCAATGCAAATGAAGTTTGTACGTTGTGAAGTTGAGATGGTCAATCTCAAGAACGTTAAATTTCATTAAGGAACAGACAGTTTTCACTAGACATTCAGGATTCAATCTATAAATAAGGGGTTTAAAAGATATAAGATAGATAGATGATATAATTACGTCCTTGATACATCTGAACAAACCAGACTGAGGATGAGTCAAAAAATTTAAACAATAAAAACATTTAAATTATGTGGCCCAATTTAAAAACTTATTCACTGACAATAACACTACTATATAGCCAATTCTTGAGATCAACTTAGAACTGCCAATGATTATTCAGATACATTTTTCTTAAAAAATCGATGCATTAAAAATTAAGCAAAAGCAATAGTTCTGCTCATTTCATTCTCGATTCAACGAATATTTCCAGCAGTTGTAAATCCAATTATTATTAAATTGGATAAATTGGATTATTAAATTCCAATTATTAAATTAAATTGTTGTCCAAAATCGCCCATCAGTTTACTTAGTGGTAAAAAATGAGGAGGGAGAATATTTTGAAGCTCTGTAAACAAAGAAGGAAGAAAGAAGAAAATGAAGCAGTAGAATATCACAAGGAAGAAGCAGAGGAGTTTGAAGTGGGAGGAGGATAGCAATGATTTTCCGCATTCCGTTTTTGATTATTCAAGAATATCGTTGAAGAAATCGAGTTTGAAAATGCCAAAAGTGAAATTATTAATTAAAATTACATTTTTCTTTTATTTTTTCTCTCCTGGAAATGGAATAAGAAGATAACCATCGCATCCATAATGTTTCATTGGAATTTATTCCTATGATAAATTATTATTGAATCGAAAAAATATTGTTCTTCATAAATTGATTAGTTTCATTCAATTTATGTAAAATAATGTGATACAGAATCTACGATTTTTAGTGTGTTTGAACGCTCAGTATACGGTCTCTGTGTCCTATTTACTGAAGGAATCAATTGTTGATTTTTAAATATTTATTAAATTCCAATTCGCAGCTACATTACATTCTTTTAATTGAAAAATATTTTTTTCTTGTGATATGACTGCATAAATATGACCTACATGTACTGACTCATTCTCAGTTTGTTGTAGCAAATGCTCGGAATGTAAATAAATTTAATTCAATGAAATTATTGTACGTAATCTAGCCGATTTCGTCTGTGGGCAACTTTAATCCACAACAATAATTGTTATTAATCAACAAACATTAATTATTAATTATTATTTTTCTTGATACAACCAGTGCTCATCCCAGAAACCTTATTTGTATACGTTTTACTCTCTGGTGTCTCTTGTTGGCCTCGAATTTCCCATAGATAGATGATCCTCCTCAAAATAATTAAGACCTTTTTTCTCTCTTTTTTGTCTTTTTTCCCTTTTTTTGGGGCTGTTTTCTTTTTCTCTTCAACTTTTTTTTAAATTTGTCTTTTTTCTTCTATATAAAATCCTACCGATTCAGACTCTTCTTCGCACACAGGCATTGTAGCCCATGTGAAGAATATTTTTTTTTCTCCAACTTATTGTCATTACCTATGTACTTGTTTTTTAAAGAGGAAATAAAGAACAATTCAATTAATTTAGTGTCTAAAGAGCGTACTACGCAAATTAGAAAAGAGGTATTTTGCGATTTATTTATTTAATATATTTTAATTCAATTACTCAATTGATTTTAAGGTGAAACATTAATGCTCTTACTTAGTTCCTTTAACAATAGGTTTATTATTTGAGTAAACCTGCTTCGAGATCCTGGATTTTTTTTGTCGATTATTTTGTATTATACGAATGGAGAGAATGGAGTGACTAGAGAAGTCTGTGGATTGGATACCAACGTGCAGTACCAAGATGTTGATGAAGAGGCGGTTGGGAGGGGGGATAACACAGAAAAATGAAATATCGAAAGCCCCGGAGCAAGCAACATGCTCCCGCGTTGGGGGTCTAGTCTCGTCTCCATTCTCGAGAAACGATCCTGGCACGCTGTGATTTACAATAGCTGCGCTCCGATCGGCGCGTAGAGTTCCTCGATCTCATCTCGATCCTCTTGCTCCGATTTATTCACGTCTCGATATATCGAGCATATCACGCCGACTACTACTTCAGCTGCTCCACAAGATCTGTTTGCAGATCCCAGCTCACGACACAGAGGATGCCACTCCCTCTCACTCTTTCTCTCTCCCTCTCTATTTCTCTCGCTCACACACTCACTCTCTCTTTCTTTTTTCTTTCAATTTTTAGTCTCTCTACATGCTCGGCAAATGAGTAGGATTTGCATGTCGGCAGCAATGCATTAAATATATCCATATAGTAGTACCACGTATATAGATATAATAATATCAGATATTCATTATAATATAGGTATATCACGTTCTACTCTAAGTATATCTAACAGTAACTGGATGATGACAGGTTGTCGTGAGAAGCAGGTTAGGCATGCGAGTATTGCTTTCAATAAATAGAGTAGAAGTGATATTTTCATAAATTTTGTGAATAAAAGGGTTGATTGATGTGGGAATAGATTTCATCTATCGAAATTTGGTACTGGACTATTGTTTTTTCATCCGTCCTGGCGGTATCTCTTTCGAAATTAAGGTTTTAGAGTCTTGTAACTTGTTGGATTTAGTCCACGTAAGATTCATAAAGAAAATATTATTTTCATTTATTAATGTGGTGGTGGATTCGTTTCCCATTCCAGCCTGGCAATTTCGTGTCATCATTCACCTCATTGCCCATGCACAAGTCTCAGTCTCATGTGAACATCATCAGTAGAAACAATACGATAAAATTAATCTTGTTTTCTAATGTTTATCAATGGATTATTTCCCAGTTCATTCAAGATACTCTCTAAAACAACTCTCGATTCAATGTAGTGTTTCATATAGACCGGTTCACTCAAAACATTCTGTAGAACTCATTCAACAACCCTGCCATGCAATGACGTTTCTGGCATGTTGAAAGTATTAAATTCAGTTCCTGTAAGCATTCCAACACCTTCTCAGCTCTCACAGAATGATGACTTGCGAGCAATGAGACTGCAAATAATATGCTTCACACATACACACTCCTTCCGCAAGTATTTTATTGCTGGCGTAGTTGGCGTGCATGTGAACAACACTTGCTGACTGTGAATAGTACATCATGTATATAGTACTCTTTGTAGTGCATTAAAGTACTTCGTTTAGTGGTAGGGGCCTTAGGTGGGAATGGCGGGCGCGGCGCTTAATAGAAAACGCATCCGAGCGTATCTTGCACGTATAATACGTCATGACACTGAGCACTTACGTACCACTTTGCATATTGAGATATACTCGAGCAGCAGACCTGGTGTGGCTGAACACATACACAATGGACGTTCTCAATCTTTCGGTATTTGACCTAGCCAAGCATCTGAATATTCATTTATTTTGCACCTTGCATTCGTGGCAGTGATTGAAGCTCCCTAACTTAGCGGGCAGTAACACACTTGTTAATGTTCGAAAAAGAAGTACGGAACAGGATACTCTGTGATTGTTATAATGTATTCGTCCATGTAACTGGTCCGACAATGCATTCTTGACATCGATTCGTGCAGACGTTTAGTGACTGAAAAGCTCACTGAAATCTCATCTGGTAGTAAATCATATTCGAAATGTTATTTATGATGAGAGTGAAGTGTAGCCTACCACTGTAAATCATGAGAGGAAATGTAACATTCGGACGTAAGCATTTATGTAAATTTTTCAATGACTTCTCTTGTAACTGATTTTCCATTGATATCTTAACGGAACAATCTTAATCGTAAATCCAGTGACGGTATCATTAGATGTCATCGAGGGGAGAGGAGAGTTCATTTAAAATTTAAAACTTTATCAATTTTTGCTTTTAGTTTTGGAAGCATTACTTGGTACTCATCTAGTCTTATGGGTGGTGATTGGTCATGCGGTGAGCGTGGTGTTCGAGTGGTCCTAATGTTCAGTCACGACCGCTCGGGACTGCGCTTGGATGGGTGACCGTGCTTCAATGACTTGATGTTACAAGCTTAATTATCACTTACCCGGTGGTTCGGAACCCACCTAAAATAGTATGTCCACCATGTTCCCCGTAACATGGCACAAACGGCGAGGTGGAACTACCCGTAAGGGTCTCCCCACCATTAAAGGCCATACGCTTATTATTATTATCTAGTCTTAAATTAACCTTGTTTCTAAATATTTAAGGACACGTAGTTCTTGAAAATGGTGATTAACTTAATTTTTTAAAATTGCTAAATTTGGGTTCAAACATTGAAAAACTCTCAATATAAAACGTTAGTTTTCATGTACGTTAGGCAATATTTTTTAAACCCTATATCAGCACGCGTCTAGGGGCTCAATAGAACACGTTTTACAAATTCAAATTTATGAATTCTTAACCGTTGTTATTGAATTACGTTTCGAAATCTTCAAACTGAATCCCGTACACCTCAACTCATCCAAATAAAATGCTTTAATTGACAAATTATGAAAATACAGTTTTCAAGTAGCAGAGAACAATAAAGCATTTTGCGCATGCTCAAAGTCAAGCCATTGTTATTGCTGTCTATAAATGTCTGAATATTTTAACTAATTGGTTCTTAAATCTGTATCAATCGAGGTTTGACTTGAGAATATTTTTTTCGAGATTGAGTGAGCATTGGGTGCGACAAAGATAGAGATAAGCTGCGTTCTCGTTGGACCTGTTTGTAACGGTGACCGATTAGATTGGCCAGCAAAAAAGACACTGTTCTCTGCTGTAAAATCACTTCCCGGTGGTTCGGAAACCACCTAAAACTGTAGGTCCAACTCATCAATCACCATCATCCAACTCATTACCCACGCACAGGTCTAAGACCTAAGTGGGCTTCATCCTCAAAAAAAAATCTAATAGATTACTTTCTCTGAAGGCAAATAAAACAATTCAATAGTTACTAATGTGAGCGCAGCTATCAATAGATGTTTGATTTTATGCTGGAGAAAAGTGGTGGAGCTGGAGCTGGAGCTGGAGCATTTAATAAAGCGGAAAGTCCTCAATTGAGTATTTGGAGCACGAATGTGAACCGAAGATTATGGATTAGTACCAAATCAAGATTTCACGGCTTTCTGTGACAGAAGTAGAAGTGGAAGTAGGAAATAAGGCGTTTAGTTCTGTGCTGTTGCCGAAATGAGAGCTAGTGACAACGGGAAAGGGATCCACCTGGAGAGGACAGACTGTGTCCTAAGTTCCGTCGGCATCATACAACATTATTATCCAAAATTTCACTTTTATCTAACATTGAAAAATTCATCCAGTTCACTTTATTAATCGCATAGCTCAGTATTCATTTGTAGGTCAACTATTATTAGACCTACAATCATTCTTCTCCATTTCACCTCTTCCTGTTTTCCCTTGCTTTTTTTCGCCAATTTATACACCTTCTCTACTTTTTATTATCTACTTCCTATCTACACCCACCCTTGATATCCTCATGAAACAAGTTTCCTATTTATTTTATAGAGCATATTATAAAAGTAAATACATTTGGCTTTTATTGGTGAGGTACCTACCCTCCTTTCAAGTAGTTCCACTTCGCCGCTTGAGCCATGTTATTGGAAACATGGTGTTCCTACAATTTTAGGTGGTTCCGAACCACCGGGTAGTGATTTTACAGCAGAGAACAGTCTTATTTTCTGGCCAATCCAATCGGTCACTCTTACAAAGAGTACCCAGATAAGCGTTGCTTAACTAATCTGATTGAACAGATACCTGCTATCACTTCCAAGTAGAATAAAATTGGAATAGACATTCAGTGAAAGTCATTGTTTTTTGTTTACGATAAAAAATTAAACATTTTTCTGATTTGTTTACCCCTGACAAATTTAATTTAATTTATTTTAACTTCCACTTCTTCTTTCCCACTTCCTTCTATTTTTCTTGAATTTCTTGATCAATGCCGTTCTGCGTTGTTAATATTACCTTTTTATGATAAATTTAACGATTTGCAGTCAATTTTAATACAGAATAAATATGTATTTAGTGACGTAAACAGCCTACGTGATAAAATATTTATTTATTCTCTTTTATGATAAATTTAACGATTTAAATTTAATATAAATTAAATTAATATTAATTTACAATATAAATTATTTTTTTCTTTTATATTAAGAAATTCACATTTGTTAGATGTGAATATTTAGTCACATAAACAGCCTACGTTGGTAAATATTTATTTATTCTCTATTAAAATTGACTACAAATCGTTAAATTTATCATAAAAAGTGATATTTCATAAAGTTCTACTTTTGTTAGATGCCGAATATTATCTGAAGTGGATCAAAGAAATTATTGAAATTATTAGCCGATAAACTATCCGTTTTATCCTACAGATAAACAAACATTCTTCCACTTATCTGCTCCCAACAAATTTATTCCAATTTTGAGGATGAAGCCCACAGTTGTCTGAGACTTGTGCGTGGGTAATTCTTTTCTGACTTCTTCTTCCTTACTTTCTTCTACTTTTTTTTATCAGATACACAGTATTATCTCCAGTGGATCAAAAGCATTAATAAAATCTTCAGTATATTTATGACTCTATCTGTAGTAACCTAACCGTAACGAGGCACCATCCAATTAGCATGTACTAATAATTAGAATTAACAGATGAAAATAATAATGATAATTTGAGCGTGAAAATTCCAGCGTGATTAACAATGGCGCTTCCCTCCTATCGCCGTCTACTTCTATCCTCCTCCCTAGAAAATCATCCACCATTATCTTTCCTTCCTTCCCCTCAGCGAGAGTTTGATGTCCGCATCTTTATTTTTTTTCTGTTTTTTGTCTGTCGGTAGTAAATGCCACGTACCGCCAGACAATTTAACGCTATCGAGAGCTAGGGATCGAGTAAAAAAGTTGTAGATGTGTTCCCCTTTTCCCCTTTATTGTTTTCCATCTTGCTACGCTCTTCTAAATCCTCTTTCCACAGTTGCCTACTCATTCATGCATTGCCCGTTTTTCCACTAGGAATAGAAGTATGCAGGTTTGCCATTATCCTAAAATCAAAACGCGAAATTAAATCGAGAAACGAAGAAATTAAATTAGGAGAAAGTTGAATTCTCAGAAATTAAAATTTTAGTAAAGCATGTTCGAAAAATAATTGATTTCTACCTCAATTTAGGTGATTCGAGAAAAAATTAGCAATACAATATATTTCGATTGAGATCTAAAAAATAGAAAATATGAGGAAAATCTTTAAAAAAACTTTTTATTATTCTTACTTTGATAGCCTTCAGTGTGCAATATTCTTCCAAAATACAAAAAGCTGCAAGAGAGATTAGTCTTGGATTTCTTGTTCCATAACGATCTGCGTTGTTATTATTAAGGTTTTATTGTAAATTCAATGACTTGCAATCAATTTTAATTGTAAATAAATAATATTTCTACTCACTTTTTGGCCAAGCCTTTTCGAGTCACGGAGACTCATATTCAAGGCATCCTAGATCGGTGATGTCAGTTTTTTTTATACAGTATCACATTTTTTTACACATTTCGGATAATCCGTACACAGAGTTTGTGATGTCTTCGTCTATTAGTTAGGCCCATGTGGACCATGACAACATTACACTGGTAATTATTTTCCACCATTAATTATTTTGAACTCAAAATCATCCGATTTTGGCGAGGAAAGAAAACTTAGCAGGTGAGGATTTGAAGGAAGATGAAGAAATTTCTTTGTAGTGGCGAAGGTGATGGATGTGGAAGGTATCCATAATGAATAATAAGACGAAATTGTCACAACCACTTTTATTAAAAATATTGAGAAACTTGTTTCGATTGTTATAACATTATCAATCTCAAACAAGCTAAAACTAAAGTACTGAGTAGCTTATTATATACTAAACATGGGATGATACTATTGGCTAAGCGAGAAAGAGGCTGACCTTCATTGAAGTTTTGATTTTTGTTGTTTGTAGTTTTGATTGGCTGAAGAAAATGTTGAATTTCTGCATTTTATTGGCAAAGGCAGACAATTGAGCATTTTAGAATCTTTGGAGATAACTACGTTGGTTAAAACGATTCCAATTCTATTTTAAATGATTCAATACAGCTAACTTGGTTTCATCATTATTCTAGCCTACATTTTAAAAACGGTACTTTCGTGTCTTTCTCGTTTGACCTTGACTGCATTTCAGCGAGCTTTCAATATTTTTTAAATTTTAATTTGATTCAATTCTAGCCTTATTGTGTATTTTTCTTCTTTGTTGCTTTCTAGATGTTCACGGTTTTAAGTTCTTGATTTGACTCTAATTTTTTGTTTGTAACTCCTCCCAACCTTGTTATGACTTGTTATGGCCTTCAGCCAATCACAACTTTCAATCAAGGTCAGCCTCTTTCTCGCTTAGCCAATAGTATCATCTCATGTTTAGTATATTATATTAAGCTACCCTGTACTTTAGTTTTAGTTTGAGATTGATAATGGTATAACAACCGATACTAGTTTCTCAGTATTTTTAATAAATGTGGTTGTGCCAATTTCGTCTTATTATTATTCATTGAGGACGAAGAAGATGAAACTAATGGAGGAACTGTTCCCAAATTGTTTGCAATTTCAAAAGTTTAGAAGTTTTTCAAAATTGAATGCAACTAATTGGAAATAAAATTGCTAAATTAATACGTTCTAAAATAGAATTAGCAATCAAGGAGAATGGTTGATAGTTGGTCTATGGTTCTAACCTCTGGTTCTAATATCTTGAGTCATAATTCCTAGTAGGCTACTTGTTATTCATGTTTTCAGCTTTCGTATAATTGATATATTTTAGATTTGTAGTATCACTCTTTCTTACTTGCTGGATTTCTTTCATCGTACTTTTTGACCTTAAGATACCTTCAATTAGACCTTCAATCCTCTTCTAGATTTGCAGCGTTTTAATAATAAATGCAGCCACCTGGAAGTTTTTTTTCGGTAATACATCCTGATGCATGACATCTGATCTATCAGATTTTGCCATTAAATGTGAGCTTAATAAAATTTTTATAGCCTCCTTTGTATTGTAGCTTGTTACCTACTAAAAAGACGTAATATTCTAATTTATTATGGGAGTCGTTATTATGTTTTCATGCTTACATGGCCGGAAACGAGTTGTTCATCCCATTGATTCGATCAGTGAATTGTGCCACAAAGTAAAAAAAAAAACATGAAAGAAGAAAACACGATTACTTGGCATACAGGAGCCAAGTGCAATGTCCCTAAGCGACTCTGCGTAAATTAGAAATAAAAGATGTTTTACTAGATAATGGCCGGATGCGAATTTCCCTTGAGAAGGTATTATTCGCGGTCAATACTTTCTTCTTTGTTAGCTAACATGTTCTAGCATACGACCATTTTTAGAACTGTTTCCTGCATCGTTACTTGCATCAAAATTAATTCAATTATTTTTCTGGAGTTAATTATGTTATTATGTTATTATGTTAATCCAATATCTTATCTTAAACTCGAATGGAGAATAGATGTGTATAAAATGTAACTTCATTGAGGTGAAGTTTGATTAAATAAATACAGGATAAAAATTATTATTAATTGGAATAATTCTATGCTTGGTGACTCAGTAGAATCATTGTTGAATAATACAGGCACTATAGGGAACGTTTAGTGTTATTTGAAGGTGAATTGGGGAAATGAAATACAGTAAACATGGATCCGATGAATTTGATAATACAGTAATTGTATACGGTATTACGGTATACAGTATTTGAAATACAGTAGACATGGATCCGATGAATTTGATAATAGGCGATCAGAAGTTGACCGAAAGATCGATCGACGCGAACTCTGGGCGGTTTAAATCGGCAGCAATGTAGTGGGTCTATTGCATTGTTTATAATGGCTAGCATTAGGAAACTTATCATTACTTTTGTCCTCCTTTGAGTTGAAATTTGTTGCAATTTGATTGAAGTCATAATCAAATAGATTTCATAAGTTTTTCTATTCTCTCATCTAGTTTCAACTGTATTTCTTCTGCCTGTTTTTCTTCTTATTATTCTACCTATTTCTCATCTTTCCTTCTTAAGGTAAGAAGAGATCTCTTCTCTCTTCTTCCTTTTATTCTCATTCTTATTCTTCTCCTTCTTTCAGGCGTTTATGATCAATACTACAAACTTCGAACCAGAACATTCTTCGTCAGTCACAAAAATGTGAATGCAATAAATAAAATACCCCAATGTGAACTGAAATTTCACATTAGGATCTTATATCATACCATGCTGTTTTACATGCGGGTCTAAATAAATATTCTGCAAACATTTGTCTCCAAATGATAGTATTGAAGTTTTATTTAGAAGTTTATCGACAAAGCCGTTCGTTTAGCATTTGTTACAACCTCACGAGAATGTAGATGTTCGAATGAATGAATTCTGCCAGCTAAATTTGATAGAATCTATGTTATGCAACGAAGATTTACCTATCCGCTTTTCAATTTAGCCGCGCTTTCCCACCAGGATCAAGTTTCTGTTGTTTTTATTCTGCAGACTTTTATCGAATGTATCCGCAATTTATCTTTGGTTATGCGGGATGGTGTCCTGTCTTGATGTGACGATTGAAGGCGACTGCGATTCGAAACGCCTCAGCTCTCTTAGTGGAGACTATCGTTTCCAAAGATGTCGTCGACCTGTATAGTTATCTGCACTCGGGTTCATAGCTCCGTCCTCATAATAATCCACTAATCATCACCGCTGTCGGTAGAGACTGACTTGAAATTGCAATTTCAATTTTCATAAATTTCTTTCGATCGACGTTGCATTCGCTTTCGTGGAAAAGAACACGTCGACCAGACGTTTACGGGCCGATTCGCTAAAAAGACTTCTAATAAACTCACTTTCGTATATATGTGAACTGTAAATCATAATTCTCGTAAAGTTTGCCACATCCAAGATTCGCATCTCACTGATTTCCGCTTTTAATACGAAATTCTTCACGATCGAACGGAGAGGACATTTTAAAGGAGACGCTGTTGCAACATCAATCACTTTCAGCCCTTTTTATTGCCGTTCCCAACATCATATCTCGAATTTATCGTCTACTACCAAGGTCAACGATTTTCTATCGTTACTTGAAGTCGTTTCGATACGATCTTGATTCGATTCGTCTCCACTTACGAGAACATGTTTGTTTCCATGATTGCTATTTAAGTGATGGTTTCGGTCTCCATATGAGTGATTTCTTATTATTTTTAATGTTCCCATTCCAGTTCCCGAAATAATACTTGAATCTGTTCCATAAAATTGGGAAGCTGGTTAACATGGTTATTTGTGGTGTACTTGGGATATAAAACTTAGCTTGAGTGATGAGATATTTTAATGTTGAAGTGGTATTTAATGTTTAACGCTGAAAAGGTAGCAATTCCAATCCAATTTAATTTGCGTGATTTATAAATAGAAAATTAACATGGGATTTCTCCAAGTATATGCTTTTTCCCCAGAAAAGTCACTCATAGCAATTAGCAATAGTCCAGTCACTCCAATAAATAGATATTGAAACACGTCTCCTTAGATTTAGAAGTCATACTTTAATTCTATTTTATTGATGAAATTGTATTTAATATTCTGATTATTTTAAAGTTTATTGTTGACTCTATATATTGTTTTTTTTCGAAAATCATTTATAACTTTTCATTTGTTACACCCTGACTCCTTTGAAACACTGGTTTAAAATCTCGGTTGATTTTATTTCATTTTAATGATAAGATGTAGGAGGGTGGCATGAGTTCAATATCAGGGCCTGTTGCAAAAACTTCGATCAGAGTTTGATCGCCGATCAAACTTTCATTGACGTTTGAACTTGAGTTTTAAAACAGCTGTCAAGTTGCACGTAAGCTGCTTAAGATTTAACACAGGGTTTCAGTTGTAACAAAGACTCATATTGACCATTTATCCTCACAGCAAATAAAAAGCTAATCTCAGCTGCACTGTAGATAGATATTCAATAATATAACCTACTGTAAAGCTTCGGTCTCCAACTACGCGTATTTGGAATAGTTGGTCAGCGAACAGGGTTGGAATACAGGTTGCTTTCGATTTATAGGTTCCTATACCTAATCCTGCATTTTCCTTTTCAATTGTGTTGCTTTCCATACGTCTGTCGCTTGGACGCAGGAAGTAGTACAGAGGTGTGCTAGACGGTATGCACACTCACCCGTGCAGCCAGACCGTGTGTGAAGGTGGCAGTGACCCGATAAGCATAGAGCTTCGAAATTTGTTTAGGTGGGCTTGCCATAGATACAACTCTGTTAGCTCAGTGAGGAAAGTAATCACAAACTCACTCCTCGTTTATATAGTACGCTTTTTGGACCAAAACATAATGTTGAGGTCTGAAGAGTCACCTACAGTTGAAATCGGTTATGGTACTATGCATAGATTCAATTTTAGCTCAGTGATTGATGAACTACTTTAGTGTCTGTGATATTTTTCTGATTGAATGTGAATGAACCTTACTGATTAAATTTAAACTTTGTTGTATTTTATTTTTTGACGAATGTTAATAACTCAAATGAGTTCTCAAACAGATTTTTCTAATAAATAAATAATGCACGTATATTTAGCAAGTTGAAACCGATGCTCTAAAGTTAGTAGAATATTTTATAGCTTTCTAGAATCATCCTTTTTTGAAGAGCTATAACTTATAGGAAATATCAAGTAGGCCAACCAGTGAAAGAATTTGTGAGGACGTAGAATGCTAGTACTTCTAATCCTAAACCCTTTGAAACTATTTTAACGTCATATGTGCTCACTATAAAATCCTTCGATGTAGGTACGCATTCAACGGTATAACCTAGAATTTATAAATAAGATATATTGACCATATCATAACTAGAGAACGACAACATTGATTATAGATCTCGTATATAACACGGATTCGATGTGAAGATTAATGGCTATCGGCTAATATATAGCTAATATATGAGCTAATATATAGGCTACACAAGTTCAGCAGAGCGAATAGGTTTTTGCTTTGCATAGTTCTTTAATAGTGAATATGTAGAATGTAGTTCACATTCTTTGAATGGTGGTCGTACAGGTATTGAGACTTGAAAAGTTATCGTCTCGGCTAGCATTGTTTTCCCATTGCTCGTTTTTGAACTACCGTCAGGTCGTTATTGTAACGTACCCAACTAGTATAGACCACTATTTCACGAGTACGATATGTTGTTTTTAAACTAAGCAGCCTGCATGATTGTCCCACGAATCGTTTTTTGAGTCGTGCACTGGAAAAAGAGATTGTTAGCTCACTAACTCACCTCTATTCCTCACGCAACATAATTGAGTGATTGCAGTGACCGATTCCTTCTGTTGAGAGGCTTTTAATTTTTTCTAATATTCCCAATAGAACTAGTTCTATTGAAGTCTATCAGGTTTTAGGTCGAAGCATTAGTACGAATCATATGGGACAAAACGGCGGCTTATTTGAAGAGCTATTAGAAGATATCAAACAGCGATATGTGAGTCACATAAATCAATAGGGAGTCTGTGATTTAATGCCTACATTCTAAGCATAGAACTAAATTGCAGTAATTCAATTCTGTCTAATTTAATTGATGCTAGGATCGATAATAATAGGTGTAACGGACGTGGAATGGGGGTTGATTGTCAGTAGTTCAATAGATCTAAATGGATCACTACTAACAGACTTCTAACTACTAACATCTGGGACAAAGATTACAAACTTGATTCATCACTTTGCTACTGCATAATATTATGGAAGTTTTACTAGTAAAGTGTAATTTTAGTTTGTAAATTGATATGCCAATTTCTCAATATTGATGTGGATTGTCAGTAGGTTAGTGGTTCTTAATGGATTTATGCAACAATTCACAAACTAGATTTATTTGTAGCTATTGCATGGACGTTTTATTAGTGAATTGTAATTGTATTTTGTAAATTGATATGCCAAATTCTCAATCTTTATTCTGATTGTTAGTAGCTTAAGAGTTAGCTTAAGAATGGATTTAGAAGATGGATGTGTGCAACAATTCACAAACAATGTTTATTAGTAACTACTGCAAATAATATGGAAGTTTTACTAGTAAATTGTAATTTTAGTTTGTAAATTGATATTCCAATTTATCAATCTTGATGTTGATTGTCAGTAGTTTAACAGTTCTAAATGGATTTAGAGATGGGTTTATGCAACAATTCACAAACTAGTTTGTAGCAACTGCAAAATAATATAGTGGACGTTTTACTAGTAAATTGTAATTTTTGTTTGTAAATAATTATTATGCAACAGGCCACTGGTTGCCTTATTATTTTAAATCAAAATCAGTTATCAGTAATAGAAGAGTCAGAATAAGTAAACTGCTGTTCCAGTAAATGCCCAATTTAACCTTTCAAAAAAATCACATTTAATTTATCTGTTATGAGAAAAACAGACACGGGAGAGTTGATATATCTGTTGAAGCACACCCTTGCATGTTTTCAGAATTTAAATTTTCGGAATAATCTATGAATATTTTATAGAAGACGTTAGACAACATAGTAATGTATTGATAGATATTCAATCTATCCCATGATGCTGAGCGTTACTGTCATGGTGCCAATATTGAGCACGAAGGTAGTATTCTTGAGTGTTTGAACGTGAGAACAATCTCGTTCACAGAGCAAGTACAGTATTGCGTAGAGGTGTAGGGCGTTGTCGGCACGCACGTTGTTGGTTAAAAAGAGACGGTGTTGGTGAGGTATTATTTGTCCTGGGGGGGGGGGGGGGGGTGATGGTGATGGCACATGTTGTCAGCATTAGTGGTTCAGGTTTATGGGAAACGATTGGTTGGTGTGACTTGGCAACTAGGAGTCTCTCGCTGCCTATTTACATATAGTTTCGATTTCAGTGGAATGTTGTTATATTTTCAACTGGTCATACATTGAAATTTTAACAGAGGTGGCATTTTCAAAACCTAGAAGCAAGGAAATTGTTCTAAATTGATCTAAGTCAAGAAATTGAAAAAAGGCAAGATGATTTGGTGGAAATTACATTTAATCTTAAAAATAGATTTGATTTAGAACCTAGTAACATAGACAAGAAATTAACTATCAGGTTTACTAATAAGGCGAATGAAAGATGATTTGGTAGAAAATACGGTTTCAGGGTTGTGTTGGAGTTGAACGTTGAATTTTTGAAATAGATCTTCATCACCTACCCACCTTAGGAACCCACCTAAAATTGTAGGTCCACCGTGTTTTCCGTAATATGGGTCAAACGGCGAGGTGGAACTACCCGTAAGGGTCTCCCCCACCAATAAAAGCCATACGCTTATTATTATTATTTTTATTATTATTATTATTATCAAATATATAAGTGGGATAACTGAGCCTACTAATTTGGTAATTTGCGTCATTTTTTCTTGTTTGCGTTTATCATTATTAAATTAGAAAGTAATAGGGTATGATAATTTCTACTAGGCTAATTTGAATAATAATTATTGCATTATTTCATAACTACTGAATCATAATCCAAAATTTCAATATTATAATCTAAAATTCAGATAGATTAAATTATAAATTATTCCTAACTATTCAGTTTCTGAAATTCAATATATCCAATTAGTAGAGTAGGTTGTATTTTGCAATTTAATAATTGTAATATCCAACCGCTTCATGATTATTACATTATTTTCAGTAAATTCTTTTGGAAGTTTTACAATATTGATGATGAACTTATGTTTGCCCTTTCAATACTTCATAGATTTTTCTAATTGATCAATTTAAGCCATATGGTATAATATAAGCTATAATATACTTATAAGATATTAGCTCAAACCTTTATCACCTTTTTATGTTGAAAATAAGATGTGGATCCATTGTATATTGGAAATAAGAAATCCATTCCATTGTATAAAACGCTCATCGCATATAAAATTATTTCGTTATATGATTTCTATTTGGTATAATATAAGCTATAATATACTTATAAGCTATTAGCTCAAACTTTTATAACCTTTTTATGTTGAAAATAAGATGTGGATCCATTGTATATTGGAAATAAGAAATCCATTCCATTGTACAAACGCTCATCGCATATAAAATTACTTCGTTATATGATTTCTAATATAAACAACCTAATAAATTCCTACTACATGATTTGATTCCTCAAATCCCATCATTGCTTTGCCGGTATAATAATATAGGATACACTTTAGTTGCACCTTACTGAGAGACCGTGGCATCAAGCAATGTAGAAGAAGTAATAACTCTTTTCCTATAAATTATAGCTGGACTACATGGATGGTAGCTTCTATGAAGCTGTACAAGATCTACTTTTCTATCCATTTAGTATGCAGATTGGAAACGATGAATGCAGGCTACATGAGGCTATAAAAGAGTCTTTCAGGTTCATATAGTGGAACTCGGACTGTGGAGCAATTGCCCATAATTAATCGGTACTTGGATAGCAATGAATTTGAATGTATTGCCGATGATCAGTAGCCTTCCTATCAAAATATAGATATATACAACCATTGGTATATGTGCATAATAAATATATATGCAACCTTGTGTACTGTAAAGCTCGATTATGAGATCGTTTATTTAAATTTAGAGTAAGCTCGTTTAATATTCATGCCGTATTTATTCGGTTCACTGAGCTTCGGAGTCGCTATTAATAAGAAAATGACATAAAAAACCAAAGATTGTGTGTGCGTCGATTGATTTTTTTGTAGTCATATTTCAGAACTGTAGAGCCTTTCAATAATAGATAAATTTGTTATTTTCTCATTTTTTATATAAAAAATTATCAACAATTTCATAGATTCTTGTTCACGAATTTGTTCGGTTTTGATTTTTTATATAAAAAAGTATAAACAACTTAATAGATGTTCATTATAATTATTTTGTTAATAATCATTGTACATTTGTCTAAAAGTGTTCTACTTTCCATATTAGAGGACAGACAATAATATATGTGTTCATACTGAATGGATCTTATATGTTTCAAATCGATCTTGTTTGTGCAGTAATAGTTAAAAATTTCCATTTCATAAATACGGGCTTTCATAATGTCCAGTTAAATTCTTATTACTTAAAGTCACAAAAAACTATCCTTTTTCTATTGATATTTTCAGGATTTTTAGGATCCGACTGACCTTATGGCAAGTTTGGTGTCCAGTGAAATCTAACCCTCAAAAAATAGTTCAAAACTATCACCAAAATACCCTTTATTTCAATTTTAGGCTAATTCTTATCATTTTTGGTAATGGGTCACTCTTTATAAACGCTCCTGCTAAAGTCCAGTTAAAACAGCGGGAGGCTAGTGACACCAATTGCATAGAGGACTCAGAGTGGTGTAAACCAGCGTAGAATCTAGCTAGACGAGCTTCAGCAGCAACTTTATGGCTCGCGCAACTTCTCTAGCTGATTTATACAAGTGATTTATGCAAAATCATTCGACGCATACTCTGGTTTTTTATTCACTGCTCCAAACTCTTGATCTTTGCAATTAATTTCACTCTAGCTCTCGCCATTTTGACAGTAGTATTCTGAGGCCGGTACCTATGAACTTACCTTGAGACTTCCTTTACTCGAGGAACACTTGAAAAACATTTAATTCAAAGGCTTTCAAGTTTCCATTGAATTGGAAAATCCTCGAGGTACGTTCATAAATACAGGCCTAAGGACACTTTTGATTGTCTGTAATTATTTGAACATTCGTTCAACATTTTTGACATTCTCAACTGGATTTAATTATGAATAAATCGATTTTTTTCAATTCAATTTTTATCCTCTTTCGATTTGATTTATTATCCTCTTTTACATCCTTATCGTAAACTAATATTTTAAGCTTGAGTAATTTGATTAAAATTGTGAGAAAGAGATAGGAATTATTATGAGGAGAGAGACAAACAAACAGGAGAGCGAGAGGAGTGCCCCGCGACTAGCGTTATGTGCGGTGCGTACGTGCGCGACGTATGCAAGTCATTGGCTAATTTGCCGTGTAATTGAACGCACAGCAAAAAGGTTGAGAGTACACCTCGCTTACCTCGCTCGCCTCGGCCACAAAATAATTCGGTCCTCACAATAATTCTCTCACTCAGCGAAAACACAGGCGAACATCAACAGCAGCAGCTACAACTGCAGTGCAAAGTAATGTAATTACGTGTTGGACCACCGAATGCCTTCTGCTGGTCATAGTATCAGTGGTCATGCCATGTGCACCACATCTAGTAGCCATCTTCCCACTGCTCGCCTATTCTCAGGCTGGTGCTATTCACTCGGCGCAACTCCTTAAAAAGTAATTCTGCATTCCATTCAATTGTTGTTGCAGTATGCGCACTTTATACCTGTTGATTAGCCACCATTCAACGCTGCTGTTGTTCGGGAAGCGCAATGATTTTGAAATAGGCAGAATTGATGATCTTGAACTGAAGAAAAGGTGGATAGATGATGAGGAATGGGGCATTTGAAGAAACGGTTATGGTCGTGAGAATCTTGAGAGTCAATGGAAAAATACGATTCTTGAAGAAAGTTGGAATTTTTTGCGGGTTTCAAAATATTCAATTAATTTGTATTATTTTCGTGGTCTTCCGTATTCATTTAACAGAATATTGGTCTGCCTTTTGAATTTGCTTTTCATCAATCTATATTGTTAGCCTATTTCCAATTTTTATTAAGTTATTGTAATTATTTAAATACGCAGAATTGATGATCTTGAACTAAGGAAAAGGTGGATAAATGACGAGGGATAGAAAATTTGAAGAAACGGGTCAATGGATCAATGCGTTTCTTGAAGAAAGAAGAGATGAATATTGGAAGGTTTTCTGTGGATTTCTAAATACCCAATTAATTTGTATTATTTTTGTAGATTTTAATATAAAATTTATATGTATAGAATTTAGAATTTAATTCTACAGGTAGTTTGTCTATCTTTTAACTTTGCTTTTCATCAATAGCCTATTTCTTATTTAGAAACTTATTATCATCATTTAGCTAGCGCAGTTGGTTGGAGCACTTGTCTCTGATTAGATTTGACTGGCTGGCTTCGATTTTTGCAGCCTTGGGTTCGAGTCTCATTGCCCACGCACAAGTCTCCAAACTCATGTGGCCATCATCCGTAAAAAAATATTCTCATATCTAGTTTTATTCTGATATTATCGATTAATTAATATTCAGCTTGCTTCACTTCAGTTATTGATCGATTACTTTTCCGATCGATCATCTCTGATATGTCTTCTAATAAGGTGTGGACACAGCGTTCTGTGGATGAAAATTATCTAGAAATCTAGTAAATATGAGGAGTAAATAATAACATAAAAACTTTGATAAATGGAATTTTTGTGAATGAAAAGGTGTATAAATGATGAGGAATTGAGAATTTAAGGAAATGCTTGTGGTAATCTTGTAATAAAAGAGGAATAAATAAATACGATAATTAATTAAAGAAGATTAGAATTGAAAGAAGTTTTTTTCATTTGAAAATATTGAATAAACATACATTATTCTCATGGCTCATAAGATATAAATAATAGAAAATTAGCTTTTTTTTTGTTTTCGCCTATATTTTTTTAATCAGCTACCGGCAGTAATTTTTATTTATTCAGTATTTTCTTACTTGAACCCAATTGATCACTTTGGTCTGTGGTAAGTCTTCTGTGGATACTATAATTTGCAGTGTAAATATTCCATGTGCACCCTATTTGTGGATGAAAATGCAAATAATCCTAGTAAATGTTGAGGAATGGAAACTATGAATGTATTTTTACATTACATGATCGCGAAAGTCTTGAGTGAAAATATGCATGCAAAAATGCGATAATTTATTATTGAAAAGGAAAAATAACAAACATGGAAAGTATTTTTTTAATTTTAAAAGATTCGTTAAACATATCATTTTTGTGATTTTAAAAATAGACAATGATTTATAGAATTTGATGCATAATTTATAGAATTCGAAAGAATTTTGAAATTAATTTATCTTTTAAAATACTGTACAGAATATTCAATAAGCAATTGGTAATTTTGAATTTTCACCTATTTTTTTTATTTAGGTGCTGTTTTTAATTCATATTTTTTTATATTTGGTGGCCGCATCTTTGATCGAAATTTTGTATAGGTGCGCCCTGAATGTACGTTTTTCACACGCGGTTCTCTAGCTCACAAAGAAGTGCGTGCGTCAATCAGAAATAAAAGGCAGAGGGCACGATCAACGCATCTCGCACTTGTCAAGAGGCTGGAACTTTTAGATGTTGAGAAATTGAATCGATCGTGAATCGCACACATCGTCGTAGTTAACAAAACGCACTTTGATTGTAGAAGAAGAAAAAGATGGGGAAGGAGAATTTGTTTAAAGGAGATGGTGAAGAGGAAGAAGAGCAAGGCAGAAGAGGTGGAAAAATAAAAATCATGAAATTGAAGGATATGAAGGAGTTGGAGGAGCAGGTCGTGAGGATGAATAAAAATTATCAAAATTAAAAGAGGAATACCATGAAGAAATTGATAAGATGAAAAGAAGGGAAGGAAGAGTACGAAGGAGAAAAGAAGATGGAGAAGAAGAAGAAAAAGAGAAAGAAAAAGGAGAGGAGGAAGAGGGAGAGGGAGAGGAGGAGAAATAAGAACAAGAAGTGGAAGGAGAAGGAGAAGAGAAAGAAAAAGGTGATGAGGAAGAGTGGGTGAAGGAGGAACAAGAGCAAGAAAAGGAGGGAAAAGAAGCATAAATAAATAAGAACAAGAAGAGGAAGAAATGAAAAAGGTGATGGTGAAGAGGGGGAGGGGGAGAAACTAGAGCAAGAAGAGGAGGAAGAAGAAGAATAAATAAATATTAAAAGACGAAGAGGAGGCGGAGCAGGAGGAGGAACAAGAAGAAGAAACAGAGGAAGTAGAGAAGGAAAAGGTAAAAGAGGAGGAGGAGGAGGAGGAGGAGGAGGAGGAGGAGGAGGAGGAGGAGGAGGAGGAGGAGGAGGAGGAAGAAGAAGAAGATAAAGCAGAGTAAGAAGAGAAGGAAAAGGTAAAAGAGGAGGAGGAGGAGGAAGAAGAAGATGAAGCAGAGGAAGAAGAGAAGGAAAAGGTAAAAGAGGAGGAGGAGGAGGAGGAGGAGGAAAAAGTAAAAGAAGAGGCGGAGGAGGAAGAAGATGAAACAGAGGAAGAAGAGAAGGAAAAAGTAAAAGAAGAGGAGGAGGAGGAGGAAGACGAAGAGGAAAAAGAAAATGATATTCATGAAGATGCAGATAACAAAGAAGTACAAGAAGAAGAAGAAGAAGAAGAAGAAAGGAAAGAAACGACAATGAACGAAAGAAGAAAGCAAATAGGTATCCAAAAATCAAACAGTCAGTCTGGCAAATGGCCAGTACTTGTACGCAGAAGAGCACGCACTGGAGCCTTGCCATTGTATTTTGTCAGGACGTAGCACTCCCGCGCTATATCATTATATTATAGTGGTAGGCCTGCTAAAATAACTATAATGGTATAATATATAGTTATATTATTACAATACTCACTTCCCGCGTCTTTGTGACTGACCAATCAGGTGCTTGAGCTAACTGTGCTACGCTCGCTTTTCAATCAATGAACTTCTTCCATCGCTCAAACTTCGAGTGTTGTAAATCTTTTTTTGAAGTTCAATAACTTTTGATAGAGGCTTGCATAAAAATTCGAACAGCTCTTGAAATGTGTTTGCTAGGCACTCCCACTATGATAGATGATTTAGTGCAAACGATTCCCACGCTAAGTGCCGGTGGTTCACTCATGCCAAAGTGGGCATGTGAGGTGTGAACCACCTTTCTAAAGTGATGATTTCTTATTTGATTCTTCGGTTTCAATACTCTTTTTGTCGCAGGGGATGACATAATTAAAGTGATGCCTCTCACAAAATTGGAATTCACCGATAAATTCATGAATGTGAGTTTTGAGTTAAATTCATGAGTTTTACATGAATTTGTTTCTATAATCTTTTGATAAATATGTTGTGAATCCTACAATTATTTAATATAAACATTAAGCAGAGTATTCCATGCCATAAGTGTATAACTACAGTAGGTATTGTTTGCTTGTCAAAAAACTCTAATTGATCTCAAAAGCCTTTACCACAGCGACCAGAAAGACAGTTTATTGTATTGTTTACACTGTATTTCCATTTGTATTTACGATCTACAAAATTCTTGAAAAACTCGAATAACACCTTTGTTAATCATAATAATTATAAATATTTTGAATTGTAAATAAATACACCTAGAAACACACACCCCCCCCCCCCTAGTTGTAATGAATACACCTAAAAATGTCATAAAAAATACTCCTATAACCTTATGTGTTTTGTTTCTTAGCTTAATGAGGGTGAATAATCTTCCCTTATCAAAATATGAATCTGATCTACGTTGAAAGTTAACTTTTGTTAGGTAGCCTCATTGTTAGATAATAAGTGTTATACAATTTATTTACAATTGTTGAACAATCTTTTTCTGGGCAGTCTCATCCTCATCTACCGCTAACTTGTTCTACATCATCTACAGAATGTTTAAAAAATGATGCAACCCTAAGAAGTATAATACATAACATTTATACAGCATGCATGATACTCAATCTTTTACTAATGTTAGGAAGTTAGATGTTGGATTTGATGTCCTGTAACTTTAAAATAAATGTGTATAAAGTTCAACACACTTGTAGCAACTTCCCTTCAAATTTTCTTTGTGAGTGTACTTGAAATAATCTTTTGAATGTTGTTTGAGTTTCAAGTCAAACGATTGTATTACATAAGAATTTTGTCATCAACTTCGCAATTCAAAGAGATCTATTGGGAAAGAACAGACAGGATAAGTTCCAAGCATCTCAAGAGTACAATCATCTTGAAAAAAAAATAGATCTGACACAATTCAATGAAAAGACCGTTGTACATAACAATTGACTGAAATAGTTGACATTGAATTAAATGTTGCTTAGATATTGATTGGGGCCCAGAAAATTTACCCCCATGTATGACTTTCGCAACCCATCAGGGTTGCGTCATTTTTGAAACACTCGTTAGAGCTAACAATGCATTGCCAACACGAAAAATCTGAACAGATAGAAGGTGAATTTTAATAATTATATTATCATTGACATACTCCAGACACACTGCTGACAACCTCATTGAGGGCGAGCAATTTTTCACCGCCCACAGAAAATTCATCAAATTATGTTATGTGAGTTGGTTATTGTGAATGTAGAGCAAAGTCGTGTGCTAGACTAGCAGGAGCAAACAAAAAACGAAGGCACTATGCCTCTTGTAATGATAGTGGATGTACGTACTTGATTTAGAGGTGAGGTTGGTGAAGAAGAATGAAGCGGGAAGAATAATAATATGCTCAATAGGGTTTGAATATGATGAGAATGGACGATGATGTTTGAAATGCGAATGGATTGATTGCATTAGCGTGAAAGAGAGAGGATGAGGAGGGAGAGAGAGAGAGATTGTGAGAGAGGTAGAATGATTGAGGATATTAGCAAAATGAAATAAGTCACTGGAGCATCGTCGGGCAAAAGTCGATTCACTTTGATTCTCGTTGTTCATTAATTTGATCGACTCGCCTACTTCAAGGTGCGCGTTCCGAGCAAAATGAATGAGAAGAAAGAAAAATATGAAAGAGAGCGAGCGAGAGAGAGCTAAAATCAACGAATATCCCAGATTACTACTGCAGGAGTGCAAACAACGGTATTGGGCCGGCAGCACGTCTAGTACAGTGTGCAAGAATGCAAGAGTGACCTCAGGTCTGCATTCAATTTAGTCAGTGTTATAATTTATATGAGTTGGCTGCTGCCTGTCTGTCTGTCTGAATTGTTTTATTACTCTTGCAACAAATTGTCAGTTGTGGAATGCTGACCTACCTACATCTCAAACGTAATAAAGGGAAGAAATCAAGTCCAATAGTTAGGTTTCTGGGACCCCGGGTCAGGAATTGGAGTCGCGGGCCCATTTTTTCAAATTTATGGCCTTTTTTCAAGTTTTGAGCCCTATGGTCAAAAGAAATTTCATGTGTTTTTCAAGTTTTTATTTTATTTTTTTATTTTATTTGAATTCGTGGATCTTTCCCCCGATTTCGTTATGAATCGATTTTTTAAAAAATAATTTATTAAAATTATACACCAGTCATCTTTCTTTATTATTGTATTTTATTTAAAAAAATGGAACATAAACAATTATAAATCAAATAACAATGATAAATAGTTTAAATATTTTATTATCTTAATATTTAAGGGTTAACATTTGAGCCCTATGGGCCTGGGATAGTACCCCCGCTTCCCCAGCCTAGCTATGGGTCTGGAAGTAACATGAACTCATTATCAGAGTCGGATTATATTGACCTAGTCTTGAGTGTAATTATCAGGTATTTGAAAAAAAAAATTGTTGTAGGGCTTCATAATGTAGCGCTGTTGAGAGTTTATTGGGAAAAAGAATCAACGAATATAAATGATAATAGCTCTGAGTTTGAAGGAAAAGATAGAATAAACTTGAAAAATATAGACGATAAAATGAAAACAATATCATAGTCTTGAAATGAACAAATGTTTGGAAGAAAAATAGAAGGGAAATCATGTGACTGTTAAACTTTAAACACTGTAGAATTATAGAATCAAAAAACCTTAAATAAATTGAGTCTAATAATTTACTTCTTTTTAAATTGAATCTAAAATCATTGGCTACGTTCGGCTCAAAACATGTATGTTCACAAATTTCGCATGTAGTTCAACTATGTTCAAAATAATTTGAAACATGCAGTTATCAGAATTCCATCATAGGGGCATCTTGGATATCGTCTTGATAACTTTGACGTACATTGAAGGAGAATACGATCTGACAATAAATGAATGATTGAATACACGTTCATTTAAAGGTTAGAATTGCTTACAAAAACTTTCTTTGAATTCATAGAGTAATATAATAGAGGTTGATTACTTTCTAATTTATAAATGATCTATTATCTATTACTCCCATATAATCCTTATCTATTCCTAAATTCCCTAACAGTTACTATTAGCCTCCCTTATAATCCCTATAATCTCATAAGTGTGCGTGCATATATAGAGCGTTAGTATCTACTACAGTAACGGCCAGCTGCACGAAAGAAAATTGAATTTAACCACCGTAAGATGACGTCATCTTACGGAGTTCAATAGGGATTTCATTGGCTCCGTCAAATGTCGTCATCTTACGGTGGTCAAATTTAATTTTCTTTCGTGCAACTGGTTTTATGAGTTTTGTTAGGCTCTCATATTACTATCACTTCTTCTTTCATGGAGCCTAAGATATAGTTTTTGTGATAAAAACAGAAGAAACTGAGGGTTTAATAGGTAAAAAGAAGCAATTTTCTAAGGAGTTAATTAATGATTGTCATGCAACTTCACTTGGAATAATTTGAAAATTATATCTCCTCGATTAGCACTCATGAAATCATAATGTTCAACAAACTTGAAATGTTATTTGATCACGGAAGACAACTTGCTCGTTTTCAAATGTAAATTTTGCTCATATTAATTGCTTATTTACTGGTCGGGATGTGGTATCGGAATTTAGCGCTATGAACGAAAATGTAGAAAAGAGAATACAAGATAGCGTGACCTTTTGTCTGGACCGCAGATGAAAGAAATGGGATGCAACGAAAGAACAGACGATAATAGAAGAGTTGAGAGAAAAGAGACACTGAGAACTTATTGCGTTTATCTTTTGGTGCTGTAGGCGATCGTCTATTCAATTAAATTTTCAATTAGATCCAACAGCACCGTTAACTTGTGCCACCTTTCTTCTAACTCTAACAATCATCGTGATATTTAGACACCGGGTAGCTAGGATTTTTCATCGGATGCATAAGGAGATAAACAGGGAAGTGAATCGGTTATCATGGAAATGGAAATTCAAGTGGAAGGTAAAGGTCATACGTTCAAGATCCAGCGTGTATTGGGAATTGTTCTTTTAATTATTTTATCTTGATTCAAGCTGATTCGTAATAATAAAATATCAATTGAAAGATCAAGGGCTTGATTGAGAATATTTATAGTATTTTAGTAATTTTAAATTTTATTAAGAATTATATATTATACCATATAACACAGGCATTACGCAATAATTCAATTGTTATGTTTTGAGCTCACATTGAAAAACATTTGAATTTTATCCTCCTTACCTAAGTACATTACATTGTAGCATGTTATGCAATCGTCATTACAAATCAGTTTTTACAGTAACAACAATAAAATGCTATATTGTCCAATATGTATTACATAACATTACCCGTAAGGGTCTCCCCACCAAGAAAAGCCATACGAATTTACTTTACTTTACATAACATTAATGAATAATAGGACGAAGCTACTCTGTACTTTCGTTTTAGTTTGTTTGAGATTGATAATGGAGTTTCATCTGAAACTAGTATCTCACTTTTATCAGTTCTTCATCATATTATGATTATAATATTAGTAATAATCATATACTTAATATAATTATTGGAATACTGGTTTTATATTTATAATTTTACTCCATTTTAAAATCTCTATAATTGCTTTTTTGTAATGAATCAATCAATAAACCGACCAGCACTTCAATTTCAATTTTATTTTCTAAATAATTATGTTTTAATTTTGGAAATAATCAACTTTGTGTTTTATCAATTCTTCCTTTTCAATTTTTAAAATGCATGGCCTAAATAAACCTTATAATGAATAAAATATCCATAACAATTGTTTTTCGGAGCATGCTGCCCAGATGGGTAATAAGTTGGATGATGATCATCATTGATGAGCTTAACCTATAGTTTCAAGTGAGTTCCAAACCACCGGGAAGTGATTTTACAATAGAGAATAGAGTATTTTTTGCGGGTCAATCTAATCGGTCACCCTATTGGAAGTTTGTGAGATGCTTCCTTCCCAAATTCTAACATAATTGGCCTAATTAATGAATAAACCTTAGCAAGATTGTGCTATGTAGTCATTCGAAACACTCCTCTACACTTTTCCATCTTTCTCTAATTTATTTTACTTTCTTTTCAAATCCTTTAGAAAATTTTCACACGGAAATGTATTTAGCGTTCCATCACACCGAAGTAGTTGCCAATTCTCATGAGCTCAACATTGCAAATTACCGATACAGTAAGCGATTGGGAGCCGCGTTTTTAATACGTGTGCGTTGCGCTCAATTTGATAGCGCAATCGGATAAGCCGCAAACAGGTGTGCATTACCGAGCAGACGCGTAAAAAACGCCCTAACAAGGTGTCTAGCGTTTGCGTAGGCTTTTTCCGGCGCTGCGTTTAAAATGTGAATGTAGAACAAAAAAGCAATCGATGTGAATTTCCGTGCAGCGGTTTTGTGGCTTTGATGGGTGCAGTAGGGGGATATAGTGGAGGGGGAAAAGAAAGAGGAAACTAGAGAGGGGAAGAGGAAATTGCCAGAATTTTCATTGATAAAGACCGCAACGTTTAGCTGTGCATTGGACCTGCATTTTATCACACACTATGGAATTACCATTGGTCAATTTGGTAGCCAAAGGCGATTGGTGATGATCGCTGGCCACCTGGTTAGATTGGCGGGCTATCTCCAGAACCAGAAAGGGGGGAACACTATATGTACGTTGTTTTTTTTTTCATATAGATAGATGAACCTATACAATCATATTCTCATGATCTTAATGCTCATCCCTTCTTACACCACCAGTGATCACCAACATACAACTTTTCCATAATATGTAATTTATGTCTTTCATACACCGTAATTTATTTGTCTGGGTCACCTGACTGTACAAACCACAAGCACCAATGGAATCATGAATTTATTTTTTTTGACGTTTTTTAAATATATTTTCTAATAGTGTTCAGGACTAAAAAATGACAGGGTTCGTATTTTTCATCAATCTTGCATTTGTACCGTTCTTAGTTGGTGATATGTTATGGACATAACATAATTATCTACAAAACCAGACTAGGCTTATAGATAAAGGATGAGGATAGATAAACCTCGCATATGTGTAGTTGAAGCACTGATTACACAGTGCAGTCGATTTATGTAGAGCTGAAATGAACACTCTTTATTTCTCCCACCTCAAATAATGGTCATGAACTTTATTCGTCATCTTCTGGCTTATGACACGTTAAGGTGCTCGCACATTGTAGCATACAATACTCGATGATAATCACCATCACTGACAACACACACTGAGGAATGGAGGCATTCATGCTGCTTCAATATGCCATTCACCGTTGCACAGTGATAACTTTTGTGATGGTGATTATCATCGAGTATTGGATGCTCCTCTGTGCAAACTTCTTGAGAAGCTTCCCAAGAAATCTTGTTCAGTAAAAGATTAGAAATGGTAAGTAGGGCTCACTTCAATATTCTTTAAAACTTGGATATGGGAAATTTCCGTTTTTCTCACTTCAATGTTCTTTAAAACTTGGATATGGGAAATTTCCGTTTTTCTCACTTCAATATTCTTTAAAACTTGGATATGGGAAATTTCCGTTTTTCTCACTTCAATATTCTTTAAAACTTGGATATGGGAAATTTCCGTTTTCCTCACTTCAATATTCTTTAAAACTTGGATATGGGGTATTTCCGTTTTTCTCGCTTAAATATTCTTCAAAATTTTGATTTGGGAAATTTCCGTTTTTCTCACTTCAATATTCTTCAGAACTTTGATATGGGAATTTTCCGTTTTTCTCACTTCAATATTTGTCAAAACTTTGATATGGAAATTTCCATTTTTCTCACTTCAATATTCGTCAAAACTTTGATATGGAAAGTTTCCGTTTTTCTCGCTTCAATATTCTTTAAAACTGATATGGGAAATTTCAGTTTTCTCACTTCAATATTCTTCAAAAATTTGATATGGGAAATCTCTGTTTCTCTCGCTTCAATATTCTCCTTTTCCTTCTCTTCTTCAACACCTGCTGTGCTTGTACATTATACTTATGTCGAATATATTTCATGCAAATAAATATGATAAGAGAGCGTATTGCGTATTCTCTATCACTTTACCATCTATTTGAACTTCTTTTTCTTTTATTACGAACATCGCATTTTGAGTTCCTTGAGACCACTTCTTCGCATACACTTGTTTGAACTTGCAAGATATTGAAGCAGGAGAATCTATGCCTCGCGGTGAAACAGTATCCAATAAAAAATACCCACCCACCAATTTATACCCACTAAATGTTATCAGTTCGACATATGGGCTGTACCCATCACTTGGCCGCAGCCTGTTAGTACCGTGACTAAGTCGCTCTCAGATTGAACCGTACGGCTTAAACTGGTACCACTCAACTTCTGATGTTCAACTCAGATATTTCACGCCAGTATCACAGCATGAAACTCCCCCTAAAATATGCAATTATTCAATAATATGGTGAGATAACTATATTAAAGTTGGACCGCGTTCACAGGGATGATGGTAATAAATTTTGATTGCGGTACATTTAGTTTTGTTGATTTATATCGGCTGCAATAGTGTGGTTTATTGTGTGCTTTTGTGTGAAAAACTCTTACACTAATATAATTTTACTTACTACGCTAACTCTTTACTAACCTATTATTCAATTCGAAAATCTTCTTGTGAAACAGCCTGAAGTCTCATGGGAAAATATTCTCAAGTAATAATAAAATATTGACAAGAATGTTTTTTACGTTTTATTTGTTTGACATGGCGAAGTTTGGACGAAGAAGTCCTCTCTGCCACTTGACCACGTCGAGAAAAATAACACGTAAATACAGCACAATTAAGAGATATAATTAAAAAACAAATAATCTAGATTCGTCTCGTCCAATAGAGATAAAAATAAATAGAAAAGTTACTAGATAAAAACTTGGATATGTCTGGAAGAGAGAAAAATATATGAGAAATAGATTATGTAAACAATGAACTTAATTAATTGTATCCCAAAAATTTGATGAAATTCTAAGAATGATTAGGCGATCATCCAGGAACTTCAAATTTCGGTGCCTTTTGAAGAATAATTGAAACAATAATATTTTCTTGACAATTTCGGTAGTATGAGAAATTTTAAAGTTTTAAATTAGGAATTGTGACAAAGTTTTTTTTCCAATGGGAGATTAGGATTTTAAGGGTTTTTTAAAAATATTTACTTTACTTTTAAATCGTTGATATTATTAGAGGAGTTATTGGAGAAGTATAGCCTACAATAAATTATGATATTGAAAATTAATTATTATTACGGTAACTACTTTTTCATGCTGGCCTTGGCGGATATTATTAAAAAGGGGCAATATATGCAACCATAAATTAATTTCCATTATTGATAAATTATCCAGCAATTGGCGCACAGAGCTTATCTAGAACAGAAATTTATAGCCTGGATCGATATTTTAAGACTGGTTTGCGCGATGACTAAAAGCACGATACTGTCAGTCATACTTAGTACTAAAGTCAGTCAGTCATACTTGTACTCAGTGTTAACATTTAATTATTTTAATCACTTTCAGTTCTACTTATATGAGCTTTACTATTTATGTAACGGGGTTTTAAAGGCACCATATGCCAAACGATAACTGATAATTTCTCCCCTCTGAAGGCTTCAGTACAAAATATTTCCAGTTGCAAATTTCCTAACGGAACTGTGTCTTAAAACGTTAGTAGGCGAACCACTAAATGGATAAATGGTGTATTAATAAAACAACTTATAATCAGCCAACATTCAAAATATCCATTCCGAACAGTACCTTTTATTACAGCAACTTGTCGTGAGCAAGTTTTCCAATGCATTACAAGCGACTCCGTTGATAAAGTAATGAACTATTGTGATAACCAACTAGATATTATTTATGTTTTTAAAATCGCCGACCAGGGTTTAATACGCGTACTAAAAGAATATCCAAAATGAATAAATGATGATGGTACGTAATCTAAAGAGCTATCAACACGCTATTAACTTCTCGAAAATAATATTATATTAATTTCACGGATAACTGGATTTTAATAGCTTAGAGGGCCTGCATGTGCTTCAATTTAATCTGGGAATAATATTATGGAAACTACCTCCATCAATACTGCGGCAACAGCTGGCTTCATCAGTATAGGAAGAAGTTCGCATGGAATTTACTAGCCACTGCCTATAATTGCAATCTTTTCAGAGGATTCACCTAGTACGTTGAACTATAATGAATGATTGATGAATTATGGATAGATTTGCACAGACAGATGTTGTATGGTGTAGCATAATTCACAGCAATTTCGAATAATGTCTGTTGGAGCTAGAATTGTTCACGGTATCGGGAGAATGGGTAGGTGGAGTGGCTGCTCGAACATAATAGGATGTAATGGGAGCACTATAGAGCATGTGGCAATGAACCTGTGATGGATGCGGCTAAAAAGTGAGTTGCTAAATAGGTTTTTCAGTAAAAATAGAGATTTTAATCAGTAGCATTACTTGCGGTGAAACTTATGTTGTTGTACATTGAAAGTAATATTGAAGATTGGATTCCTAAGGAGTTTTTGTATTAGAACTATTGTTTTAATGTTCATCATTGATATTAATGTTGTTTCAAGGTGTGTACAAGAAGATTATATTGAAGGGTATATATATTATATTGAAGGGTATATATTGAAGATTATATTGAAGGGTATATTGAAGATTGGATTCCTACAGAGTTTTTGTATTATAACTATTGTTTTAATGTTCATCATTGATATTAATGATGTTTCAAGGTGTGTACAAGAAGATTATATTGAAGGGTATATATTGAAGATTATATTGAAGGGTATATTGAAGATTGGATTCCTACAGAGTTTTTGTATTAGAACTATTGTTTTAATGTTCATCATTGATATTAATGATGTTTCGAGGTGTGTACAAGAGGTGTGTAGTTTAAAAAGAGGAATAGTCATTAAATAATATGAAAATGAAAAAAAAAACTGATTTTACGATTTAAAAAATACAGGTTGAATTGAGAACCTCCTCCTGTGTGGATCTCGGTTAAAAATAGAAAAGCATGATGTTGTGATAGAACAGTCATTTTGAGTAGAAATAAAACATGAAATTGAAAGTGTTTCATTGTCACTAATAATTATTGTTCAAGGTCAAAAGTTGTTATATTACTCATTGGATCCCAAAAAGGTATGCCAACTAGGAAGCTGGAATCATCCAAAACTGAAGAACTTGAAATGTTAACATCGGTGACATAAGAACTGTAACACATTATTACATTGCCTTGACAATGTGAATAATTATAGATACCAAGCATTGTCATCCAGTCTTGCATAGTTGATTAATCGCTACCAAGGTTATCCAGTGGTGATTTACGGGTTTTATGGGTGGTACCTAGGTTGAGTATGAGTAATGTAGGTGGTGGATCCATTGTTTAGATGGTTACAGCTAGGTGTGCTCAAATGACGATCCCAAATAATGGAATTCGGCAATATGTTTTTTGGATTGCTGTCACCAGGTGATGTCGTGTTTGATGTATCTATTTTTATTCAGTGATGAGAGTTGATGAGTCAGATGTTCATATATGTTCAGTGTCATTGAAAGTGTTTGTTCTCTAAATGGCTTTGAATGATGTCTGTTTTTAGCGTTTTGCATTTATTTTTAGGAACTTGTTTATCACGTTGATTAGCCACTAAATTTGAATTTAAAGTACAAAATTAATCCATATACTGTAATAGAAATTTATCACATAACTAACCAAGTAAATTTAGTATCAGGCTGATCTGGAAATACCGAGTTAAACTCTATGTATGTGTTAAGGAAGGATATTAATTTATCGCTCCATATTTCGACTAATTTTTGAAATGCAATCTATGTTGAAGAATCATCTCTCTTTAGCTTATGTATTTTGGACTTTGTAGCTCAAATCTAAATTGCTCAAATTTTTCGGGACAATTACATGTAGGCGTATCAGAGAGGAGGATGTAAGCCCGTCTTTTTTAATATTTTACAAAAATGAAAGTAAATTTTTTTCTGTTGAGAATTTTTTTTCTGCAAATCATAAATAAAATTTTTAAGATTACTGTGGCGATGTCGTGAATTGTTTTAACTTTGAAATTGAATTTAAACTGTTCAATTTTTTGTTATTTAGTATGATTTCTAGTTCAATATTTGTTCTATAAGGAATACTGTACTATTTTCAATTTTTTGTTATTTGCTAGCTCAGTTGTAATTTTTTTTAGTTGAGAAATGATTCATTTTCATCCCAGTGATGGGTAAGAGTCATAAGAATTGATTACTGTATAATATTTATACAGGTTAAATTGATATTAAAATTGATAGGTTTTCAAATGAAATGCACTTGATGAATTAATGTGAGAGTCTATAATATTTAAGGATATATGAGAATCTACTAGAATTCACTGAGTTGTAGAATTTATTTATTTGCCTATTTATTTATTCAATTAACTAACATTCCAACAATGTGAATACAACAGGGTGTTGCCCGAAACTGCTTTTCACAAAATCTCAAAGTAGAATAAAAATCTCAGTTTAGGTCTATTTTACTAAACATTTCACCTTGAAGCACAATAATTCACGAGTCTTTTACAGAAAAAGAATATTACATTTCTTTTCACTTTTAACAAAGCACTGTCACAGTCCAAAAAAGTTGATATAATTTTGAATTTTGAGATTTAATATAATAATTATTGTACTACATTATATAAAAATCAAAAAGGGTTGCTTGAAAAGTGTTACAGAAATAGATTAGTTCGGTCATGAACATTAATAATGGGAAGACTTATTACTCCATCCCAAAGATATAGGGAAGCCTGAAGATATGCTTGGATATAGCCTAAAAATATGATGCAGATAGTAAATAGCAAATGAATTTGTTGCTAGAGATACCGCGGTCACCCATCCAGGCAGAGACAGAAGATCTCGTGACTGAACATTACTGCTGACTTCATGGCCGTTATCATTTCCAGGATAATATTATGGATATTATAGAGATTTGGTTCGGGTAATGTTGTGCATATTAGGTAAGAATTGTTGGTGAATATGATGGATAGTGGACTCACCGACAGGGGAAATCCCTCTCGCCCAAGCAGAGTTCGAGACAGTCCTGTCGCGTGGAGGCAGCACTCTGCTTCTTGGTGTAGCCACTGAGCCGGTGACCCTGCACCCTGTCGAAGCACCAGGCGCGCTCGCATGGCTTCACGCCCAGACAGATCTTCTGCGCGTAGGTCGTGAACACCGGAAAGTGCGATCTGGTCAGCGCCTCTGTTTCAACATACATCAAATTAGAAGATTAGATTAGGTTACAGCACTTTTACAAATTTACAAATTTTGTATGTGAGTGATTCAAATCAATAAGTGATTTATTTATTTATTAATATTTCAACGGTACACACCAATTTTATGCAAAATTCACAAATAAGTATAACATGCAAAATAACAAAATAATTATTGACTTAAGCAACTATATTAAAAACAAGGCAAAGCAACTAACTATAAATAGATAACAACAAACACAGTGATGTGAATAAAGTTGAGTAATTTGAGTGAGTGGACTCTGTTGAGTGACTGGAGTCGCCTGTTGATCAGTTGAGTCGACGGGAGTACAATAGGACGGCGTGAGAAACAGCTGAGATTGACTGAATCTTTATTCTCATTAAATAAGCATTCCAAGCGAGTCAAAACATGAGATACTCAGCTGACTCAACTTTATTCACACCACCCATAAAGCCGCGTCTCCACCAACCGAACATGTCTGCCGAACATTGTTGGCGAATACAAAAAATAGGGAAACATTAGACATATGGGTCACCGAACATGTTCTTGAGTCCAATTGAAATGTTCGGTCTGTGAGCGAACAGTGATGACCAACAACAGGTTCCCGCCACTAACCGATCATAATGTTCGAGAAGACGTTCACACCAAACCAACTCCAAAAAATGTTCGGCGACATCAGCTGATTCCAGCGAACACTGTTCGCCGAGCATGTTCGGTTGGTGGAGACTCGGCTTAAGGTTCCAGGAAAAGCCCAAGCGTAAAACAAGTACAGGGATGTCCGCAGATCAGAAAAAAGTCACTTGTGAAAGAATGAAGGAGTATTGGAGAAGACGGAAAGAGGCGAATTCAAAGACAGTGTCAAGATCATAGTTGATTCTTTGTACCCCAAAGTGGTTTAAACGAGAAAAAAAAACATCAAACTGCTAACAATGAACAACAGCATATTACAACATTGTAAATAAATTCCGTAGCTAAGTTTTTATCTGTATTAAAAATGAGAGTTCTAGATATTTTAGTGTATTTTTCTGTTTTATTCTTGTATTCTAATCTAGTGATATCTAGTACATGCTTTTGTGCTAATTATTGTTTATATTGTAAACAAATACAAAGGTAACCCTTTGTGCTGTTAGCTACGATGACTATCATATTTGTAATAATGTATGGATATAAAAAGTGTAAAAAATACTTCATTTTATGATTTGTATTTCGTTTACCAACTGTGTAACCCCTTAATGAGAAATTAAAATTTAGCGTACCCCCTTGTTACCGCGAGGAGATGTGGAGGGGGGGGGGGGTTACGGTTAAATTAAAAAACATTTTTACATCAAAAACACAATACATTTGGAAACATATTTGAAACCTATTACAAAAAATTAATAAGAAGGATGAGCTTGCTTCTTAACATAGCTCCTCAATGCTAAGCTCAAGGTAAAACCTTAAATCGTCCCCAACATTAACCTTATCTCTTAACTTCTACGAAATAGTTCTACAAACCTATTGCACTTGTTGGTTCCTAGAAACTCGACCACAAAGTATTCCATTTATTAGATTTCATTATTAAATAATAACCTTGCGTGATTGCAAAACGGAAAAAATGGTTTAATTTTTCATTAACCTGCCTCGCGTACCCCCTAAAAATTTTCGAGTACCCCCAAGGGGTACGCGTACCACAGTTTGAGAACCTCTTATATAGGGGATTCTCCAGAAGCATCTTTTTTCCTTTAAATTTAAACACGGATGCACTAAGAGCTCTAGAGACCATAGGTAACCTATTAAATGCTTTCAATGACACGATTTTTGATTGACACTGTAGTTTTTTTAGCCAATGAACAAGACAGTGATCCACAGTGAGTTGCCAATTTCCCTGATTCCATTAATAATTAATATTATCCTCGTAGGAAGTTTGAAAATTATCAAGTAGTGGGAAACTATGCCTGGCTCAAGATTAGATCAGGTAATTTGAGAGCACTCCTAATTGAACGATCTTATCGATCCGTTTACGATGATGGGCTGAATTTAAATTTGCCTGGGAAAGTATAGTAATTATTATTTGTTGTGGTTGTTATTAATAATAATAATAATAATAATAATAATAATATTATTCAGTCAGCTGTGGAATGTATACATAACCGGTTGTGGGGGAATTTTGTTATGTGGTGTAACCCATACACTTTGCAGTTAACATTGAGCTTTGCTGTTAGACGGTGCTGTAACGGTGATTGGAGTGATGAATGTGCCTGTCAAAGCGATGGAAGTTGATAAAGGAGATGCATGGGCGGGGATAATTATTACTGCAGGTACTGTATTTGCAGATTGACGATTTTGCCAGTCGATTTTCAAAATAGAACAAACATCGCTCTCAACCTCACTCCTCGACATCAGCTACTTTTCATTCTTGTTTTTCTCTTTTTCCTTTCCTCTATTTCTGCTTTTCACCATCAACGTTTTCTTATTTTGTTATTTCTCTTCATCCTCCTCCTCCTCTTCTTTCTCCTCCTATTCTTATTCCTCCTCCTCCTCCTCCTCCTCCTCCTTTTCTTCCTCCTCCTCCTTCTCTTCTTCCGCCTCCTCCTCATCCTCTTCTTCCTCCTCCTCCTCCTCTTCCTCATCGTCCTTCTCCTCTTATTCCTCCTCCTCCTCCTCCTACACCACCTCCCATACCTCCTACTCCTCCTCCTCCTACACCACCTCCTATATCTCCTGCTCCTTCTCCTACACCACCTCCTGTTCCTCCTCTTCTTCTTCCTCCTCCTCCTTCTCTTCTTCCGCCTCCTCCTCATCCTCTTCTTCCTCCTCCTCCTCCTCTTCCTCATCGTCCTTCTCCTCTTATTCCTCCTCCTCCTCCTACTCCTCCTACACCACCTCCTATACCTCCTACTCCTCCTCCTCCTACACCACCTCCTATATCTCCTGCTCCTTCTCCTGCACCACCTCCTGTTCCTCCTCTTCTTCTTCCTCCTCCTGCTCTTCTTCCTCCTGCGCCTCCTCCTCTTCCTCCTACTTCTCCTCCGCCTTCTCCTATTCATTCTCCTCCTCCAACTGATTCATTGTCAATTTCTTCTCTCTGCTATTTTTCTGTTTATCTGCTTCTCTCCCTCCTCCTGCTTCTCCTCTTTTCGTTCTTCTTCTCATTATTGCACGGTTGCCCCTGCTGCCTCTCTTTCTTCGCCACCTTTTCTTCATCCTTCTATTTCCATTTTTCAATACCTTCTCCTCCTTCTTGATATGTTCAGTATTCTTCATATTCTTTTTCTCCTCCTTTCTTTCATTCTTCTTGTCTTCCTTCTTTTCATTCTTCTTTCTTTCATTCTTCTTCTTCTTCTTCTTCTTCTTCTTCTTCTTCTTCTTCTTCTTGTTTCCTTCGTCTTCTTGTTCTTATTCTTCTTCCATTCTTCTTTTTCTTCTCCTTCTTTCATTTTTCTTGTCTGCCTTCTTTTCATTCTTCTTTCTTTCATTATTCTTCTTGTTCTTTTTCTCCTTGTTCATCTTTTTCTTCTTTTTTCCTTTGTCTTCTTGTTCTTATTATTATTTTTCCATTCTTCTTCTTTTTCTTCTCCTTTCATTCTTCTTTTTCTTCTCCTCTCATTCTTATTTTTCCTCTTTCTTTCTTCTTTCCTTCCTTCTTCCTTCTTTTCATTCTTCTTTCTTTCATTATCCTTCTCTTCTCTTCTGTTTCTTTTTCTTACTGTTTACAAATTCTTTTCTTCCATTTCTTCTTCTACTTCTGTCTTTCCGGTTATTACGCCTTCTTTTTCTTATCATCATTTTATTTATTCTTTCTCTCCTTTTCCTTCTTATCCCTCTCCTCCTTTTCCTTCCTCTTCCTTTTTTCTTCCTCATTTTCTTCTCCTTTGCTCTCTTTCTATTCCTATCACACTGCATTTTCTCTTTCACTTCTTTCCTCCTCTTGACCAATTCGCGGATTAGAGCAGAACCAGAAAAGCGTGTATATCTACAGGAAGAAGAATGACCCCAGTATTTCTTGTAGGACATGTGCTGTTTATGCATGAAATGTTGTTGTATCCATGTTGGCAAATAAATCTTACACTTCGTAAATTAATGTTACCCGTTAGGCGGGATCAAAGTCGTTATTCTGCTGGTTCTCCTGAATTTTAATCATCACTGTCATCGAGCTTCAAAGTAAATTTACATGCTGTGTCGTCATCGACGGTTTCATCAACTTTAATTGATCACTCATCACTCCTTCGTTTAAAAAAACATTCTTTCTAGGTGATATTTCTCAATAATGATTACACTAGTGGAGGGGAGTGGACCGGAAGGATGTTTTTTTAAACGAAGGAGTGATGAGTGATCAATTAAAGTTGATGAAGTTGAGGGAAGATTGACCCCTCCTGAAACGATCCTGGCCAAGAATTTTGTTACAAAGATCTACTGTTACTTATTTTCGATTTTGGACTTCTGCAAGATGAACTGAAATTTAGTAATTAATGATATAGTAAAGTTTGCCTAGAACAGAAGCAGTCTAAGTACAAAAACATTATTTTCCGGAGATTTGCAAATTCTGCTTAGATGGACGTGAACTACTTTTACATTCATTTTTTCGAGTATCTTTCTGGAACTATCTGAATCTTACCATCTTATACTCGATGTAGAAGAAGCATAACGTCTCTTGATCATGGGCTGAATCTGCCCCCAAAAATATTTCAATTGCACTCACAGGCACTTATAGCACTTTTGGGGCTACTTCAGAATTTTCTGCATAGAAAGGTTGAAGTTGATTTTGGACTTCTGCAAGATAACTGAGAAGTGATAACATATGTTCTGATGAACCAGTAGTTAGTTTCAGGATGGTTCTGATCCCACGCAATTTAAGATCTATAGTGAATTACATGTGAACCTCAACTACTTTTTAAGTATAAACTGGATCTATGATTACTTATTCTTGACTTAAGCCCGGTTTCTGAGTTGTTCATTAACTTAATGGACCATCAACTCAATGCTGGAGCAATGGGTTAATGATCCATTAAACTTAATGAACAACTCAGAAACCGGGCACTAGTAAAGTAAATGCTAAAGCTAAGCATTAGCTTTTATTGGTGGGGTGTCCCTTACAGGTAGTTCCATCTTGTTTTAGACACATGGTGGACCTACAGTTTTAGATGGGTTTTTGAACCACCGGGAAGTGATTTTACAGCAGAGAACAGTCATTTTTGCTTGTCAATCCAATTGGTTACCCTTACAGAGAGGGCCCAGGAAAACGTTGCTTATCTAATCTGATTGAACAGTTACCTGCTACGGGTCACGGCTATCACTTCCTATTCTTGACCTATTTGTTTGCTACTTCGAGCTTCAAGTGTTATGAGATATTTTGTTGGTGTCGGTGGGGTCTATAGACTGCCAGTGGACGTGTCAACGATTTGTGATGAATAAATGAATTGAATGATGAATACCGTCAATAAATAAGTTCAAGATAAGCAGGCTCAATACAGTTTGTTCACTAGATTTTTATCGTTTCTAGACAGTTACTCGTCTTGGAAATAGTTATTTGTGTAACTAGAGTGCAAAATAGCGTTTTTCTGCATAGAGAGAAACAGTTTCTCGAGTGCAGAAACAATACTTTGCGCTCGTATTACACATTAAATTTTTGCTACAGTAATGTATAAAGTAATTTAAACAGAACAAAACAGAACATACATAACCTGACAATTCCTTACATAACCTATCTTCGAATCAAATCGATTTCAACAACTACAACGACTATTTCGCAGCTGAAGCAGAGTAGCCAACCTATTTTTGAATGCAGAATAGGGAACCTGCGTATTACATGCTTACTATTTTGTGTTGTTAGGTTGCAAATCTGGAGTGCGGAAAAGTACTTTCCCGCACTAGAATTTACTTTTCCGCACTGGTGCAGGAATAGACTATTTTGCGTGCTACAGTTAGTGCAAAAATAGGCACTTTTTCAGGTCACTGTAGGAAAAACTATTTTTTCACATCTCCAGCAACATGTGTGGCTATTGGTTTGCAGGACATCTTTTGATCTTGTGTAAAAGTACTCGTATTATGGAACATTCAAGTTCAGAATCAGTTAAAGTTGGATGCGATTGGACTTGATGGTGTTTTTCAGCGCGATTGTGGTAATCCATCCCGCGTAAACTTTACTGGTAAAAAGTGTGGAAAAGTGATGGAATCGATGAAATAATTGATTAAATAACAATTTGTTTTCACGTTGAGTTGTCAACTTGTTTGTGGGTGGGAGGAGGGGTGGGCTAATAGTGACGCAGTGGCATGTTGACGTGTATCAATAGTAAATCAATGGCAATTGGCAGTGTAGTAGCTGAATGCATTGGCGAGTGAAGTCACGTGCAGGTGAATCCGCTAATCCTGTTCACCAGTTGAAGGCAGGTGATGTACAAACCCTGCACTTTTAACGACGGTGAACTCCTCCCGGAAAGAAGGAACAGTGCCTGTTCAGAATAAAGCACTGCAGGAACAGAAGTCGACGAAGGAGGAAATGACGAAGAAGAAGAAAAGGAGGAAGATGAAGGAGAGGAAGAAGTAAGAAGAAGAGAAGGAAAAGACAGAAGTCATTTTATACAGATGCAAATAGAAGTAGGTGTAAAGGAAAGAGTTAAAATAAATGAGAGAGAAAGAGAGGGCATGACTGAACGTACTCAGTTATCAAGATAAAATAATTGATTAAATAACAATTTGTTTTCACGTTGAGTTGTCAAGTTGTGCGTTGTTGGGAGGAGGGGTGGGCTAATAGTGACGCAGTGGCATGTAGGAGTAGGAGTGCTCTAATGAAATAGAATCCGAAATGTTAAGTTAGGACAAAATATTTAAAAAATGAAGACGAAAGAGTTGCTGCAAAAGATTGAAAGTAATCAAAAAATAAATTGGATTGAACTGGGGTCACTGAAAGATATGGAATGAGGGAATATACTTTTGGAATACATTTTAGAGTGTCTGATGAACAGAGAAAGGAATAGAGAAGGATAGACTGTGAGCATCGGACAACTGGAAGAAGCAAGAGTTTTTGAGAGAGACCATGATATAGGTGAGTGACCAACACCAAACCACCGTTTACGGTAAGCGACCGCATATTGCTGTGATATTGCGGTGTAGTGTGGTTTCCGGCTCGGCCACCCGTGGCTGCAATGTAACATCATCTTATGGCAGCCAACATGAACGGATTAAAATTCATTTATGTTGGTTGGGCGTAAGGAGGGAAGGGCAGTGCAACTAATAAATAAATAAATGAATGAATAAGTGTGAGACAAGGTGAGTGTGCTCTGCTGAAGGAAGGGAACGGAAATGTAATACGAAATGCAAGATAGTGATATTTCACGAGAGACGGCAATGGACGATCAGAAATAATGAAGGAACAGGAGGAAAATAGGAGATGGTAGAGTAGGAGATTCGCGGTTACTGTTCTTGGCTGATGGTCGTCTGGCAGACATTTTGAATTGCAGATAAAATTGCAAACCGGTATGATTGGCAGGGATATTTGAACTGAAATTAAATTTTTTATTGTGATCTGTTGGACAGTGTAGTAGTTACACTAATATTCTCCGGCATTCATTCGAGGGAAAATAGATTCGAGAAAATTCATTCAAGAGGTGTTCAATACCGCACCCCGGACAAAGTAATTCCTCAGCTCATTGTACCCTGTAATTAAGATAAGATAATTTATTTATTCAACACAGCATACAGTACAATAAACAGTTGAATATCGTCATAGGTTTTTTTTAAATCATTGAAAACACAGAGAAAATAAACACGAACTGAACATGAAGAGAGCAGGTACAGAAATTTGTTTTTAAAAGTATCGCAAGGCAGAGGGCACTGAAATCTTATGACTAGATATTACTCTAAACTATGGAAAATCTTTCACACTATAATACGCTTTTGCGGCAAGGAATTTGTACGATCTGCTTTTAAATATGTTCATATCTTTGAAAGGTTACTAATACGTGTGTGTCATAACTAAACAATTTTCAATAGGTAAAATAGAAGGTACAATATCGTATTAAAATTAAATATAAGTAGATGCAAAAAAAATGAAGAAGTAGAAATAGAAGAATAAAGGGAGGGAACCTGAACTTTTTTTAATTGCGGATGATGGCCACATGAGACTGAAGACTTGTGCGTGGGTAATGGGGTTAATGGGTGAGTGATGAGAGACATCCATGTCTGAATGAGATTCGAACCCAAGGCTACAGGAAACGAAGCCAGCCAGAGCCTTATCTTATCACAGACAAACGTTCCAACCAACTGCGCTACCAGAGCTGCCATAGTAGAGCCGGATAGTAGCATAGACCAACCATCTTGATTTATCCTTACTCTACGATAATAGTCAGTCACTTCATTTTGCTGAAGACAATAAGTATTTTTTGTTTCAAGATTTATATCATGAAGCTTTTTAATACAGATTAATTTTACTGTCATTGCTGCTCTTAAGAACTTGGTTTTACCAGACAATGTACTGCTTATTACTTCTAATCATATTTAATTTTACTTTTCAGATTAATTTCAAGTTAATAAAAATTAAAATTTAAATACGGTACTATACTGTATTCGTTTTTTGCAGTTCTATTCGAGTTTTTCACCTTTAATGTTTAATGTGTAACTACACTTATATTTACACTTTATATTATCATTACACTATACATTATTATTATTATTTTATTATTATCATTATTATTATTTTTTTTTTTTTTTTTTTTAATATATTAGTATTACTATTATACATTATTATTACACTAAACACTTTATTATTTGTAATAATTTTCATCTTCAAATGAATCATTATGTTACTTCTGTATTTCGCTATGTTTCGCCTCCGAAGATTCCATTCCATGCAATCAGATGTAACTTTCTTAATAATGGCGAAGGTGATATTGTGGAAGGTATCCATAATGAATAATAAGACGAAATTGTCACAACCACATTTATTAAAACTTCGAGAAACTAGTTTCGGTTGTTACACCATTATCAATCTCAATCAAACTGAGATTGATTGAGATTGATAATGGTGTAACAACCGAAACTAGTTTCTCAAAGTTTTAATAAATGTGGTTGTGACAATTTCGTCTTATTATTCATCAATCAGATGTACTAGTCTCTATACTTTACAACTTTACATCATCAAGAAAAAGTTGTTTGAAAAAGCCTTGAGCGAAAAGAAAAAAAGAGTACGAGCCTATAAGAAATAAATTATTAACTGCTTCACATCTTAATTTATACACACACCTGTCCAACACTTTTTACAGTACTGTAATAATCTTCTTCATACCCGTCAGTTTAGTTCGAGCTACTCTGATAGATAAGATTCTGGTTGGAGATTATCGTTTCTTTTGCAGTTTGACTGCTTGAAAGGTATTTGTGGGTGTAGTGGGATGGGTGGAGGGATAGTAAGGTTATGATGATGACAGTTACGCGTGCGTGCAACCTGTATTTTTTGTCGTCGAGGTGCCTGACCTGACCTACGCAACGCACAACGTTGCGACCTTGAGATTGAAAGACGACCTTGACCGTGCTTGGTCTCTATGTGAACATGATAACAAATAGCATGATGCCAGTGGCGGAACTAAAGGGGGCGATGAGGGGTATAGATCCAGAGACCCAGACATTTTGGAATTTTAACAAGTTTTGAGGGAAAATTTTCGACAAGAGTCAAAGAAGGAATTGCTGGTTTTAGAGGGACTATTTGTCAAAATAGAATTCCGGGTGAGTACCCCCCAACTCCCCTTACAAATGTAATTTCGAAGTTGGTACTGTACATTAACCCAATTTGAGGAGGGGTAAAAATAGCAGAGTGAAAATAGTTTCAAGTAGGCATGTTTGTCTACTTGAACAATAGGCCTAAATTTTTGGCACAAGAGTCGGGATCTCCCATTGACAATGATGCAAAACTTGAAGCAAATAACTTACACACAATGCGTGTTAAAATGTATGAATTCTTGTCTAGAATCGCTTGATGTGTGGTTTTAAAGGGACTATTTTCAAACTAATTTCGGGGGAACTCCCCTTTTAAAAGAGGTACAGAGATGGTCAGAAATGACTGTATTTTTAGAGAACCCTCCTCTCCTCTCCTATGATTGCATGATATATCGATTAAAGCCTATCCCCCTCTCCACAAACTGACCCTATACATAGTTACGCTACCAGTTTGGTTCTCCTCTACTGGTTTTTTTCTAGTCTCAAATGATCTTTATTTTGAATTCTTGTATTTCAATAGATTTCTGTTGTAAAAATACCTGTAGGAAGGAGTAGGTAGGCTGGTTTCATCACAAATTTGATGGACCGGCTGTATTTTGACAGAAAATGAAATTGTCCCAGATGTCGAAAGTTATCTGTATTTGATCACTCACAAAATGAGGTTATAACTTTTTCAATTAAACAGTATATTGGTTCTTGAATTTCTTGATCCATATCGATCTGCGTTGTTAATATTAACTTTTTATAGTAAATTTAACGAATTGCAGTCAATATTAGTCAATTTTTTTAGTATATTGGTTTTAAGGCGGATAAATGTGGTGGTATTTTGGAAGATAAGAATAAGATTTATTTCCCAATAAAAACAAAAATACACCAATTTAAATAAATAAGTTAAATAAGATAGCCAATAGATTAATAAGTTATAGTCTACTTATAATAATGTTATGATTTTATGGTAGATATGCATATCCCAGTCATTGATCATGTTCCGGTATAGATGATTCATGATTGGGAACGTATGTGAGATACGCAATGTTAACGGGTCTTGTATTACTTCATAGATGATTCGAGGCAAATTGGACAGCAATGAGCCCCTAGTAGGCCTCTGGTTCAATTGCAGAGAAATTGAATATGAACGCATATTGCAGCGTGAACCAACGACTCACCGTTAAAACAAGCAGTAATTACTTGTGGAAACAACGAGAAAAACACACATTGCATCAGCGCCATATTGGATCATGGTTCACTGGGATACTCGCTTTCAACTCTGTTGATAGTCAGGGAGCAATCTACTCATGCTCGGTCTGTAGATGAGTAAGCATCGATTGCCTTAGTAAATTACGGTGGGATCCTTTCTTTTGCCATAACCTACTCATTGGCCATGATCCGTTATGTTATGGAAGAGGCTGGCCCTTCTTTTCTTACTCGATTAATAGCCATAATTTATGCATTGTAACCTAGCAACCCAACGTGCCCCAGTATTGTCTTGGTCGAGGTCCAAGTTGAACTAGTGGGGGATCAGCGGGACTTTGCTATTAAGACTTTGCTATTTCTTATTCAAAAATAAGAAAAATGAATGCAATTGATGTTGAAGTCCCTAAATGCTACCGGTGGCGTTTGATAGGTTTATTCAAAATATAGGTTTTTAGTCTGTTCAAGAATAGTATTTACTTGTATTAAATCAATATATGACACCTCCTGAAAAACCTTTTTTGTATTGATACTGTAAATAAATTGATTGATTGATTGAATTTTTAACGTCTATGAATTTGCGTAGACCGATCAGCACGCCACATCAGCAGTTACCGGTAAAGCTCCCAGGAACTCAACCATAGTAACTAACCTATTCTTCAAATTAATGTCTAAAAATTCAAAATTGTGAATAAGAATAGTGGACTCTCAATATTATTAAAAAGTTACAGCAAGAAATCGTTTTTGTAGTTGGAATGTATCTAGTAACAATAGCCCAAAAGCTGTTAAACCTAAACCTAAGTCAGCCAAGTAATTGAAGGGAAGTGGCTGTGAGCCGTAGCAGGTATCTGTTAAATCAGATAGAGATAAGCTGCGTTCTCCTGGGTCCACTTTGTAACGGTGACCGATTAGATTGGCCAGCAAAAAAGACACTGTTCTCTGCTGTAAAATCACTTCCCGGTTATTCATTTTACCTCGGGCCACTCCCGTGTTTCGGAGGACACGTTAAGCTGTCGGTCCCGGCTGCCTAAAAACAGTCGTTAAGTCACGTCAGAGGCCCTGAACTTATTCAGGTGCGACCTGATAACTCTGACACCAGACCTGAGCCAGCCAGGTCACACGATATTATTATTATTTTACTTCCCGGTGGTTCGGAACCCACCTAAAACTGTAAGTCCAACTCATCAATCACCATCATCCAACTCATTACCCACGCACAGGTCTCAGACCTATGTGGGCTTCATCCTCCAAAAAACAGAAAAGAAAAGAGATATCATCAATAGGCCATTTAATTAACCTACGTTTAAAAAATTGAAATTCCACTAACATCAAATGAAGGATTGAAAATGAAAATTGAAAACGTTCAATATTGTTGAAACATTTCTCATAATGAATTGAAATGGATTCAATATCAAGTGGCATAAGTGTTACTGTCACTAGAGTACAAAAATAGAATAATTATAAATGAAAAGTGTTTCAACTTGTTCAGAATTGACAACAATAGTGAGGTTTTCTAATGCAGAAATTCATATTCAAGGATTAGAATGAGTCATAGACAGCGTATTTATGAACGCTCCTTCCATGTCTCTTGACTCGAGGGATTTTCGAAATGTATTTAGAATAGAGGCATTTCAAGAGTATCTTGAATCAAGAGACACTAAAGGAAAGTTCTTAAATACTAATTGTTTAGTAGTCATTTCAACTTTGAACACAACACATGCTCGGCAATCCTTTCAGCCCGTAGGTCGATCCTTATAAGGGGACAGGAGGAGCAGCTGTTTATAATTCGATTAAATATGGTTATCGTTTTTTCACTTTGCGTTTACGGGGATGGTGGACCAATGCAGCAGCAGTCAGTGGTTACACAATGGTAGTGTAGTCTCAGTAGAGTGGCGGGACACTATCACAATAGATTATAGCAGAATTTTTAGAGGCGACGTTTATAACGGAACAACACGACTTCTTGTTGCAAACTTCGGCTGACGACATTCTCTAGACATTTGTTGGGGGGGGGGGGGGGGGGGTGTTAGCCGATATGATACGCACGACACGTGGGTGATAATGTGTTGAATTAGGAAACTGTCTACAGCCGGCTGCAGAATTTTCCCACAAATAGCCAAGGTTTTCAACAGTTTCACTAAGGTTTTCGCATGCCTACATGCATTGATAATGTTTTTACATCAAAGGCTTATTGCATAACAATTTACAAACTAGTTTTATTGGTCCTTGTATTTGTAGTTACTTACTTCAAAATCTTGAGAAAGTTTTCACTTGTAATTTGTAATTTTAATTTATAAATTGCTATGCAACAGATCGTTTGATATGAATGGTTTAATATTACTGTATTTACACAGTAACTTACTTTCCTCAGTGATTGAAAGAGTTTAGTGGTTGAAGCAACTGCTCTTCAGGCCAAAACGAACTGTTCAGGACCAAAGAGCCATTAAGGATTGTAGCCTACTTATGAGCCTACCTTGAAGCTTACTTAACTTAAAAGAAGAGTTTTCAAAAGTTTTCTGAATGCGTTTCAAGGCTCCCTTGAATTAAGGTTGATAAATACGTGCCTAACTGATGAAGAGACTATACATTATAATGTAGAGTAGCATCATAATATTATAATAATTAGACTACATGATTGAGAAGTGATATTTTTTGTATTTATCCTCCTTCAACTTCATTTTAATCAATATTATCCTCTTCTCTTCCTCTTCTACATCTCTATCATTATTTTCTCCCCTCTGTGCCCCTTGCTTTCAAAATCTTTTCTTTCTCTTTTCGACAAATCACTTCCCTCTTCCTTTTCTTTGCATTTATGATTTAAAAGGTGAGCGGTTATCATTTGTGCACTTGCCAGTAATCGAAAAACGCTAATATTTTTGTAGTCATTACTATTACATTTCACCTCCCATCACACCTGAAAATTACAAGACGTGGCGATTTGAATGTGCGTTAATCATAGGTTAATCATTTCATGTACATGTAATTTATTTGAATTGTTTGTTATTAAAACGGTGTAAGTGAAGTTACTGAATAGATAATTTTGACGTTATTAAGCTGTGGAGTGAATCAGCGAATAAACAAAAGAAGAGAACTTGATGAAAGATTGGAAAGGCAAAAGTAGAGAGAGAGAGCAGCTGTCAATCAAAAGCGGAATTATGCTAAACAGTGGAACGAATTAGCATTGAAGAAGGAAAGAAGCTTGGATCAGAATATTGATGACTGGATTAATAAAGCAAGAGAACTCGAATCAGATGTAACTTCCTCCTCAGATGTCTTCCACCTGGTTGAGTGCAGAACTGCACCGCATTGCATTGCAGCAAAACAGGTTTACCGAAGCCGGGTGCATTCTGCTGCATTCAGAGTCCGCGGCTATGCAACTTTTTCAACTTGCATCATTTCGCACGAAGAAGCATGGCCTGTCAGAACCAGAAGCTAATCTATTGCAGATAGAACACATTGATTGCACGCACAGTAGGCACTCCACTGTCCAAACATCTTGGAAAAGATAGGAAAAGGACTAGTAGTCAGGTGTGTTGTAGAAAAGATATTTGTGTTTAATTTTGGTTAACTGTGGTTTAAATTTGGTTAATTGTGGTTAATTTGTGTAAATTTGTGGTTAGAGAAGTAAAGGAGTTTAAAGAGATAGGTTGAAAGAAAGGAGTTAGGAGTGGTAAAGGGGATTTAAAAAATATTTCTTAAAGAAATATGTTAAAACAAAGGAGTTGAAGGAGTAAAGCCAGGAAAATGCTATTCTTCGAGTCTTTTTATTTTAATTGAATGTTCCTGATAAATTCTATAGCCAATCAACAATAATATCAATTAGTAATGAACTATTCCTGATTTATTAAAATTAAATTCTCTACGTAGCTCTTCTGAGTAGAATATGAGAGAGAGGGATGCGTTTAGCGTCTTTGCTGTACCTCCTCAGATTTTTTAATAAAGGCTAGTTTGAATCCAATCCTACTATAATCTGTGTTAAAGAAGTACAAGACAGATAGATGTATAAATATACACATTTTTTCCATCGGACACCACGGTCATCGGCAACGTCAAAATGGTTATTAAATATTTTTAAAACGTATGAGTAAAAAACTCTTCAAGGAGTAAAAAGGAATGACACAAAGGGCTTCTGACACAAGTTAGAAGAGTTAACTGTATTTTGTCAGATTTTTCAATATAGGCTAGTTTAAATCCCATCGCACTATAATTTGAGATTAGAACTACAAATTAGAGGTGTAGAGAACTATTAATTAGAGCAATTTAGTTAGAAACATAGATATTTCAATTTTTTTAATAAATATAGGCCTACACATCCACGTTCTTCTGCATCATGTAAATGTCCAACACAAAACCCACAAACAAGCTTTAAGAGCTCATCTAGAATAGTTTCTTGGGAGCAGAAATTGTAAAATACTCAGTGTTCAGTGTCTGGTTTTACGTCATTTTTTGGCCTTGGTTTTCTAAAACCTAGAAAAATGACATGAAAACAGATTCTGTTCATATGAAGAGCGAAGTTTTAGTACTCTGCAGTTTATAGCTCGTTGGAAACTGCTTATAAAACAGCCGTTCAATCATCATTGAATTTTGAAATAGTGAGTGACCTGACCTAAAAAGTAAATACAGTGTGTAAGGAGGTTGGTAGAGTGTGGTGACGGGAAGTGGTCAATCTCATTTCCTCCACTCACTTCTTTGCTCTCATCTGTTAACGATTTCACTTTCGACTGCAGTTGCCCGAATGCAGAGCAATGTACACAGAATGCAGAATGCAGGTCGGTGCATGGTGCATGGGATGCACTGATCTCTCTCATGGGATGACCACTACTCTCCACAACGCAACTCCAATCGACCGGAAGACTTGAACGGTACCGGTCAGCTGCAGCAGCGTTGTTTATTGGAAAGAGTGAGAGAGAAGGAGTGTGAGAGTGAAAGAGGAGGGAGAGAAAACCTTACTGGGTCAGCACCCGACCTAATGATGAGTGGAGGTTATCTATGGACGCCAATCAAGGTCATATCTCACAGGTTGTGTGTGTGGGAACAGCTCAGCTTCGCATGGTTGTGTGTTACCAAAATCTTGTATCACTTTCGATCCTCTCACATGTGCGAGCATTAATGACCATTCATTATGTCCATTAAGAAGGTTGCACAGTTCTGTCCAAGTAATGTTATTGTAGAATTATATACGGTAATATTTTTTCGGTGAGTGAAACCCACATAGGTCTGAGACCTGTGCTTGGGTAATGAATTGGATGATAGTGATTGATGAGTTGGACCTACAGTATCGGTTCCGATCCACCGGGAAGTGATTTTACAGCAGAGAATAGAGTCTTTTTGCTGGCCAATCAAATCGGTCACCCTTTCAAAGAGCGCCCAGGTTTCGTAGCTTATCTCTGATTGAACAGATACCTGCTACGGCACTCGGCTATCCTTCCCCAAATTATTGTATATTATGTAATATTATATGTAATTAGCCTCTTATATTTATTATTGTTATTGTTGTTGTTATTATTTTCACTTACATCTCTGTAAATCTGCTTGTGTGTGTGTGTGTGTGTGTGTGTGTGTGTGTGTGTGTGTGTGTGTGTGTAAATGAATAAATAAATAAATAAATATGTAGTATTAATAATCAGTTTTAGGAAAATTTTTATTGTGATTTATTAGTTTTCAATTTATCAATCACATAATTGATGCATGTAACCTAAGAAAAAATTTAATTTGATAATTTTTTAAAGTTTTAATTGAATGTGAAGAGTATTGTACCATATACCATATACCATATGCTATAATGTTACCAACATTGTATGATACGTAACCAATGCTACAAATACTATAGGATTTTCAATGCAGCAACAGGACGTTGTTTTACTATGATTTGATTATGAATACTTAAATAAGATTTGACCGTGAACAATTTTAATTTTTGTAGAAAAAATAATTCTTTAATTACTGTAATTCTTATTTTCTCTTTTTCAGGTACGTATTTCGCCAACCAATTCTGTAGTTGAATACAACAATAAATTTATGCATAGTAGGTAAGTTTTTCTGTACTTGAATTTTTTAAATTTTAGTTTCATTTTTCCTGAATGTAGGCGCCATCATTTGGTTCAGGTATAACTATTTTTACAAGAAACGTTAATTATTTGTTTTTTACTGCTGATGATGCCCACATGAGTCCGGGACTTGTGTGTGGTTAATGAGGTGAATGATTACATATAAATGCCATACGGAGGAGCGGGATTCGAACCCACGACCGCTGAAACGACAGGAAGCTGAAGTTGCAACTGTCATCGACGGTTTCATCAACTTTAATTGATCACTCATCACTCTTTCATTAAAAAAACAAAAACATTCTTTCTAAATGATATTTCTGGGAGTGGACCAGAGGATAGACCCCTGCTGAAACGATCCTGGCCAAGAATTTTTCTACAAAGTGCTACTTTTACTTATTTTCGATTCAGTACTTCTGCAAGATGAACTGAAATGTAGCAATTAATGATATAGCAAAGTTTGCCTAGAACAGAAGCAGTCCAAGTACAAAAACATTATTTGAAGTTTCATTATTGAATAAATATCGACGCTCCAACCAACTGCGCTAAGCGGCCCGCCAATTTTTAAAAACATAGTTATAATGATTTTTCGTATAGACCTAATTCAATATTAGACCTAACATGGTCAGGCACATCTCTGGCTCCAATAATTTGGATCTCCGATTATTGCTATAATCTATTATATAAATTCAAAAAGATTAAATTGTAATTAATATTAACTTTTTATATGAATTCAACGACTTGCAGTCCAATATTTGACTGCAAGTCGTTGATTTGCAGACTTGGTGAAATTAGAGCATGCGTCACTCTGCGTCACGTCACCAAGACTGCGATTCCTTTTGCGCTGGGAGGAATAATAGAACAATATGATTGATTACCTTCAGCTTATTATTTTTGTCATGACGTTAATTACCAGATATCTGATCATCATCATATTCGCCTGTGAATTGAAAGTCCTGCGAAACAATAATTCTACTTTGAAAATTGAAATAATTTCTTTTATTTGCGATTATTTATCAAGTTTTCGACATAGTTTCCACAGTTGAAAGAAGAAAATGGTCAGAACGTTTAATCTAGTCGCACGAATTTACTATGCAGATGATGAACGGAAATAGTGTTAGTCAGATCTTCCTTCGTCCCCTGCCTTGCTGCGGCACAATTACACTGGAAATTAATTTTCCGATGTTGATTTCCATTGAGAGTCACGCTCTGCTTGCTCAAATAATTACAAGGTACATTTACTTGATTACTTAGAAAGATTTATTCTAATAGAAATTGCAATAATAAATTTGCGAGTGGACTAGCTCTATTTTTATTGTGATTTAATTTGCATTTCTAATTTGGATGTTTATCCAGTGTTCTAATTCCCATCCATTGACTTCCTATTTCTCAAATAGTTCCGTTTCAATACGGCCAAGAATCCGCTCACTTCAATCTTCAATCAATCCTATCTGTTAATCCATGGAATTTATTATATATATATATATATATTATATATTTATTATATTTATATATATATGCACTAGTATATTACATTCTAATATCTTATTCTCAAATTGTACGGTATCTATTTCCATCAATATCTTCAGCTTTGTAGATTGAAGAGTCAAAAGTTTTTCCAAATTTTTCCTCGAACTTTTTCTAATTTTGTGGGTGAAATGAGTATTGTGCCTTACCACATAGCCATTTTCACATGAGTTAAATCGTGGCCTACGCTACAAAGAGGGTTATGGATTAGGGATATGGGTTACGGATAGATAGACCTGAGACCTGTTGAGGGATCACACGGAGCTGATTACACGGGGCGTTAGTCATTTGCTGATTTCATTCACATAGTTAAAATCACTGAGCTAGATTGTATTAAGCTCAATAGTTAAAATAGCTGATAGCTCCTTGTGTCATCTGTTGTGTTATTCTAGACATCTCTCTCACGTATGGAGCAGCGATACGTATATTTACTATTTCGTAGCGGGGACGTTTTCATTTATTTATCGATACAATGATATTCGGTAGCATACAAGCGTGCGCCCATAATTGCTCCTTTAAAATTATTTACTTGAAAATAGCTATATTAGACTATATTATAATAATAATATCGTGTGACCTGGCTGGCTCAGGTCTGGTGTCAGAGTTATCAGGTCGGACCTGAATAAGTTCAGGGCCTCTGACGTGACTTAAAGACTGTTTTTAGGCAGCCGGGACCGACAGCTTAACGTGTCCTCCGAAACACGGGAGTGGCCCGAGGTAAAATCTTTCGGTCAGAACTGAATAAATAAAATATTTACAAAAATAGATTACTTTCGCATAAATTGATAATAATTGCAGACTTCAATAAATTTCATCATGAATAGTACAGAGAAGAAAAGAAAGTATGTATATGATTTCTATATAGTCACAGCGGAATAAGCTCTGTGTTCTGAACTTAGCTAAATCTTGTACTCACTGCTGGCGATCAATTCCTACTTCTGCCAGTAGTGCCATATTTAATGTATAGATAGTTTTGTTTGGATTTGATATTGATTTTAAGAATGTATGTTCATTGTTAATGTTTTTTGTGCATATGGCAAATAAATGAATTTGAATTTGTTCTAAGCAGCGAGCCGTAACGTCTTCCAACCCCAGCATTAGCGTGTGACACGAGGGTGGTCCCAGGGGTCTTGCTTCCCCTCAAAATACAAATTTTTCTGGTGGGCAAGATGAAATCTCGCGAAAGAGGGTAAGGAAAACTCCAATTGGCGATCCAAACTGGAATGGGTTTGCTGGTCCGCTCTTGCTTTGACAATGTGCAGACTTTCTAATAATTTTACTGTTTCCCCAACATTTCCAATTGGAATGGAGAGCATTGAAGAGCAGTTCTTCGACCACTCGCTACGTGATCATTGAAATAAACCTTGTTATTATCTCCTCCCCGCCAACAATAACGTTGTTCCTTTTGTATCGCCGTGTGTGATGCGATGAGACACAGAGGTCACTCATGACCTCTTATGTGACTGATAGAGAGTTCGCGCGCGAATTAAACGAATTGAACCGGCGACTTTTCGCCGCCGAGTCTTTTAATAATAACTCGGCCTTCCAAATCGGTCATTGTGACCGTTAGCCGGTCATTGTGACCGCGCCGCGCCGCAGTTGTCAACGCATCCTCCGATGACTGACTGAAGACGTCTGCTACGTGTTTACTATTCTGCTGCTATCGATTCCCCCCCTCCTTACCACTGGTCTACTGTGACAATGGACATCCATTCTTTTCACTCTTCCTCATTCTTCTTCTGTTGCTTCTCCATTTTTTTTCTGTCTCTACTTTCCTCCTCCGGGTTTTTAATTTTTCTCTTCATGTCCTGCGGATTTCTTTCTTCTGAGTTCGTGCGCAACAAACTGTCGTCATCTAGTTATTCGGTCGCCGCTGCTGCCACTAAATGCAAAGTAATACCGTGATGGACATTGCATTGCTATATTATAGTAGGTAGATGTATAGGTACATATATAGGTATACAGAAGCTAGGTGGGCGCCCAGTCGCCGTCCTAATTTAATCTCCTAGGTCCCGGTTCGAGTCCTGTTTTTTCTGCATAGGCATTCCTGATCATTCTATGTATATCTCTGCCACCATCACTACCCTGGTAACATGAACGAATCGGTGTTAACTGTTACACGTGAAATGAATAGTTTTTGCATCACTCTGTTCTAATAGTATGTAGGCCTGATGCTTTTTAGGTCATAAAAATTAGGTATGGATTTATTGCTGGTGTGATGCTTCTGTAAGTCGATTGATTTGAGGGCCGTATTTATGAACACTCTCTTGCCTCAAGGAACTCTTGAAGTGTATTTAGTATAGAGGAATTTCAAGGAACCCTCGAGTCAAGAGACATTGAATGAACGTTCATAAATACGGTCCTAAGTCACTTAACAGTCTGCATCTGGCAATTCTTATAGAGTTTGCCTTAAAAAGTGGGGATTATACCGTACAATTTAGTTGATCCAATTATAATTATTAGCAATTAGACTTGATTGATGGATTATTGTAGGCGAGCTTTCAATCTTGGTCAAACGTTTGAATAAGTAAATATAAAAAAAAATTATTTATTTTTACCACCAGTACAACTATCACCACCTATTGGTCACCAACTTAATGTGTGTGTATTGCCGAAGGATAGAGAGATCTGTTGCATTATTGAGTACCCATTTAAGTTTTATTATTGAATTTTATATTGAAAATGTTTTAAATAAAATACAATACATCATTATTGCCAATAAAAAATAAATTAAAAAATCTATAAAACGAATTCTTAGGCCTATACAAAAGAAAGTTTATCAGACAATTTCGCAATAAAATTGTTTGATAAAATATTAAAATATTGTTGTACTGCTTGTGAAATGTATTGCTGCAATAATATAATTGGTAGCCATGATTTCAAGCAATCAAGATTTTAGCTTTAGCTAAGCATTGTTCAATTTTTTGCTCTGGGGCCTAACTATTAATTGGTTCGTACCACTCAATATTGTTAAAAATTACTTGGTAGTTAGATAGCAATGAGTGATTGAAAAGTACCTATCCCGTGATATCTTTCTACTATATTGCACATTGCCGTGTAAAAAATACCTAACGATAATAATAATAATTATATCTTTAACTGGTTTGGGGATTCATTTTTAATTAAATTAATATTAGATCCAATTCTATTTATAATGAATGAAAAATCATTATCCCTTCAAATTTCACATTCGTTGCTTTTCATTCATATTTGTTTGTGTGTAGTAAATTTTTCTTGTTATTTTCCTTCATCTTCTTTTTCTTATAATTTTTTTCTACTTCGTCAATCCCCAGAACAATGCTGCAGCGTTCGGGAGCGTTAGCCAAGGAAGTAGACGTCTTAAAGTTATTAGGCTTTTATTCATTTTTAATATTCAGTTAACTTTTGTCTTTTTCATAATTTGTTTACAGATTTCGTACTTTTCTAATAAATTCATAATGGTTGTTTTCACCTTCATCTAATATTGTTGATTGGTGTTAAATATTGGGGAACCAATATTTTTTGTCTTACCGTTCAATCGTAATTATTCATGGATTACAGTAAATTTAGAGTAATAGCTATTTCAGTAACTATAGTGGTAACTACGGTAATAATTATAAATTGTTCTAAATTGCGTCTGAACAGAATTTTTAATCCATGTACAAGATTGGCGAAATTCTTGTCAGTGGAAACGTGAGTCCTACATTGTTATGTCTGCTCATCACACACACAATAGCTGGGTGAATCATCAGCCAGTTGCAATTGGCGTAATTCAGGGCAGAAGTCTGAGTCCTGGCCAGACAGACGTGTGCCTCATGAGGATCATGCCTGTGCTCTCCGCGTCCTCATGAGGATGAGTAGCCGCCATCCATGCCTCGCTTGACCCCGACAACAGCAATCATGCCGAGAAATCATAATAATAATAACGGTAACTGTTCGACTTACTTAATCGTCTTATTCTTGTCGAAATCGTGAGAAAAGTTATTCCGTAATTTTTCCATCTTTTTTCTCCATTCTTTACTGTTTCTTCTTCTCCTTCCCGTTTTTTCTACATCTCGTCCTGTCGTTCGAGTTGCATCCGTTTTTATTGCTCCTCTACCCCTTCCTCCCTATCACTCCAACCAACCCCTCTCCCCGGATATTCCCACTCCTCAAAAACACAAAAACCTCCTCCACTTAAGTTGCCGACTTTTCGAAAAATAAAAAATGCCAGCCACGTGATTACTGTACATCGATAGCTATAAATATGGATTTTGCGTGAGAAATAAAGGACCGCTAATGTCCCGGACGTGTCGGGGCGCATGCGCGGACCATCGTTGATATTATACTCTTTTTCCGATTCTGCTCTCTCAGTACAATGCATTGTGGGTATTTATGTTGTGTACTGTTCAAACACAATGATGCACTTGGTAATAACGGAAGTGTCCATCGATTGCTTCTCAGGATAAGCTGTGATTCAATGCTGGAAGGGCATTTTCAATAATCTGGTTCCAAGTATTTCAATCTCAAACTTTCTGGAATATCGGTTTTATTACGGAACCCAGCCAATTATTGTTCAATGTAGATGCAATCCAAAGTGCAGTTCTGAGAATTTCAGAGAAAAATGTGATCTCATTTTTTAGTTTTGATTCACTTGATAATACTGCAAATATGTAGCATTACAACCATTTTCTTGTGTTTTAATTTAAGTGAACAAGATTCAACAGTATTATTGCGCCTTTTCAAGTTTCCACTTTTTTCCTACATCGAATATTCCACCACAATAATTGAAAATTGCTTTAGAAAATTAAAAAAAAATATCAATTGTCATAATAAAGACGCCTTCTATCTTTACCTTCTACTTCTCCTCCTCATCCTCCTCTTCATCCTCATTCTAATCCCTTCTTCTTCTACTCCATTTTTCTTAGATTCTATTACCATAATTCTCAAAATACTTTTTGTAATGCTCAACCTGATGGATTTTTATATAATTTCATGAGACATGTGTCTAATGTGAAATACAGTAGAATAATAATTAGTGTAAATAGTTAAATTTCAGTCCAAATCAATCGTTCCTTTGAAAGCTTATTACAATAATAGATCTATGAGGTAATTAATGAGAGAGAACACATTCATTTTCTTTTGTAAAAAAACTATCTGTCCTTCACGCACACTGTGCTTCAGACCTTGTCAGTTGGTCTTAGTTTTGTTGCCTTTTTCATTTTTGTAGTTTTTTCTGTCTAGTAATTAGAGGAAGTAATGCGATTCTAGTCCAAATCAATTGTTCCTTCAACTGAAAGTTTATTACAATATTATATCTATGAGGTAATAATTAAGAGAACTAGTTGAATTTTTTTCTACAAGAGAATTCATGACTCCAGACATTGACAGTTAGCCTCAGTTTTGTTGTTTTTTTTCATTTATGTAGCTTTTTCCTGTCAAGATGAGATTCTAATTCTATAGATAGGCGTAATTCTGTAGATAATTCTACAAGAGGTGGTGATCAAAATCTTTGAATTTTCTTTTCTTTGGCTGAGAACTTTCCGTTTGGAGTACAGTACCTACTAGTTTTGAAAACGAAATGAATGGAAATTGTAGTGATTTGTATCCGAAAAAGAAATCTAGACTGTTGTTAGAGTGCAAGCCAAAGGAGCAAATCATCGGGCAGAGTTGCAGCTGAATGCTGATTTGCAGTTGGTTTGATGACGTCATAAACTGGCGGGAATCGGGGAATTGTTTGGCGCGCCAACGGTACTGTTCAGGCATTTTCCCGCGCGTTTTGTTATTCGCAGCGCAGAGTGCAGCTCAGCTATTAAAATTTAAAATTCAGATTAGATTTGCCTAGATTTTGCCTGCTTTGTTCCGTACCATATCTTATGGACGCCTTCTTCTACCTTTACCTTCTACTTCTCCTCCTTCTCCTCTTCTTCCACATTCTACTCCTCCTCCTCTTCATCCTCATTCTACTCCCTTCTCCTACTCCATTCTTCTTCCAATCCTTTCTTCTTTATGCACTCCTTTCTGTCCTTGTACTACTTCACCTTAATCTACTTATTACTACTTATTAATCTACTTATTCTCACACTTTTCTTTTATCTTCTTCTTTTCCTTTTCTTCCTGCTCCTCCTCCTCATCCTCCTCCTCCTCCTCCTCCTCCTCCTCCTCCTCCTCCTCCTCCTCCTCCTCTACTGCTACTCTTTTTTCTCCTTGTTTTTTCTCTTCACATACATTCGTTGTACTTCTGTACTTTCATCTTTTACTTATCCTTCTTCACTAGATCATATATTTTCTTCTACTAATTATTGCTTTCTTTTCCAGTTCTGTGTTTGTTTCTTTGTTTCAGTTCTTCTTTGTTATCTTCTACTCCTCCTTCTCTCCTTCTGCCTCCTCTTCCTACTTTTTACATTTATGTATCGTATCTTCTCATTTTCTCCCCTTTTACCACTTCCCCCTCTTTTCCCATTTTCTCTTCTTTTCCAACTTTCCCATAACAGATAAATTACTTAATTCCTCGTTCAGCTCATTTTGCTCTGCTTCTTTTCTCTTTTCCTCCCTCTTGTAGTCTTTTTTTTTCTTCTTATTCTTCCTTTTTCCCATCCTTATTTTCTTCTTCCTCCTTCTTTACAGCTACTTTTTTATACTTGTTTTTTCTTCACATACATATTCGTTGTACTTTCATCTTTTACTTAATCTTCTTTACTAGATAGTACATTTTCTTCTTCTTCTACTTCTCCTCTTTTCCTGTTCTTCTTTGTTATTTCCTACTTCTACTCTCAGTGTAAGAGAGGACCTGCGAGTCCTAACTTCGCCTCAATAAAGACAAGTTATCTATCTATCTATCTATCCTTTTTCCTCTTCATACGTTCTACTTTCATCCCCTTCCACTACGATCCCTCTTTCCCCATTTCCACTTTTTCTTAATTTCAACTCTTCCATAACAGATAAATTGCTCAATTCCTTATTGAGCTACTTTTGCTCTGCTCCTTATTTCTTGTCCTCCCTCTTCTAGTTCTTTCTCTACTTCTCCTTCTCTACTTGATCGTACATCATCTTCAACTTCTGCTCTCTTTTCCTGTTCTTCGTTATTTCCTACTTCTCCGCCTCTTATCTTTGCTCTTAATGCGTTCTACCTTCATCTTCCCTTTTCCCCTTTCACCCTTTTTCTTCTTTTCCAACTCTCCCATAACAAAAAATTCCTGGTTCAGCTCCTTTTAATCTTAGCCCTTCTTTCTTTTCCTCCCTCTTTACTTCTTTTTCTTCTTTCACTCCTACCTCTTCTCTGTCTTATTTTACTTTATCTTCCCCATAAATTTATTCTGCGTCTCTGTTTCTCGTAGATTGCGAGTGCGTGTCTGGAATTGGGCTATTTAAATTCAAGATGGCCGACTGGGGCTCTCGCTAACGGTAGCCATACAGGCACAGCAAACTGCTACAACTTCAGCTGTCTCTCTTGCCTCCTATATTATAATGTAAACTTTAATTAATGTTAGCGTTTGCTTGTGAAGTGGGAAGGGGTGCTCGGAGGCGGCTATTATCAGGCTGTAATGGCTATTTGGCAGCTAGCTTTCGTTTGCCAGGTAACAGGAACAAATTGTTCGGACCGAACTGTTTGTTGGTCTCTTGAATTCCTAGCTGAGTTTAAGTAGAAGAACACTGGAGCTGAACCAATTTGTTCTACTGATTAACTTGCACTCGAGTGAGTTGAGTACTTTATGCCGCTGCATGCTGAGCTAGCTCGCACGATAGAGTGAGTGGTTTTACTAATAGGAACACGTTTCAAGCTGTAGATGAAGACTTTTGTCAGCTATGGTATTGCAAGTCTATTTATAAACGTTCCTTCAAAGTATCTTGACTCAAGGGACTCTTGGAATGTAATGTATTTATGTAGGGATCTCAAGATTTCCTCAAGTCAAGAGAAACTGAAAGAACGTTCACAAATACGGGCATATATGTTGAGCAGAGGGAAAAGAGACGAATTTTGAGAGAGGATGTTGGACATAGAGAAGGAAGAAAAAGTAGTATTAATAGTAGAAGAAAAAATAGGACTAGAGAATAAAGAATAAGGATGGAAATGAAGGGGAAGAAGAAGAAGAACGAAGTGAAAAGGGAGACGAATAAGAAATGGATGGAGAAGAAGAATAAGAAGATGGAGAAAGAGAAGAAGAAGGTGATGGAAAAAAGAATAGCGAGGAAGAAGAAGAAGAATGGTACAGATTCAGATAGCTTTATTAGAGTAAAAGTACAATTTATTTGAATAATGAATATAAAATTACAATGAATGACATCACCTAAATTCATGGAAGATAGATAAAAAATAGATACAAGACGATGCGTTACTATTACACTGTTTTGTAAGTTTGATTACTGACATTATTAAGCATGTTTGAATAATAAATGAAATGGAATATCCAGGTGATGCATTTACAAAAAAAGGCGGAGTTAGGGCAGAATAGCCCTATCTTACACTCAACCCAGGAGGAGGAGAAGAAGAAGAAGAAGAAGAAGAAGAAGAAGAGAAAAGGACAAAAAAGGAAGAGAAGAGATAAAAGGAAGGAAAGAAACCATTGGAGCTCTAGACTGCTGCTACTCCAACGGTCTCATGTTTTATTACAGATTCATCCTGAATTTTTTTATCATATTTTACCTCATCACCCACAATTACTCAGGCACAGGTGGACAGAATCAGCCGTTATAAGTAGCAATTGTTTTTTTTCATATTTTCTGTATTGATACTATATTCTTATCAAGATAGAGAAAAATACAATATTTATGAGCATGTAATAAATTGCATCTATTAATTACATTTTTTTTTTAAGACTTGAGGCATAAAATTATTATCAGTGTATTGTATATAATATTATATTATCAATTCATTGTATTGTAAATGTTTTTGATAAATAAATTTGAAAATTTGATTTGATTTGACAATTCTATGCTGAATGAATTCTCGAGTATTTGCAAGGTCAGAATGGAATTTGATCAACTACACATCACGAAATGTCGAAGTACACAGAGCTAAGTACCGGCACTGTACGTCGTTCGCTCTTTCCCAAGGCTGATCTTCGAAATTTCAGTAAAAAACGCTGCACTACTCACTAGAGAAACTAAGAAGCATCTGATGCCTGGCAGTGGAATATTCCGTATTGTAAAAGATCCTTTAAATCGCATTAGAATTGCGCACATAAAAACGGGAAATTATATTTTACCGGAATAGTCCAAATCTCAGAAAGCAGCCTCCGTTCTGCAGGCTTGAAAAATCGTGCAAGTTATGTCTTTAAATAAGAAATTGACGAAAAAATATTACCAGACTAGTACGATCTAACGGTAGTTCAAATGGGTTTTTCAGGTGTAGACTTTTCATCATCTTTCGGTAAGGAACAGGAATAAAGTGAATGTATTGACGTTAACGTTTATAAAGCGGTCCTTGTATCAAATATGTCGTGTATCAGTACAATTATATACAGTAAATTATTTCACGATTGAATAAATCAATTCTACAGCAGAAAAACTTTGGAGAATGGCAGCTTTTTTTATTCAGGTGAAAAATATTACGAAGTGAGTACTGTTGTTTATATTGTAATGTTGTTGTTCCTCGAGGTCTGGGATCTCTTCCATAACAATTCACTAGTTTACATTTTTTTGTTACTATAAAACCTTATGGAAAGTTTTACTTGTAAATTGTGATTGTAATTTGTGAATTTTTATGCAACTGTTTCCAATAGAATTTCTATTTAAACAAAATGTTCCAATAGAACTCAACACTTTTACAGTCGTCAGGAGATTTCCGATATGAAGAAAATTTCAATTTATATTCAAATTGGAAATAATTATTACTCACTAAAATCACTTCCCGGTGGTTCGGAACCCACCTAAAACTGTAAGTCCAACTCATAAATCACCATCATCCATCTCATTACCCACGCACAGGTCTCAGACCTATCTGGGCTTCATCCTCAAAAAAACCTTTAGGAATACTATGTTGCAATGAGTGCGGTGCAACCTCTTCTTATTTATAGGCTATGATTTATTAAAAATAAGGTCATGTTACAACAGTAAGGTTCGCCTAAACTTTTCCTGTTGTTTTGTCTTTTATTAGTGTTGTTAATATTTTATTTATGCGGTTCACTTCCATATTATATCAGTGATGGATCATTATATTATGTTTTAATGGAAAATAACTTACATTGAATTCTATGTTGTGAGACTTAGCGTTCCATACGAGGACCTGATATAAACTGTTCATTATTTTCTTTCTACAGTAATTATTATAGATTACATCATAATTCGAAAACAACATCAATAATAATAATAATAAAATATAATTCGAAAACAACAACAGCAACAACAATAATAATGAAATATTATTATTTATTATTATTATAACAATAATATAACGTTGTTCATAAAACTCGTCATCCAGGCTTCAGAAAACAATGATTGTTATCATTTTGTGACACATTTATTTCAGAATAAGTTTCAATAGGAAAGCATTATAAAATTTGCATTTTGAATCAGGAAAGGTTATTAAATAGGCTTAGTAGAAATATTGATGTGTTACCTGGATAGTTATCGCCGTTGGATGCGAATAGTGTGCAGAGGCCGGTCTCGAAGTTGACCGAGTGACAGGAGTCGTTGGCCTGACAGGCGTCGAGGCAGTCGGTGAGCATGAGGGTGCCGGGCAGCGAGCGGATCTGGTCGTCAGGTGCCGTGAACACGTAGCCGGTCACCAGCTCGAAGCCGAGCATGTCCGACTCGCATTCGGCCAGGCTCACACCTGCCGACGTCAGGTCGCTCGTCGCAGCCGACACGCCGTGTCCCGTACACGATAGTAACGCGGCAACTAGTAAGGCACACAGCATTCTGCAAATATAAAAAAATAAAGATTGATTGTTAGGTTGCTTGGGATAAACTAAAATTAAAAAAATAATTTTAAATTTTTATAATAAAAGCACAATTTTCACTAAGAATGAGAGAGTGGTGGGCTATCAAAAAGAGTAAGGAGTCCCCAAAAAATGAATCTTTACTTAGCGTCTTCCTTTTGGGAGTTTTACGTCTAATAATAATAATAATAATAATATTTATAATTATTATAATAATAATACTTTGCTGGCTGTGCCAAAAATGTGTTATACACTTTATATTGTGAATTTCTTATATTTGTATTTTTGTATTTTGGCGAAATAAAATATTATTATTATTATTATTATTATTATTATTATTATAATGAAATCTTTTTTTAAATTTAATCAGCAAAGAATAAAGGATGACTTTAAATATGGACTTTAAATGGATAGCCAAGAAGTCCGGAGAGGAAAAAGCCATGGAATCCAGAATACAAACAATGGAAATATCCTTTCAATTCAAAAAATACATATGCAGTAAAAATCACTGTCTTGGAACTCAAAATTCAGACATTACAAACCTGTTATAAAGCCAGCAGCACGTTATGCAGCAGCCCAAACAAATACAAGTGCTGGATAACTTGAAGAAGAAAAAAAAATTTTTTTGAGGAAAATATTGGGACAGAATTTTTAAAATAATTTAGTGCATTTGATTTCAAATATCATTCTTTATCAGAAATGTAACAGTTCTCGGATACTGTTAAAAAAAAAGGAAAATACGTTTTCATGACCACATCGTCAGAGTGAATAAAAATCGTCTAACTAAGCAAATATTGACTTAAATATTACTGAAAATGTAATCAAGAATACTGCACATCTGAAAAGGTTGCAGAGGGTGAAAATGAAAGATTTCAAATCAATCCTCATATCTTGGCTAAACGGCGGGGTCTAACTAACCGTAAGGGTCTCACCAACATCAAAAGCCATACGCTAATAATAATATGGAAAATTTGTAATGCAGGCCTACGTAAAATATTAAATATCATAGATTTTAAACATTAATTTATTGTGATTTGTCTATTCATGTAACTATGTCTTTCTGCGTTTCAATGTAGCTTTCTAATAAATGTATAACATTTTGATATTGTACACTAGTAATAAGTTATTTGATATAATGTGATGGAAAACATTTTTTGTTTAGTCTGTATTTTTGTAAAGCCTACTCTTACTTTTTCACTAAGTTTATCAACAACAATGCACTGTGTGTTGCGCCTGATTGTCCCATCCCTACTGTGCACTGTACTAGTTATTTCATCCAGCATAGACTAGTCTACAGAAACTTAATTGATTGCAGCAATCGGTCAGTAGTGGGCCATAAGTAGGTAGCCCAATACTCTGAACACGCGCGACCAGACACACACAGAATAGAAAGAGAAGGAAATAGCGATGAGCAGAATGAGTGAGTGAAAGAGAGATGCCAATGGCGATGACATCGTGACGGACGTTGAAAACGCGAATAGAAGTGGGAAGTGGGACGACGACAATGCCAGAAACAGTTAAGGCCTTATCATACGTATAATATAAGGGACACTGTCGCTCTTTCTACTCATTTTTCTTTTTCTTCTTCTTTATCCTCTTCCTCTTAAAACTACGGCACTAGGTCGATATCGTGTCACGCTAGTGTTGTGAATGCAGGACCACTCCAACATACAGTCATGTCCCCTACTAGGGAAGACAATAGGCTGGACTAGTTTTAATACACAGTAATAATAATAGGATCAGCTCATGATAACATTAGCGGGATTCGGCTTCCGGTGTTGTGTTTTGGGAAAAATATATTTCCGGTGTGATTGGATTTGTTTTTCGGCGAGTAAATCGACATACTCCTGAGAATTTTTTGTAATTATCATTATCATCTAAGAATCAAATCATGTCAATGAGGATTATATTGTACAGCCTATATTTTATTTAGAAATGGGTTATTGTAGTTCCCATGTTTTGCGAAAATTGGTGGGGTACAGTTTGTAAAATAGTCAGTAAAATAGACAGTTTGTAATGTCAATGACATTAGATTTTTGAGACACATCATCTAGTGGTTAGTTAATGCTGCTTCATATTATATAAGTTTATTCACAATCAAAATACATTGTTTTATATTTGAAAGATACTTCAAGTTTTATAAGTTATGGATTGTTTATTCTTAGGATTTGTCATTAATGTGTATAGCTCTCCCTCGTCTCTCACACAGAGTGTTTTCTGAGTAAATGTCAAGGTTGCAAATAAAATTTGAAAGAATACGAAATTTTATCCCGGATAAAATTTGTACAGAGTTTCCAAACTCTGCGATTTTGAGTGTATTTCATACAGTCTAGTCCGAAATCCTAAAAATTAATTGTTTGTATAAATTTGTATCACGCACTTATGTTATTTAGGAACTAAATTTGAATTTTAAAAATTATTATCAATTGAGAAACGCTTGCTTAGATTTGAAAATAGAATTGAATTTAGTTCTTGGAAAACACTTTCTCAGTTTTCCCATGACCGCCGCTTGAAAGGCGATGAAAGCAAACAATTAGGCGCTATTAGGCAGCGAGGCAGGTATTAGGTCTACTTATGGTTCTCATAACACTCGAAACTCGTTGTGATTATTATCAATCGAAACGTTGAGGGAAGGCGGCATCTCCGGTTAAAAAAATATATTTAGCCAGCGCTCGCAGATTTCAATGTTGTTGTGTAGCTCCTTCTTGCTGTAATTGTGGTGTCTGATGATGTCGTGTCGAATTTCAAAATGCACTTTGGCACGCTACCCCCACCATCTAGACCCCCCTCCACCCTGGAACCCCCTCTGGGAAACGTGTCTTCACAATAAATTCTTCAGCCTGTCATTACGACCTCTAGACCGCTCACACACCCCTCATCCACGGTGAGGTTCTTTTGGTGAATGAGTGAGGTGCGTTTGAAAATAGGCGACAATGATAATTTGCTCCTTTCCCCCTCACCATCTAAAAAAGCCACTTCCGATGTAGTATCCCGACATGTACAATGAGTGCGGGCTATCATCACGGGCAGTTTTCTTTTGGTAACTGAATTTTTCCCTGACACATACACTGGCACAGACTATGCGTGCGTGCAGACCTGGGCCTAGGCCGTCATCATACAGAATTATCTTCTTGAAATACCTTTTTGGAAGCTGAAAAAAGATGTTACAGACGAGCGCGCCTATCTATTAGGCAGCGAAATCACGCCCCCTTTCGTTTTCTTAAACAAACATTATATCCTCCACCCTTCTTACCTTCTTAATTTTATCTCTCGCCATTCCAAGTCCTCTCTCTCTTTATTTCACTTCTATCTCTCACATACTATACCGCTTCCCTATTTCTCTCACACGCTTTGTTTCTTTGACTCTTGTTTTCTTTCACTACCTTCCCCCCCCCCCTTACAAACACCGCGATGATACTAGCCTCCAGTAGTTCACTGCACGATAAAGCCCATCAGGAGTAACTCACACACCCCGAAATTGCTCCCAGACAGGTACAGGATCAGGATCAGGTTCTAATAAGCTCATAAACCGTCCAATCAACGATTGGAAGATGCGCGGCCGATTGTAGGCTTGTAGGCCTAGACCCAATCACTAGGCTAGCGCACGCATCTTCAATTATTTCAATGTCGAATTCCGGCGTAGTTATCGCTTAGTAGATCGCTGACACGAAACAATTTTGATAAGCCGATTGCCCGATTTATCGTTACCTGCTCCACTTTAAGTGCACTAGTCAGCCTATTCATTAGTATGTGATTATTATTTGTGGAGTTTAATAACCTCTAGGTGTATTAATAGGTGATATTAATGTTTGTGATGGTATGATAAAAGGAAATTAGATAACGAATCAGTGGTCATTCGCATCTTTAGACTGATTTGTGGTCAGGCTGGTCACCAGTGACGTAATTGCTAACTTGTCCAGTTATCGTTTAGTTTCATATGGTGATTTTTTTAATATTCAGTTTGATCAACAGTCGAGATTCAGTCAGTTAGGTAAACTTTTTACCTAACCGTGGTATGGAAGAGAAGACAAAAAAATTATGTGCGAAATTTATTCACTGCTCAATCTTTGACAATAATGAATAACTCAATATGTATACCTTCCACAATATCACCTTCGCCACTACTAAGAAAGTTTAACAATAATGTTTACTATCGACTGACATGAGTCTCACTGATAGCAAAATGATAAAAAAGCATAAAACTGGTAAAATTTCATTGGTGGAGAACCCTTACAGTTGGTTCTATTTTAACGATTGTTTGCGTCATGTTAAGGCAAACTAGGTGAACCTATAAAATTTGAAATTTCAAACAATTTATTATAAAGGTACTTGACGAGTGAAGAAGTAAACAAAATTATTCATATAGCCTACGTGTAATATAAAATAAAGATGATAAAATAAATTATAGCTTGCTGGATGGTGGCTGATGTATAAATTATTTTTTTCATTGTCATTCTTCTCCATTTGGTACTTATATTATCACATATCTTTCTAGAAAATCGTTTAAAAAATAAAAATAACATTTTTTCTTATGTTGAACTCTCGCTCATATTTTTAATTTTTTATTTTTCTATTACTGATGATGCCCACGTGAGTCAGACTTGTGAGTGGGTAGTGAATGATGAAGAACATCTATGGCTGAATAAGATTCGAACCCAATGCTGCAGGAAATGAAGAGCCTTATCTTATCTCAGACAAGCGCAGAATCTCATAGAGCAGAATTTTCATTCACTTATTTATTTCTTGACAATTTTTCATGCGGCGAACTCTCTTAAAAATTTTATGATGATTTAAAACGTGAAGTGTGTTAATTGTGTCGATTTCTAGGAATAGATAATTTTTTTATTATATTTCTAATCTCTGTCTAAAGAGTAAAAGACGATTCGATTTTGTCTCTTTTCCCTTTTACTGTATTAGGATGAGTAGCGTTAAAGCGGAAGAAGAAAAATAAATATTGGAATAATGTATAAAAAATGGGAAAAATTAAAGTTTAGAAGGAGGAAATTTGGGTATGAATATGAGAATAGGAAAACAAAGAAATGAGAAAAGCAAGTGAGTTCATCGGTTACCTGATACGTACTGATCAAATGGATAAACTACATTTGCCAATTGAATAAAATTACGAACGTCACACAGCAAGATTGAAGGAGTATTCTATTACAATCACTGGGACTACCGGTATTGAAGGCGACGGTCAGCATACTCTCATAGTAACTTCGACTTCCAGAGGTCGAACTAGGAAATGCAATCGACACGCGGTGACGCCTCCTCCACCCCCTTGTCTACTTCTCTTTTTCCTCCTTCTTTCTCTTCAGGTTTTATGTTTTCTGCATAGATGACGTAGGCGTCGGTGTGGTGGGGGGGAAGCGTCATGTGTGACAAGAATGACGACGCCGTCCGTCTCTGCAATGAAGCAACGGTGCCCCAACACACGCGTCGGAATGCGTCGCGTTTTCAGCTTCTGCGCATGCGTGGAAGATGGACAATGTGGGCGGGCGGTCATCCGTTAATCGAATGTGAATTGTAGCGCATACCTACTGAAAAAATTGAACTTTTGCCGAATTTCGTGCAAGTGCTAGAAAGATGTTGAATAGTGATTGATAGGAGGTGAGATGGAATTTGGTGGGTGGTGCTGAGCTATTAATGGGAGAAATTATTGAGGATTGATAATTTTAGGGATAGGGAGTATTTTATTGAAAAGTGCTACTACGATATTGAGGAGTAATTGATAGGAGGTGAAATGGTATTTGGTGGTGGGTGTGGAGTTACTCCGTGTATCGGAGATATTCGATGTATCAGTATACAAGATTGACAGTATGTAAGCGTCAGTTCACCAATTATTGCATGGTGCTAATAAACAAGATTCCTGCACACTTTTTAACACAAAGGTTTACACAAACTCTATTGAGAAATGTAGAGAATGGGTCAAAAGTAACATATATTTTAAGTTATAGTAACGTTTAGGTTGAGTAATAGTTGCCTATTTATTGTATTTGATAAGTTTTCTTTTTCGTTCTACTGTTGTTTTGCTAAAGATAGTGATGATAGATTTTCTTTTTTTGTTCTACTGTTTTTTTTTGTTTTGGACTATTTTTTTTTTTTTTTTTTTTTTTTTTGATTGGTTGGATGCTTGATTTAGTGAATTATTGATGAACATTCCAGTGTAATTTTGGGTAGTAAAGAGGAAAAATTTTCATTTGTAATAAATGGGAACTCGTCGTTAGCGAACAAGCTATGCTTTGCTGATGGCGCCAAAAAAAAAATGTATTAATTGTGTGTGATTGATTGTTATTTACAAGAGTTTGGCAATAAAGAATTTTGAATTTTGAATTTTTTTATTCGATGTATCGGAGATATTCGATGTATCGGAGATATTCGATGTATCGGAGAGTTACTCCCAAGTATTATTTGTAGAAGGGGAGTATTTCATTGAAAAGTAGTGGTTGAGAACTTTCAATACAACAATCCACAATGTTCATAGAGTTATTAAAAAATTCATCCCAAGATAAACTTACATGTTTTGTGCATAATTCTTCTTGATCTCTCAATAACATGTTATTCAAATGAAGATTAAGTTACTGAACTGTTATTTAGTGCTATTAAATACCCTTTCATTAAACACTTCTAATTTGTAGCTTCACATTTCTGCTCGGTATTTTTGGAGTCCAGTCGTGTAGTTAGAAACTTAATCGAGTTATAATTGGATTAGCGATTCCATAATTCAATCGAAATTGCTCGCCCGTAATTATAAAGATGTGTATAGCAGTTGCTCCACTTTGCTTTTTTAAGTCGGGTTTAATTTATGATTATAACTGATTATTATCGCGCAGATTCTGAACGAATTATTATGTGCAGAGTAGCAGTTTGGTTGTCAGAACAGTGAATTATGAAAATAGCTGGGCGTCGTAGTTCGTAGACGGGTTTCAGTTTTGAACTCAGTGGTCCGTTGAAAATTTTGCAATTCATTAACCGATTTAATTTCCCAACTATTAAATTTTGTTTGGTGTTGCGAGAAACACCTGATGTGCTTGGACGGGAAAATGATTCAACTCTTACTTTTCCTTAAGCCTGGTTTACACGGGTCGAGTACTTCGGGCGAGCTACTCGGCCCAGTCACTGGGCCCAGTTGTTGTTTTGTTTGAACTCGCCTCAGTACTCGACCAGATGTCCACACGCATCACATTTCAGAGCGTGACTGTTGACAGACAGCTTTAGTTTTAACGTTGTGAGTTTATATAATGGCTCGCCAAGAGTTTAAGGCCCAAGTTAGAAAGTGTTTTAAAAGAGCCTATGAGGTTATATTAGAAGAAATAGATGACGTTTTGGAAGAGGAAATTAACAAAGAACCTAGGGTATGGATTAAAGATTGGTTAAAAAGAAGAGACACTCTTGGGGCGTCCTCTCTTTTGCTACGCGAACTTGCCGTAGAAGATGTGAAAGAGTACATATCTGTGTTGAGGATGACTCCTGAAATGTTTGAGTCACTTTTAGATATGGTAACTCCTAGAATACCAAAACAAGATTCTGTTATGAGAGATGCTATCCCCTCCCAAATCAAGTTAGAAGTTACCCTCAACTTTTTGGCCACAGGCAATAGTTTTAGTTTTATTTTTTTTTTAGGATGAAGCCCACATAGGTCTGAGACCTGTGCGTGGGTAATGAGTTGGATGATGGTGATTGATGAGTTGGACCTACAGTTTTAGTGGGTTCCGAACCACAGTTTTCAACTGTTCTTGGTTGTAAGCAGTGCCGGATTTACCACTAGGCCGACTAGGCTGCAAGCAAAAGGGGGCCGCAGCGTTTTGTAAAAAAAAACTTTTTTTGGTAAAAAAAAATTAATTTTAATTTTCCAAAATTAATTAATAATTACCGCTACTGTAAATCGAGTACATTCCTTTTGTATATAAACAATACAATCTAATTAAAATAGCTGAAGCTAATGGAATCAGTAAACAATTTATATAATTTTAGCAATATTAATAATTTTACAAATAACTTCTGTTTGCTAACTTTTTTAATTATATATTTTCTATAAATATAGAAATCGTTGTTAGAGCTGTTTTGGGGTTTTTAACCAAATTTGTAAACCAAGATTATTTAATTAGCGAATACAACATTTCAACCTATTTATGTACCATATTCAAATAAAACATTAGTGCCATTTCTATTCATTTATGTTATGCTTTGTATGTTGTACCAATTTTAAAAAGTAAAATTAAAACAAACGTTATGTATTAATATGAAATGTGCTTTATGCTTTAATTACATACTGTAATCGTGGAGTTATTGGGGGCCGCTCGGGGTAATTTGGCCTAGGGCCGCAAGCACCCTAAATCCGGCACTGGTTGTAAGTTGATCTTAGGTTTTTGATTTTTTGTTTGGCTTCAGCTAATCCAAACCCTTCTTTTTTATTTTATTTATTTAATTTATTTTTATATTGTGGAATTTGCATATTCCATAAGAATTCATTGTCTTGGTATAAACCTACAAACATCACTGTCTCCTCTTCAGTCCACTTCATTTCTACTTTCCTAGTCACCTAACCTCAAAACTGAACAGACGTTTCGCTGGGGCAAATTGTGGTGGAGGGGGTAGCTACTGGGCCGAGTAACTCGCTTCCCAACTAAACCACTCGACTCGCCCTGCAACTGACCGGTTTTTCCGACTCGCCCGCTACTCGACTCGCCGATCTGTCTACATCAAGCGAGTAGGAGGGCGAGTGTCAACTCGCATACTGACTCGCCCACTCTACTCGACCCGTGTAAACCAGGCTTTAGGATCAATATTTATCGATTCTTCACATATATTGACGGGAAGACTATAACCACAAACATGACTTGAGTAAAAAAGATTATTAAAGCATTATTTTTCCTTCTCAGTTGAAGCAGCAATCGGATCTACATTCGAATAATCGTTGTATCTCTTGCTCTTTCATGTTATCTGCATTATGTCATAAATGACATTTTCAGTAAAAATTAAATTTATTATAGAAGCGAGAGCCGAGGTGTTTCACTTCAGGCTTTCAAGGCGAAGTATGTTATTAAACAATGATGACGTTCATGAGATCGACAAGTCTGATAGTATAGTAAAATAATAATGAAATAATTCTTTATTATCAGAGTTAAGACTATAATCAGGATTCCACATGCTGAATAACCAGCATGTTATGGCCGCATTGTCGAGGAGAATTGTAAGTGAAAGTCTACTAATAAAAGCCATAAAAGTCAGTCAATAAATTTCGTAATGTACTACCCCATAAACAATATTCCTTCTTTGTTTTGTTCAAACTAATCAGAATTTAATATTTTATTATCAGCTTAAGAGAATGATCTACAATGATAATAATATCTACTTATGCCGCCTTTCAATTTCAGGTACAGTATTCACATTTTTTTACTGATAAAGAGCATTTACATTTTTTTACTGATAAAGAGCATTCATACATTTTTTTAAGATAAAGAGCATTCACATTTTTTTACTGATAAAGAGTATTCCCTTTTTTTTTTACTGATAAAGAGCATTCATTCAAACACGTAGCGGGAAATTTACTGAAGAAAATCTTGAATTTTTTTCAATTTTGTTTATTTTGGGTATTTTTTCAATTTTGTGTACAGTATTTATTATTTTGATTATTTAGTTTTGCTTTATTTCAATTTTAATATCTAGTGATTTTAACAATTTCGTTTTAACAATCACTGCTCTGTGGTACAGAACCCACTTACATTTTAATCATGTTTTTCATAACGACTCAAAGGGGAGGAGGAACTAATTACTCGTCAGGGTCTTCTAACCAATAAAAATTAACTTTTTATTGTGAATTTAACGACTTGCAGTCAGTTTTATATTGTGAATATATAATAAATGTACTCACTATATATTCACAATATAAAACTGACTGCAAGTCGTTAAATTTACAATAAAAAGTTAATTTTCATCAGTTTTGTCAGTTTTATATTGTGAATATATAATAAATGTATTCACTATATATTCACAATATAAAACTGACTGCATGTCGTTAAATTTACAACAAAAAGTTAATATTAACTACGCAGATCGTTATGGAACAAGAAATCCAAGAATTCAGTAAAAATGTTAAGCTGATTATTGATTTCGTCATGCATTCTACAAATTCAAAGTCTATTTTTTGCTATTTTCTTCTTGTTTCATTACTACATTTTTTCTTAGATTTTCTCCAGATAAATTTCCCGCTACATGTTTGGATGAAGCTCTACACTGTATCATCTATGTTCATTAAAAAGGAATCTATCTTATTGAAATTTGTTTCATTTAAAAGACTATGAGTTTCTCTGCTGCAGTAAGGCTTATACAGAATTTTATTTGATTCAATAATATCCGCTCAATACTAAGAAATAAGAGTTTGATTGAGATTGATAATGGTGTAACAACCGAAACTAGTTTCTCGAAGTTTTAATAAATGTGGTTGTGACAATTTCGTCTTATTTTTCATTATGGATACCTTCCACAATATCACCTTCGCCATTACTAAGAAAGTCTAAGAAATTCCATCCAAGAACAGTTGGAAACAAGGATGTATAATGTCGGAACTGCTGTAAAGGAATGCTAATGGCAATGTTCACTTGCGAAAATTAGCGTAGCCTTCAGCAAGTGGCGTTTGAATTCTCGCGCGCTAATACTCTACTATCAATTCGACGCATTCGGCAGGGCACACTTTCTTCAAGTTACTGAGCAAATGAGTGTCAATTATTATCGAGTGCTAAAAAGTTCCTCTTTACATGACAGGCAGGTATTTTGCAAGGTTAGTATATAGGTATACTAACCTTGAGTATTTCCTAGAATAGAGCTGTTGCTGGTCGTACAGTTGGTGATAGTGGTTTGTATTTATAAAATGCTGGGCTGCGGGAGGTCTTATTCAACTATAGTGAGTCATCGGAGTTAGTTATCGAGGGGGAGGTGGTTAGTCAGGTGAAAGGAAGAGCATCAAGCGGTGATTGAAAGTTCGGTTTTCAGTTAACTTAATTGGATGGGAAATAATAAATGTTCTTGATAATGATCTTCATATACAGGACACAGGTGGGTTTTAGTGCTACACCATAATTTTTACTCTATAATTTTTATTGTCGGAGAATGCCCTCATGAGTCTGATGCCGGGTTTTTCAGTCGTTCAATAATAGTAGTTTATGCAACGATTTTATTTTGACCCTTATTAAGGCACGAGTTAGATGTAAGTTATAACACGAGCGAATGCGAGTGTTAAAATATCTCACGAGTGCTTTAATGGCCAAATAAAATCGTTGCATACACTATTTTATCTACGACCACTAGTATACATTTAATTAAAACAATTTCATTTTACCTGTGACTGTCAGAGATACCTAACCTCTCATCTCAAATACGAGAAGTTATAGTAGATTGTTAGGTTAGCAGCTTAGTTAGCAGTTTGATCAAATCAGCTGATAGTTTCACAATATTGAATTACGATATTGATTCCATCAAAAATGCTTCTGATTGGTCCAGAACCCGTGTTATAATGTAGAACCTGTACTATAATAAGCTCTTTACGCAACGGGTTTCAAAAAGCATTTCAAAAAGACAGCTGTTTTGGCATCAATTGTGAAACTGTAATGTATACATTATGACATGGTCGTAGATAAATTATTTAATAGCTACAGATTCAATAGCAGACTTGTGAGTGGATAATGAGATGAATGACGACACAAAATATCCAAGGCTGAACGAGATTTGAACTCATAGCACAGGAGTAGCAGCCAGGCAGGATGCTATCCGAAATAATGCTCTAACTTATTGCGACACCACGACTGTTAGTTGTAGTTCAATAGCATCTTATACTGTACACCGAGAGTGGGAGAAAAATTGAGAGAGAATAGAATAGAATTGGTAGAGAGAGAGTGAGTGAGTGAGAAAAAAAGAAGCATATGAGGGTTACCTGGACCCTAGTTTTGGAATAAGGCTGTGTGCAGGATTATTGGTCATAATTTTTAATTGACGTTTTTTTTGTGTTAGATGCTATCAATATATTAAAATGTTATCACTATCTCCTTAACAAATTTTTTTAATTATTTTGTGAAATATGGTAGTTCAAAGTTTTAGGCTCTGTATTGTTATAATGTTGGATATAAGTTATTTTTAAGGTTGTTTATAAGTGTTATTGTTTTGATTTTCATCCGGCGCACAAGCTTGGCTTTGCTGATGGAAATCTTGAAGTACGGTATATATTTTTTTCTTATATGTACTGTACAAACACATAGTTTAATGTAGTGTATCTGATTGTTATGTACTATTACATTTGTTTTTTGGTGTTTTTAAATAAATAAAAAAAAGTTTTTTTTTTTGTTTTGTTTGGGGCAATGGATCTCTCACCTACGAGCTTTTTTGAATTGTTTATTTTTTTCTTTTATAAATAAAAGACAGTTTGGGGAATAAAACTACTATTTTTTATTTCAATCTGTTTGGTTCGTTTCTTCGGTATGAAATTTGAAATTTCCAATATGAAATTTGGAAAAAACTAATATTTTTTGAGATTTCCAACACTTGATTTTGAAACTAATTGATCAAACTGAATATGTCATTTTGCTCTCCAAGGTGTCTTAGTCATGAAAAAATTATCACAAGTTCGAAATAACTCGTAGGTGACATCCATTGCCCTCAAAACTGAAAAATTTCAACTTTATCCTCCATATCTCACAAAATAATTGATGAAAAAATGTTTCCTCACGGCCATAGATATCATTCTAATACTTCAACAACATTCAATACAAGATGTCCTCAATAAATATTATGACCAAAAACCCTGTAATATGAACTTAAAAAACACTTTTAAGCGGAAATTAACTCACGTTATGGCGTGACGGCGCGAAATGGCCGTCACGCCATAACGTGAGTTAATTTCCACATAAAAGTGTTTTTTAAGTTTATACTACATATTAGTGGAAACAAGATGGATCTTCAACATCATAAAAACCCTGTGCTCAGCCATAGTACCTCAAAATACAAAATATTAGAAGTTGCTTGATTTGATTGAAAGTGACAAAAGCCAAGTTGAAAGAGAAGTTGCACATGTGTGTATGTACAGGCTACGCATATATTACGTGTTGTCGAAGGGAATGAGTCATCGGTTTCTGTTGAACAGGCAACTGTTACCGACAAATACATAAAACGTACGTAGTTGACTGCACTTTGTTCCCCTGTTGGTGAGAGGGGGGGGGCACAATTCCCGTTTCGGTTTCCTCTTCGAATAAAACATGGAAGTTGTCGTGGTAGACATATACGGCAAAGATTACGTCTAATGGGGCGAGATTCTGCACACAAATAGTGCGACTCGAGTAACATGGTGGCGATATTATAAATAACTGAATAAAGTTCTCTACAACCCTCCACCCCCTCACCCTGACCACCATGTTTTACATAATGGAATAAGACGATATAATCGGCATATCATCGGTCTTACTAACCGTGCTTCCTCGACACATGTGTAATGGTATTTACAAATCAGCAGATTTTATTTACTACATGTTACAGAATCTCAATACCTGCGTTTAGTAGGTATCAATAGCATTATTTATTACCGTCTATTACATTGTGACCAGGTCCTGCTGGTATTCATGTTGTAAGCGTGTGAAAAGGAAACGTCTCGTTTTGAGAAAGTGCTGTTGTGCTCTGGTGTTTGGAGAAGTGGTTTGACTTCACAATGGGTTACGTATGAGAGCGGTGTGGAGCACTTCGTTGTTGCTTATAATTGTGTACCATTTCTTAAGTTAAGGTAGTAAATTCAAGTATTGATAATATGTACAGAAAGAGAGAGAGATTCAGATTCAGATGACTATATATGTGCAAATTTACAATGTACATTGATGATAACAGTATTATTGAAATTAGCAACACTCAGATCCCCTAGTTGAAGTGATGTACAATTATTTTGGAAAAATTAACATACTGGTTGAAGACAGAGTTAACAGATTCAGATAGCTTTATTCGAGTAAAAGTACAATTCATATGACTTCTGACTATTACCTTACAATGAATGACATCTCCTAAATGCATGGAAGGTAGATAAAAATAGATACAAGACGATATGTTACCATTACACTGTTTTGTAAGTTATATTACTGACATTAATAAGAATATTTGCATAATAAATGAATTGTAATATCAAGGTGAAGCATTTACACAAAAGGGCGGAGTTAGGGCAAAATAGCCCTATCTTACACTCAACCTACAGAGAGAGATTAGATTAGATTAGATTATTTACTTTATTCATGTAGATTACAAAATGCACAGTCTTAGATTCTAGATTATGATAGTTAGAAATATATAAGTACTGTAATTGTTGTTCTATGAATTTTACAAATCTAAACTAAAGAATTAATCAACGATATGAATATAAGATGCAATTTGATAACGATAATATGATTGTGATGTATCTACATGAAACGGCGAAGTTTGAACATATAAATGTCCATTCTTGGAAAAGGATATTCAAGGATATCCTTCTCATCAACACTTGACCGTAAGAGAGAGTGTGTGAGAGAGAGAGAGAGAGGGAGAGAGAGAGAGGGAGAGAGAGATAAGATAAAGATGAAAATACTTTATTCACGTAAATTTACAAAATTCCATCGTGACTGATTAAAAAGCATATCATTAACAACACAATAGTTTGTATCTGAAAAAAGTTTGAATATTAACAATGAAATTTATTCTTTAGATTATCTTTTTTTATTCATGTAAATTTACAAATTTTGCCATTTGAGTAGTTGACAACATAAATTATCAACATCACATAGATACTATAGTAAACTTAGATGATGCTATTTTTTATAGTGCTAGGAAATATTTTCAATGATATTTGTATGATCTTCATGATGTAAGCTATGGTGATGCCTGATGACAATCTAAGTGATGCAATTACATGAAATGGTGAAGTTCGGACAAAAGTTCGTCCATTCTTGACTCTTAACCTGAGCTGAGAGAGAGATTTAGGCAATCCCATGAATAGTATAGTCTCAAAGTGATTGATTGTCCATTGAAAGGAGACTTTAAGACCGGAACAGAAAGTTTTAACTAGCTAGGCCATTGATGAAAAAAGAAAAAGAAGAGGGGAGAGAAAAACAAGAAAAAGAGGGTGGAGAAGAACAAGAAGGATAAGAGGGAGTAAAATAAGAAGGAGAAGTGACGAAGAAGAAAGTTTTGTTTTACACAATACGTTTCACATAGTTAACAGATTCCATTCTGCACTTGTCATCCACGAACAAGCCTCAAGCTCATACACGAATCAACAAAAAATTCATAAAAAAGATATTCTGTCCCAAGATTCAACTTTTCAGCGATGTAGCCAGTGCATCTAAACATAAAACTGTCAATGAAAATTTATATATTTTGTTGAGAACAGTTTAATGTCCTTGCTCCACTCCATATTTTGATCCCATTTATAAGCAGAAGGTAGGACCACATTCCTGTTAGTCTACAAGAAAACAATTAGTCGTTTTGCACTAATGAAATAAACAGATAATGTATCCAAAAATGGAGGATAGATTGAAGGCGGCTGAGTTTGGTAGAGGAATGAGATAGTGTGAGAGAGTTAAAGAGTTAAAGAGAGAGAGAGTGTGTGTGTGAGAGAGTGTGAGTGAGGAAGCAAAACAAAGATGACATGCAGGAAAGTGACATTACGTGGCAAGCAACTGCATTATTTAGCCTGATGCAAGTGGGAAGAATTAGTAGAAGAAATTGGAACGTTAAAGTAAAGAACTTAGTGCCTCTGCCTTGAACCAGTAGAACGGGCACCTCCTTATTGATGAGGACGACAACCCCTCGTTACAAATGTCGGCTGGAGGTCGTTATCGTCGTTATAGCCGAAACGCGTTTGGGAAGGAGCGAATGTTGCCATGTTGAGGAGCTGAGACTGGAGAAAAATGGGAAATGCATCTACGTACTGCACTGGTGCATTTGCACTCAACCCTCCTCTGGTTCCAGTTACAAATAATATTGTTGGGATTCAGTAGGACCTGTTAGTGGATCAAGTACTGTATGAGGGTAAAATTACGTTTTCCTAGCTGCTGAGAACTGAATGGAAACTGAAAGTTGGGAATGGATTGCGAAGAAACTTTTTTGTTGAATGCTGGCAATGTAAATCGAAATTTGGATTCTTGTATATTCGATCACTGGGTTCAAGTTTTCGTGTCGTTTTCGTCAAAATGCATCGTTGACGCATCTCAAAACGTCGTCAAGAGCCCCTTTTTTGTGTATGCTCCATATAACATAGAATTAGGGTATTTATCATTTTTCTATGCTTTTAGGTAATTTTTTCCTTTCTTCAATCCATAAATTGTTTATCCTCCGGTTTTTTTATTAATAGTGTATTATTATTAGAGAATTATTGAGGAAACTGCTGATGGATGAGGCCTATTACTCAGTGTTAGAGTTTCTTGAAGAATAATTTTACAAAGTATTATGATAATATATGTGTTTCTTTTTATCTCTTGACTCATCCTCTGTTTGGTTCATACCAAATGTTTTTAGGATGTAATTATTTCTTATATCTTAACTTAGCATCGTTTCACAATTTCTCCTCCCACCACCGAACCACACTCACAATCCTAACCTCAGTTTTCAACGTGATTCAGTTGACCTACACTCTTGTCTGAGGAAGCATTACAGCAATGAGAAATGGCCATCACACACATAAAATATGTGTTGACATTCACAACAAAAGTATTTCATTATTGACTCAAGTTTTAATTTAGCAATGTAAAAGGAAAAATTGAGATAAAACATCAAATTGTGGTTTAATAGCGACGCTAATTTTCCGTTGAGCTGCGCATGTGCAAATCATGTGCATTATTGCAGCTGTCAAGAAACGTCTAAAGCTGGGTTTTCACAGGTCCGCACTTTTTTTCGGAGCGTACTGCTCACCAGTGTTGCCAGACGAAAGCTGAAGAATTGTGGGGGATTTGGCTTTAATACTACTATAACAATTGAAGTACGATAATTTTAATCCAAATACCCCACAATTCTTTAGCTTGCGTCTGACAATACTGATGCGCAGTACGCTACACAAAAAGTGCGTAGCTAGGAAAAGATTAACAGTTTACAGCATTGGAGCATTACCAGTGGTAGACTACTGCAAAAAAACGGACGAAGTCCAGTGGAATTGAACAAAACTAACGATTTGACGACAACCGTTAATCTGCTATTGCCTTATCTATGCGTTTTGGCTGTTTGTTATGCATGTATTCCCGACTACTCTTCCGCGGGAATGAATTCCGGCCGCCTTCTTCAGGGAGGCCCCTTCACACGAGCGGCGCCTCGGTGCGCACAATTTACCGTGTGGACGCGGCCCAAGTGAGCTGTTTTATCGGCCTACAAGGGCCTGCTCACCGTTATGTTGCCGGTGCAGCATATATTCCGGTATAGTGATCGCCTGTCCACTCGCTAACTAGTTATTGCTTTGCTCTTTCTATTGTTTGGCGTGTATACGAGTCATAGCGCCAGCTGCCGCATGCTCAGATTAGAATACAACAGGTTGAAATGTATTGTATAGTAATCGCTTTTCTATTTTATATCCTGTAGATAGAATCTGACTTCGTAAAGAATGCCGTCAACCCGGCCGGCGTTAGGCCAGTAAATGCTGTAAAGTGTGCTATATTGTTTTCTTTAGCCTATGGAACGGGAGTCAGTAGGTCGTGCTGTTTATTGGCCAATAGGAAATAGATAAGGGGAACAGGGATGATTGCTGTCCATCAGTACCAGCAATTGCAGAATGTTGTTTTTAAATTGTTGTGAATTGAAAACTGTTATGTCGTAAATATCTTTTGTTTCAATTTGCTATTCATAGCCTTACTTTTTTGTATAATAGTTTCTCAAAGAAAGAAATGTAGTTTACGGTACACTATGGTGCATTTGAATTTCGAGCAACAATTTTTTAAATTTTGTATTATTATCATTATTATTTTTTTTTCTTTGTAATGGCAAAGGTGATATTGTGAAGATATCCATAATGAATAATAAGATTCCTGGATTTCTTGTTCCATGACCAAATGCGTTGTTAATATGAACTTTTCAAGTGAATTCAATGACTTACAGTCAAATTTTTATTAAAATAAGTAGTATTTCACTTACTTCTGTAGGCCGAACGTTTTCGATTTATTAAAACCTTGAAGATGGGTTTTAACAACTCGAAAACGTTCGGCCTACAGAAGTACGGTAAGTGAAATACTATTTATTTTAATAAAAATTTGACTGCAAGTCGTTGAATTCACTTGAAAAGTTAAGAATAATAAGACTTGAGGTTGTCACAACCACATTTATTGAAAACCGTGAAATACTAGTTTCGGTTGTTACACCATTATCAATCTCAAACAAACTAAAACTAAACAGTAGCTAATATATACTAAAAATAGAATGATACTATTGGCTGCGGGTAAAAGTACCTCTTATAGGTTGACCTTCATTGAAGGTCTGTGATTGGCTGAAGGCCCTAACAAGTCACGCCCACTGGTGGGAGGAGTATCAAGGAATAATCAGTGTCAAAATCAAGAACGAAAAAGTAAAAAACAAGAACAGTACACGAGTAGGCTTTTGAGGTAACTATTGGCATATAATATACAAATCAATATTGCTTTATATGGATGTTGACAACCGTTATTTATTGCAAAATATCATTAAATCTCACGATAGCCATCAATTTAAATAAGGTCTTTAGTGTTTGGTACCGTTAGAGTGTGAGTAGATATACGCTGTGCTGGCATATCGGATCCAAGTTATTCGTGTCTTCACGAGCGTTCTGTGTTTGCGAATAAGAAAGGTCGCAGGGATGCAGCTACTACCAATATGTACGGTGTTTGTTCCCGCAGTTAAGCACCGCGCTGTCTACATTTGTTATCCTTCTTATCCAGTTTTCGTGAACTCCGTTCCTTTTCTGGTAGGGAAGCCATTTTAGAGTGTAGTATTTCGATAGCAGAATCCTTATAGCGCCGTGCAGAGCAAATGCACTCTAGTTTATGTTGAGTGTTAGTTTCTCGAGAACTCTCCCGATGATAAGAAAAGGAGGAACTGGGAAAACTAGCGATAATGCTCGGTATTTCTTCACTCCTTTCTTCAACCTCTCTCACTGGCTCTTTGTTTTATTCGGGTTGGGTCACATGAGGTATGCACGTGAACTATTCGAATACTTCCCGTTTAATAGCCCTATACCGAGGTGAATTGTCACTACTTTTGATACGCTTATTGTTCCTTGTACGTTCCCTAGATAATTTAAAGAAACCAAAATCAATAAGGCTCTACGCAGGGTTTTTGTTCATAATTGTTTTCGAAGTTTATTGTATTGAATATTATTAGGGCTTTAAAATGTTATCTATTGCTGCGAGAAAAATTTTTTTCATAAATTATTTTGTGAAATATGGGGGGGGGGTTTAACGTTCAAATTTTTAGGTTTTTGGGGGCAATTGATCTCACCTACAAGTAATTCCAAACTTTTGATAACTTTCTGTTACTAAAAGACCCCTTATGGAATGAAATGACGTACTTTTTACTCTGATCAAGCAATTAAAGGAAAATTCAAAATCATATTTATTAGACAATAACATAATATAATTACAAAATCCTTTTAGTTGAACTTAATAAATACATAATATTTTATATCAGTAATCCACATTTAGAAACCCACTATTAAAACTATATGTTGGGGCACACGATGCCCCACCAAAATTACTTTTTTCAAATTTCAATTTTTCAAAAAAATATTATGAAAAATCTATTTTTAGATGGAACCAAAAAATATGTCATTTTATTCCTCAAGGTATTGATCAAAAGTTTAAAATTACTTATAGGTGAGATCTGTGAGATCAATTGCCTTCAAAAACCGAAAAATTTCAACTTTGAACCCCCATATTTCACAAAATAATTTTTCCTCACAAACATTTCAAAGCCCTAATAATATTCAATACAAGAAACTTCGAAAATAATTATGACCAAAAACCCTGAGCACAGCCTTAATTATATCGCTGCACTGAAGATATTACAGCAATGCCTCTATAAATTCACTCATCCAGACAATAATAATTGAATCTAGTTACATTGACAATCAACGTACTAATCCGTGCAGTAAATCTATGTCGAGATTTTATCACTAAAATAGTTAAATACTTGAAAAAATGGAACAAAATCTAGGTTCTTCATTAGAATGTCAATAATTGTGAAAATCATTACTTCTCTCGCCGTACTAAAGATATTTCAAGATTGTCTGGAATTCAAACAATACTCGTTGAATTTGTTAGTTACTATTCAGGTATTTACCATGTATTTATAGCTATGATTCCGTATTTAGTTATAGCTATTCACAATCTATGGATTAATCCCTGAAGTAAATCAATGTTAAGATTTTATCATTGAAATAACTGAATACTAAAAATAAATCTGTGGACTTTGTTGTAAATCTTTTTGGGTTTTGGTTTTATGAGGATGCTAAGGGGATGCTTTTGATATGTTAATCATAGTAGGTCTGGAAGGAATCTGAAGAATGATGTTTATCTAGCTGTAATGCCCATCTCTATCTGAATTCCAAAGGTAGGAACTATGTTAATCCCTAACATACTTTTTCAGACATGTTATTCGAATTCCTCAGAATTTTAAACTAGGGAATGCAAAGGTAATTAGGATGTTATGATATGTCAAATTCACTAGAAGACAAGTCGTTAGGACAATACTTAAGTTGAAAAACAATAGGTTGAGGACAATAAGGAAATGTGGGAGTAGAAAATAGAAAAGGGGAAGAAAAAAGGTGAAGTAGATGAAAGAGTGTGAGAAGAAAAGAAAAGAAAAATAAGAGAGAAGAGAAATTGAGATCAAAATATGATGTAGATTGAAAAGTTGAAATTAATGAGGAAAATCAGAAAACTTATATGAAATAGAAAAGGCAAAAAAAAGAGTGAAATAATTTAATTTTTCTATTAAGAATTATAAATATGCGTTACCAGAAGAAGGATGGAGAAGATGAGTGATAGAAGAAGAAGAATAAAAATAAGGGGGGAAAGGAGAACAAAGAGAGGAAGAAGAAGGAGGAGGAGGAGGAGAAGAAGAAGAAAATGAAGAAGAAGGAGAAGAAGAAGAAAAAAGCTGAAGAAGAAGAAAAGAAGGAGAAGGATGAGGAGGGGAAGAAGAAGAAAATGAAGAAGAAGGATAAGAAAAAGAAGAAGGAGGAGAAAAAGAAGAAAATGGAGAAGAAGAAGACGAAGAAGTAGCAGTAGTAGTAGTAGTAGTAGTAGTTGTAGTAGAAGAAGAAGAAGAAGAAGAAGAAAAAGAAGAATCAGAAGATGAAGAAAAATAAGAATCAGAAGAAAGTGGAGAAGAAGAAAAGAAGGAGAAGGATGGAAGGGGAAGAAGATGAAGGAGGAAAAGGAGAAGCAGAAGAAAAAATAAGAAGGAGGAGAAGAAGAAAATGGAGAACACGACGAAGAAGTAGCAGTAGTAGTAGTTGTAGTAGAAGAAGAAGAAAAAGCAGAAGGAGAAAAAGAAAAAGAAAAAAAGAAGGAGAACGATGAGGAGGGAAAGAATAAGAAAATGAAAAAGGAGGAGAAAAAGAAGAAGCAAAGAAAAAGAAAATGGACAAGAACAAGACGAAGAAGTAGTTGTAGTTGTAGTAGAAGGAGAAGAAGAAAAAATAGAAGAATATGGTTGAACTAAGACAAAAATGAGACCGATTTTAACTAAAAAAAAGGATAGAATCAAAAAAATGGAACATTTTTTTGGTGAATTAGGTCTTGAAAAATGACTCAGGTTCACATAAGCTTAATGTTACCATATTAGTACTGAACAATAGCAGTAGGTTTACAGAGCGTAATCTGACATGATGGATTCAGTGCTAGTGTGGGAAATTAACTGTTCGCCATAGATAGGAAGAAGCATGGAGCAGGCAGCAACGTGGCGCATAATTTCTAATGGTAACAACACAATCATTGTCATGGCCAGTAATTGTAAAAGAGGCCGGATTGAGTGACATCTTCGCCGCCGCTCTGATTTCAGTTGTTCTGGCCTCTTGCTCTTGCTCTGCTCATTTAGCGGCAGGCGGGCTGATTGTGGGAAACTCATTATCATGTTACCTGTAGCATTAATAATGATAATATCTCTCCATCTCCATCTTCGTCTTGCATTTTTTGCTATGTAAACAGTTGTCTGCCTCTGCATTCACCAACCAGAGACAATGGATGGACACTGGTGCCTAATTGCTACCCTCTCATCCGTGTCTTATTCTCTCTCCCATTCTCTCTCTCTCATACTCTCTTACTATCTTCACTCTCATTCTTACTCAAAATTTGTTCAGAGCTAATTAATGAACAAACGAAAAGTGGATTAAAGTTCTTAGGCAAACGATTCATAAAAGCAATGATTTATAGAATTTAATCTTTCACTTTACCCAATTTATAAACTTCATTTTAATAATACTTGTATGAAATTACTGTTTTTAAGCCTTAAAACAAGCTCTCAACATAAAAAATTCCAAAAGGTTAAGTGTAAGAATGGCCTCAATGGCCAAGACTTCGCCTCTTTGTGTAATTCATCTCTCAGATCCAAGCTCTATTTTCATTATGTTTTTTTTATCAATTTCTGCTGTACTATACCTCTGAATATATATTTGTTGTATTTATAAACTTTTCTACTCAAACTATTCAACCATTATGTTTACGATTCAAAATCAACTGTACTTAACTTCAACTAGTGGATCTGAGAGTTGCTAATATTAATAATACTTTATCATTCAAATACATTGTAAATTTACACAAATAAAGTCATCTGAATCTGAATCTGAATTTTACTCATTCTCTTTCTCTCTTGCTCTCTTTACTCCTCTCAATTGGGCTCTGTGTTATGCATGTACTTCCAGTTTGTCGGTATGCGTTTCTTTAAGTGTGTTTGCCTATGCAGTGGAACCGTGTTAAAACGAGCTAATTAGGAACTGGGCCTCATTCTGTACTATCAGGAGGTATGATGTATGAGTAGGTCCTAAAGCGTTTATTACATCCATTTCATTTATTTATTTTTCTATTTAACTATCTATTTATTCATTCATTTATTTTACTAACTGGGCCATCTTTGTAAGGGTGCCCGATTGGATTGGCCAGCAAAAAATACTCAAAATTTGTTCAGAGCTAATTAATGAACAAACGAAAAGTGGATTAAAGTTCTTAGGCAAACGATTCATAAAAGCAGTGATTTATTGAATTTAATCTTTCATTTTACCCAATTTATAAACTACATTTTAATAAATACTTGTATGAAATTACTGTTTTTAAGCCTTAAAACAAGCTCTCAACATAAAAAATTCCAAAATTTTCCCATAATGTGGACTAAAATAAATGGATTTAAGCTTTTCTAGACATGAGGACAAGGAAAAAATTGTTCAGAGTGAGGAGGTCATAACCCCCAGAATCAGAACTTGTGAAGAGGTAGGGAAAGTGAGTTGCCCAAAAGGAAGAGAAGGTTAAAAAACCCCAATTTGTGAATATCCAAACCTGCCAGCCAAAATCAAAAGCGTATATGAACTAATAGAAGAATAGAATTTGAGACACTGTTTTCTGCTGTAAAATCACTTCCCGGTGGTTCGGAACCCACTTAAAACTGTAAGTCCAACTCGTCAATCACCATCATCCAATTCATTACCCACGCACAGGTCTCAGACCTATATGGGCTTCATCCTCCAAAAAAAACTTCAATGTGAATACAATATTATTTCCATCTACACGCACAGGATATCCTATGTGGAATTACATTTCCGGGGACTTGTGAATTTAAAAATTTTGTAATTAATTTTTAATGGAAATAAATGCATCTGAAATTTTTGTAACAGGCCATTGGCCAAAACTGATTTCACAAAATGTTTAAAGTAGAAGAAAAATCTTAGGTTAGGTGTGTTTCACTATTGAATTAAAATGAAATGAAAATATTCTTTATTAGGTTGGGTTAAGACTATAAAGTCCATTTAACAGAATAACAATACTACTCTCTTCACAAATGTTTACTATCCTATCTAGTCCAAAACAATGAGGTTAATTTACAACCTTAACCTAAAACCGTATATTTACTAGAAAAAACCTAAAACCTTATATTTACTAGAAAAAAACTGCTCTCCAAAAAGTGATTGGAAGAAATTCGGCAATGAATTGTGAAAATGAATGCAGAAATATTGAATGATTGATTTGGGTAATCTGTTCTGGTTGATAAGAAAACACCGTTTTTTTTATACTTATGTTCAACAAAATACATTATAAAGTCGAAAAATTCGTTCTAGAGAGATATTCATTTGTTAATGGGAGTTCGTATTTCCAAAATTGCAATGTCAAGGGATTCTATAATTTTTTACATAGATGATGCCTTTATTTTGTTGTATAGCCTGTATTACCAAAATATTAAGAACTGAAACCTCTGTTATTAAAATAATTGAACTTGGAAGTGAAGTGAAAAGGTAGCCTATTTCCTGATGATGATAACCATTATTTCATTTCAATCGCCAATATTTATTTATTATTATTTTCATGATGATTTCCTTAATCACAACACGAACTCAATGTTATTGATTACTATCACTTTTGATACTACTATTTGTTTAAAGAAGAGTACTAAAGCTGTCTAAAGCAACATTGTACTAAAGAGTACTAAGCTGTCTGCCGCTTCCACTTATGACAGTGATAGTAGCTCATCAATTTATAGGTTATCTTGGTAGACCAATGCGGGCAATCTACACGCCCATTTTAAACGCTGTCTTCCCCAGTTTCTGCACAGTTTCAATAAGTTCCGTTAATGCGATCTATGTCAACTTTGTCACATCCCATGACAGCCAGTGCGTAGAGTTATTGAGATACGGTAAACTCATATCGCTCGAACTGAATGCTTGTTTAAACGTGTTGCTATAGAGCGCAAGAGAACTGAATAGCAAATCTAAAAATCTAGGGACTTGTTAGAGAGCATGGAGGGCAAAGTTTGCTTTTTACTGGTGGTGCAAAAGTGTGAAATTTATTTTTTCTTTGTTTAACAATATAATGCCTGGATAAGGAAGTTAATATAACATTATTTAAGTGATTGCTTTCCCGGTTTTTTATTATTTAGATTGGTAGATATATCTTGCTTTATTCAATAACCTTCATTACACAGGCAAAAACAAAATAAATTAAAACACACTTCTACGGTTTGGTCCTAGACCGTCAGCCGGAAATTCCGAAAAAAAATAACTTCACACAAGATATTGTATGATTTATTATTTAATCAACTTAATAATCTTTCTATGTTGCTAGGCCTTAAAAAATGAAAAAGGAAAACAATCCTAGGAAAACTAACAATAACCGCAATTCAATTGGAATCCTAACTGTATCAATTGAAAGGTGCATCTCTAAAAACTACCAAAATGAGGTTAACCTAGTCTATAACTTATTCAATGTGAAAAAGTTGATTTTGAACATTTGTAAAGTTTTTCAGCAATAATAAATGAAAATTTAATCGAACAGTAATAATACGATGTAGCTGGAAACAATAGTTCAATTAGATTAATAATACTGGTAAATATAAGAAACCTTATGTCTTGTACTCTAATCACAGTAAACAAAAGTGGAAAAGGAGACCCTTAAACATAAAAAATAATAAGTAAATATTATTATTTATTATAATTTTTTTGTTGATGGATTTACAATACAAAAATATGGAGTGGATCTACTTTATTTCCAAACAGTGCTGTAATCACCATTATTAGATGATTGCAATGTTCATGTGTTCAATTTATTATAAAATATTTATAGATGATATAATTTAATTGTTACATGACAATGTAAAAAATTGTTACATTCAATGTTGATTATGATTTGAATGACTGCAGACAAAAAATGTCTAACTGCAACCTGAGGTTGGTAACCGCTAAGTTATAAATTATAAAGAGACGTTACATGGATTTTCTTCTAAGTCACCTGCTTGATCTTCTTTCTTGAAAACTTTGTTGCTTTATTGTTGCTTGACATACCTTGTTAGCTTGCAGATTTTTTATTATTATCTTTTGTGACAGTTGCGCTTTTTTACAGCCCTTGGCCGCCTTTGTTGAGGCCTCCTCCATTCATAATGTCACTCACTCGATTATCGACGACTGTCACTTTCTCTGTCTGCTTGCTACTCCTCGCACGAAAAAAGTAATTCTTCTTCTTCTTCTTCTTCTTCTTCTTCTTCTTCTTCTTCTTCTTCTTCATCTGCTTGCTCATTATCAGGTCATCATTATAATTAGGAGCAGAGCCACTCGGCCAAGAATAAAAAGATCGAGCGCGACCTGATTCGTATTGAATGAACTACCTGTTTGCGCCGAGTGTGCACTGAAGAAGTGCAACAATATAGTGGGCGAGCAAACTGAGTAGAAGAAGAAAATGAAGAAGAAAAGAAAGGAGAAGAGGAAGAAGAAGAAAAAGGAGAAGAAGATGAAGGGCAAGAAGGTTATATGGACAGTGGCGGATCCCTAAATTTTTTTGGGGGTGGCTGGTTTGCTACTGATGAAGGGGGGGGGGGGGCTAAAGGTGAACTGAAAACAAGTATTGTGAAAACTTTTGAATTTCATAATCAATCATACCCGAACTATATCTATTCATATTATTGGGAAATAAAAAATAGCTTTACTAGTGCTTTGAACCATATCGGCGATAAAATTAACTTAAATTTAAAGTATATTGGAAAATTTTGATTGAATTATGGCTGAATCTGGTGTGTTCAACAGTTTGTCAAGGAACATAGACCTAGTATTTTTCCGGTATTACGGTCATATTATTCAATTTTTAAGAATAAAAATCAATGTGGGAGCTTTAATAAGTTACAATTTTTTCAATGAACTAATGTTTCATCTAGTTTTAATAGATAAACTTTGTGTAAGAATTCCACACTGTAAAAAGAGATGTTTTTCTAAAGTTTTTATCTGACCATTAGTTTTCTTCTTATAGTAATATAGGATGTAAAGTTACAATTGAAGACTTAGTAGTGGTAATTCTTATTTGGTAATTCTTGCTTTTGAATATTTATGAGCTTCAAACTGATTATATTGGAAAAAAATTTACACTCTGGAGGTTTTGGGGGGGGGGGGGGCTTCAGCCCGAAAGCCCCCCCCCCCCCCCCGTAAATCCGCCACTGTATATGGATAAGGTTCTATGCTATAAAGGATAAATAAATGATTTTATTTGATTAGTACACTTAATTCAGGTTAAGATGGAGAAGGGGAAGAAGAAATGAGAACCAGAAGAATAGTAAGATTTCCTGCACCTAGATGTGCCGTGATGGCCGTTTAGGCCTATTGACTGACAGACTGGAAGTCTTATTAGGTCTGGCCGATTTAAATTGTTGTCACCTTTCGTTTTTGTTGCTCATCTCCATTTTGGCACGTCTAGTCAAGCCAGCTAGCCTGCGACGGGTCAGTGCACAGTTATCCGCGACGGCCAAGTAGAAGCTTACCTACTGCTCCAGTCCTGTATACAATCTACTTGTCTAGTAAACTAACTGAAAGAATCGGTACAGTAAATTTCCTCCTAATAACGTACAGCTACTAGTAGAGATGTGTATGGTTCAATTCATCCATTGCACGTTTCCCATCAGTTTTATCATCGACTTCTTTCCCACTGTTTTTGCTAACTGCCGAATCGTGCGTAGTTCGACATATCTGACACAATTTTACTCGCCGAAGTTCACCAGCTTTGTTTCTACATAATCTCGATTATTCAAGGCCCACTTATACGGGAAAAGGTGGAAAGGATTACGATGTGGGTTAAGCTTCCATGGATTATGTCAGCAAAAACTCCTTGATGGGAACGTTGTGTTGGTTTCAAATTGGGGTCGCCAGTGTTCACTGTCAAGGTTGTTCAGATAGTGTGTGATTAACCTGAGAGGCATAACGGCTACCGTGCCGTTAATAAAAAAAGAAAGGCAATAGACAAAAGAGAAAAAGAGAAAAAGAAAGTGATAATTATTCAACTTTTAGTTGTAAATTTAACGATCCAAAATAAATTGTTCAATCACAATTAACTTCGATACTTAGCATCGATAAAAGTATTAATATTATTATTCTTATTACTAGAAGTTTCACTTGAAGCTGAGATGATACAAACGTATGGCAGAAATAAGTAATTATCTTCTTGGATTTCTTGTTCCATAACGGTCTGCGTTGTTAACATTAACTTTTTGTTGTAAATTCAACGACTTGCAGTCAGTTTTATATTGTGAATGTATAATAAATGTACTCACATTCGGCCGAACGTTTTCGAGGTATTAAACCTCATCTTTCAATACCCTCTCAAAAGGCCTCAATATCTCAAAAGGCGTGAGATTCAAAAGGCCTGAAATTCAATATCTCGAAAACGTTCGGCCTAATGTGAGTACATTTATTATAGGCTATATTCACAATATAAAAAAAACTAACTGGAAATCGTTGAATTTACAACAAAAAGTTAATGTTAACCACTCAGATCGTTATGGAACAAGAAATCTAAGAAGATAATTATTTATTTCTGCCGTACGTTTGTATTATCTCAGCTTCAAGTGAAACTTCTAGTTATCAGAATAATAAGATTAATACTTGTATCGATGCTGCTAAATATCGGAGTTAATTGTGATTTAACAATTTATTTTTGGATATGAATTCAAAAATATTGAATATATTTTTAGTCTTTTATAAAACAGACATTATGGAAATTACATAAATAGACCTACATTAAATTTCGCCGGATACATTATGAATTATGAATTGAGAAATATATTGAAATTGCATAATTTGCTTAGAAAGCTGAATAGAATAGAATATATTTTTATTCTCTTGAAAAAACGTTCTAGTACATTATATTTTGATCATAATAATAAAAATACATATAAATAAATGTACATAATACATTTTTATAGTATCTATTATTTTCAAGAAGAATGTAGAGTGTATGTTAAATATATGAGAAGGAACCACTAAATAGGCTTTTATATATAGTTTTATATTTATAGTCTGTGTTAACCTCAATGTTTTGGACAATGTAACATATATTCAAAATTTGTGAAGGGAGCAGTTTTGGACTTGAGCCTGTTGCACCTTCACACTCGTTGTAAATTTGTCACAATAAATAAATAACCTCTAAGGAATAGCCTGTTAAGGAATAGCCTGATGAAAATTTATATAAATCCTTGGTCCTCAGGTTGAGAGTTACACAGCCAAGTGGTAGTATCTCGCTATTTTTCTTGAAAATTCTCATATTCTTATTCTCGCTATTTTTCTTGCAAATTCTCGTATTCTTATTCAGCGAACACGGGTATTTATAGTCTTACAAATAGCCTCGGAAATAAACCAGAAAAGTCATACAGATAAACATAAATTGGTTGTTCCCTTTCAATTTCAGTTAAATTTGAATTTTGAAATTACACTACTGTAAATTCAGCAAACACGTTTATTTATAAAGTCTTACAAATATCTTAAACTAAGGATCTTAAAAATCCCCTGGGAAACAAACCAGAAAAATGAAATTGATACTGGAAAAATAAATTGTACGTTCTTTTTTTCAATTTTAGTTCATTTGAATTTTGAAATTTCACGTTACTGTAAATTCAGCGAACACGAGTATTTATAAAGTCTTAAAAATACCCTCGGAAACAAACCAGAAAAATAAAATTGATACTGGAAAAATAAATTGTACGTTCTTTTTTCAATTTTAGTTCATTTGAATTTTGAAATTTCACTTTACTGTAAATTTAGCGAACACGTGTATTTATATAAAGTCTTGAAAATACCCTCGGAAACAAACCAGAAAAATAAAAATGATACTGGAAAAATTAAATTTACGTTCTTTTTTCAATTTTAGTTCAAATTTGAAATTTCACTCAACTGTAAATGAGAACTAATTTAAATGAGAGTAGCCGCACACGTGAAAGAGGTCGTTCATCTTAACAGATGAGTGCCTTTACGTCACTAACGCACGCGCGCACTCATACAATTCGCGAGGCAATTAAACTAAGGAAGCAAAGAGCCGTGTGAACATGAGCTTGGACCGCCGCCGTTACCCACATGGGTAGAGGAATTGTGTCCCACAGGTGGGGGCACGGGGTATTTTAGTGGAAGGGGCGAAGGGGTACTCTTCCCGGAAACAATAGGCAATGACAAGTGCCATCAGTTGAGTGTCGACTTCTTCTTTCTCTATTTCTCCTGCTTTTCTACCATTTGGAACGCATTGTTGGAACTGGCAGTGAGTTCTCCCATCTCTTAAAATCCAAGCCGCAAAAAGCTCGTTATAATTTCAATAAAATAAAGAAAACTCAATAAAAAGCGGTTACCCTGTCGTTTCATCCATTTATGGCGTTCATAAGCGATTACTCCAGATTGAGTGCGGGGTCTGTTTATAGACGCGTTTTTATGAAAGTACTGTCTGAATTCAAGACAACTGGCTACTGGCTTCGAGACTGTACCTGTCCAATGCAAGCATTACGTTACTGTTATTGAGTTTTCTGTTTGGTTAGTGCTATAGGAGGACTTTTTAAATTAATTAATCATTTTTTCAATGGAATTTTAAATATAGTAGTTGCCCTTATCGTCTAGGAGTGGCCGTAGCCGAGTGGGTCAAGTGCTGGTTTGCTAGCCCAAAGGTCCCGGGTTCGATCCCAGTTCTGACCGAAAGATTTTACCTCGGGCCACTCCCGTGTTTCGGAGGACACGTTAAGCTGTCGGTCCCGGCTGCCTAAAAACAGTCGTTAAGTCACGTCAGAGGCCCTGAACTTATTCAGGTGCGACCTGATAACTCTGACACCAGACCTGAGCCAGCCAGGTCACACGATATTATTATTATTATCATCATCTAAAACTAAAATACACAGTTCAGAAGTTCAATTCACACCTTTGAAATAGTTCTATTGGTCAGCAAAATTGGAGTCGCTATAATTAGCTAATTAATTACAATATTGTTGGAGAAGTAATGCAAAAGGCTGTAAGTTGCGATCTGATACACCTAATAGAATGTGGAAAATGCAATGATCAGGAGCTAACTAATTATTCAAATCAAATCAAATCAAAATTTATTCAGATTCTCTTTTGACATATACAAACAAGATAATTTAGAACATTTTAAAGAATCCATTATACCTGCAAGGAACAATCCTGTGCGCAGGTATGAGTTGCTAAATAATTTTTTTTTAAATAAACAATAATACAAAAAATGAATATAGAAATAAAGCAGTGAACAGAGAGAAAAATAGAAGGAGATGAAGGAAGAGAGAGAGAGAGAAAGAGAGAGAAGAAACGGAGGGTGATGGAAGTGGTTTGAAAACATGCTGTAAAAAATTAATTTCATGTAATAGTAGACTATTAGAATATTTTTTTCTCAATTTTGCTTGTCAATATCCATGAATCCATTTCAGCCATAAATCGTTTATTTTTGTTCCTGTGAGTATTTTCAAGAAATACTGAGGGAATGTGATTAATTAGTTTGGTGGATGTGAAAGAAAATTGTCTCCTACACACATTTAAGTCCATTCTAACATGTTCAAATAAGTTTTGCAAGGGACGTAGATTAAAGCGAGATTCACGCAGTTCAAAAAGGTTTCTATTTTTTCTGATGTACAATATTAAATTTTTTATATAAAGTTGTCTAACCGTTAATACCTGAAATTCGTTAAATAAATCTTTAGTCGGATAAAGTCTAGGTCTGCCTAAAATAGTTTTAATAATATGTTTTTGGATTATAAAAAGTTTCTTGAAGTGTGCATTCAAAGCTCCCCCCCAAGCCCTTAGACCATACTGAAAAACAGATTGCGCATAAGAGAAGTAGATCAGCTTTGCTATCTCAAGGTTATTCAGTTGTTTAATTAGATAAAACTTATAAATAAGGAATCTAAGTCTCAAACACATGTTATTTATGTGAGTATCCCATCTCAAGTATGGATCAATCAAAATACCTAAATATTTAACTTGGTCTTTCTTTTGGATATCAGGGCAAGGGCAAGAGCCTTGACTGTTACAGCTAACCTGGTGGATTTTGATACTCTTTAGTGTAAGTGGTTGAGTACGGAGATTGGGCGAAAAAGTCATAAAGACACTTTTACTTGTGTTAAGTGTTAACAAATGCTCCCCAAGCCAAGAATCCACAAACTTCAGTCCACTTTCTGCAAAAATTCTTACGTCATCCCACGAGTCTCCAGTAAAAGTAAGAGCAGTGTCATCTGCAAATGATATAATGCTACAATTATCAATATTTAATTTTAGAAGATCATTTATGTACAGTTGGAATAAAATTGGAGATAAGACTGTCCCTTGAGGTAGTCCATACTCAGTGAGTTCTTTAATACTTTCAATGTTATTTATTGTAAGAATTTGGAAACGGTCTGACAGGTAGCTATGAAACAATTTTAAAGGTAGGCCTCTAATTCCTAGGTGTTCCATTTTTTTTAATAGTCTGGCTTGAGAAATGGTATCAAATGCTTTTGCTAAGTCTAGGAAAGTTGTCAAAGTTTTCTTTCTATTGTTGAAATTATTTGTTATTATTTCCAATAGCTTAGTTATTGCATCCTCTGAAGACTTACCTTGTTGAAATCCGTACTGATTTTCATTGATAATTCTGTGTTTATCAAGGTAACTCACCAATCTTTTTTTAATTAATTTTTCCATTATTTTGGCTAATATATTAATGAGACTAATAGGACGGTAATTTGATGGATTTGTTGGATCACCAGATTTATGAATGGGAACAACTTTAGCGACCTTGAATTGTTTTGGAAAATAACCTAAATGGAAGCATTTATTGATTATATCTGTGAAAGGTATAATAATATAGGGAGCAATTTTTTTTAGACAAACAGTACTTATGTTGTCGATTCCAGGAGCTGAGTTACTTTTAAGAGAATCCATAATGCCCAATATCTCTACTCCATTTGTATCAGTCAAATAAAATGAATTATGAGAATTAATTGTAGAGTCAACATGAATATTCTGTGTGGGGATGTTACTTATTAATTTATTAGCATAAAATTGGCCAATGTGTGCAAAATGATGGTTTAGTACTTCTGAATCTATGTTGGGCGTACATGTCTCTCGTTTCTTGTTTAGTAAATCATTGATGCATTCCCATGTTTTTTTCGATTTACCTTTACACTGTAATAGTTTATTTTTGTAGTAGTCATATTTGCATTGTTTAATCATACCATTTAAAATATTCCTATAATTTATAAATTGCAACTTGAGGTTAGTGTTGAAGGGTTGCTTTTTTAGTGTCTGATACATACGATCACGCTTCCTTATTGAAATAATAAGTCCAGTTGTTATCCAAGGCTTGAGAGGTTTCAAATTGTGTGGTACAGTTTTGATATAGGTTTCTTTTTTTATTTCTGTTGATAATCTATTTATGAAGAAATCTATCGCATCATCAATATTTGAATCAAGTAATGCATACAAATCGATCCAGTCGCAACTTTTTAAATTTTTTATCAATTGAGTGTAGTTAATGGATTCCTTATGATTTATTATTGGATTTGTTATCTTTCCATTTCCATGTAAACCTATACTAATGGAAGTCAGATAATGGTCGGTTATTAAATATAATGTATTTAACATAATGGCTATGTAACACTGTAGACTATGTAACATGATGTTTATGTAACACTGTATATAATATTATAATAGGATGAAAACAGTGTTACAGTGCATACAGTCTTACATAGTCATTATATTACATACATTGTATTTGATAAAATTCTAGTTAGCTCGACCATTGCATTTTCCATTGTTTGGGTGTATCAGATCTCAACCTACAGCCAATCCCTACTTCTCCGCAAATATTTTAGAGTATTTAAGCTAATTAGCGACCCCAATTTTTCTGACCAACAAAACTATTAAAAACAGTGTAAATCGAGCTTCTGAACTGAGTATTTCAGTTTTAGACGATGAGGACAATTAATTTATCTATTAATTCCCCTGAAAAAAAGAATTAATTCGTTTAAAAGTCGCCTCTTATTATACAAACCAAACAGGCAACTGATGCCTGTCTGAGTGATGCGGTCTAATTCTGTAATTCATAGTTAATAGTGTACCACATAAATTATGTAGTAATTCTTCTTGTTTATAAGTTATTCTTTAGTTCAATGTTAAAACATATTATTGAAATTTAACGAGTAAGATGAAAGCGCAGTATTGTTGACACATCTTAGGCTAATGTTGAGAATATTGAATTCAATAAAACTGAAAAGCGTAATTATACTAATCCTACGGAACGACTTTAAAGCTCAATAGTTTGAATTTTATCTTTTTTCCTTTCTAATATTAAAACTGACACTGTATTTCACTTTTAAATAACGTTTTACTCACATATATTGGAGATGCTTGAGGAATGCATTTCACTTCTGAAAAGAAGCTTCGTCAGCCTCTTTTCAGAAGTGAAATGCATTCCTCAAGCATCTCCAATATATGTGAGTATATTGGAGATGCTTGAGGGATGCATTTCACTTCTGAAAAAAGCTTCGTCAGCCTTTGTCACTTTTCAGAAGTGAAATACATTCCTCAAGCATCTCCAATATATGTGCGTAAAACATTATATAAAAGTGAAACACAGCGTCAGTTTTAATATTAGATTGTTCATTAAGTATTTCGTCATGGAAAACATCACAGATATAATCCTCTCTTGATTATAGAAATGATGGTTTCAGTTATCACAGAACCAGATCCAAACGGGTTGTAATGTAGATCTTATCTACCAAAACAACCTGTACTCTCATACTAGATGCTTTAATCTTCTTCAGCTACTGGATGTAATTTTTTGTTTGAAGTTATGTCTTCGATATCATGCATTACACCTTCAATGTCTTCTATGAATGTATTCCTAAATCCCTGCGTAATTCAATTTTTTCTCACAGTAAATATTGAAAATAGTTGCCTGTAGTTGCCAGCCATTTACAGTAAGATTAGGGCCAACATATGAGGAAAATAAAGTCATTTGAATATCATTTCAAGACTTCTCGATTTTTCAAATGGGATAAAGGATGTGGTTGAACGGTGTGTTTTGACTAATTTAATGCTCTTTGTCCGGGTTGAATGAGCTGACTATGGCATGATCATGCAAATTTTCGCCTCTAACTGGCGTGTTTACCTTTGAAAGAAATAATGTTTGTTTTCTACTGTGATTCCCAGCTTTGATGGCTACAGCTGAATTCTTGGCCATATTTGAATATTCATAAAGTGCTGTTGGGAGTTTCAGTGATATTATTTCTTCTATTCACAACAGACAAGTTGTTCGTGTCATGAGGGGAAGTTCTGAAAGATCTTTTCTAAAAGTGTCTTCATAAAATGTTTTGTATTGTTAAACTAACTGAATCTAGATGTTTTTGACATTTTTGAAATAATGGTAAAATGACTAATCTAGGTATAAAATGAGGAAGGTCTGTTCTAGTAAGAAGGTCTGTTTATCAGAAGGTTAGGATACGATGAATTTGTTAATATGATTAATCTTCAATAAAACTCATCAACTCTTATATAATAATGGAGGATTTACCTATTTATTGTAACCTAGGTATCTGAATGATGATATTATTCACTAGTAAGAATATGTAGTATAAGTATTGTATGTAATGTGTGTAAATTTAATAAAAAGTGGATTTAAGCAGTAAGTAAAGTATATTTCCCCTCGTATGAAGGGGCTCCAAAACAGATAGGATTTAGAAGCCAAGAATAGGATCAATATAATTAATGTCTTGAATATGACTCATCAATAACTATTCTATAATAATATAGGCTGTATCGATTTTTAATGATATATTTGTAGTTCACACCAAAGAATAATATTTCAAATTACTGATATGTAGACTAAATAAACTAGTTACATGTAACAATACTATTAGTATAAATTATGAGATGTAAAGATGCAAGATGTACAAAGAATACATTTGAAGCCTACACCAAATAATAATTTCAAATTGATATGTAGACTTAACAAATAAAGTAAATGGAAAAATTTATGTTAGTTTAATAATATTTGTTGAAAAAACATAAAAATCCTAGTTTAGCATCCATAAGATATGCAAAGGATACATTTGTAGTTTACACCAAAGAATAATTTCCAATTGATTTGTAGACTTAATAAATAAGGTACATGGATTAAAACTGTTGACATTAGTTGAAACAATATAGGAATTCTCAAAATCCCAGTTTAGCACTCATAAGAGATGCTTTTTTTGTAGATTACGTCTTGGAGACTCCAGTTGAGGAGTATAAGACAAGCCAGATTAACAATTATACACTAGATACCATAATTACTATATCAATTAGTTGAGGTGAGGCTTAATTTTGATGTGAAAGGAACTCTTGTACACTATAAAAAGCTTTATCAACTAAATATTTTTTCAATTGTTTTTTAAATATTTCTATATTTTCAAGACTCTTTAAAAACTGCGGTAGCTTGTTGTAGAGTTTCCTACCATTATAACTAGGTTTTTTTGAATAAGCTACTATTGTGACTCACCAAGTGATAATCTCCTCGGCTTCTTGTATTATAATCGTGCACGTCAAGATTTTGGTTAATATCATTCGTTTTTTCATACAAAGTAAAAGAGTGCTGGATCGTTAACCTACACTTCTCATCATGGCATGATGTCACAGGGTCACAACTGAAGGGTTTCAATAGAGAACGTGACTTGGGGGGGGGGGGGGGCGAATTAGGTTTGATATTCGTGCCATGCCCCAGGTCAGGTGCCGCTCAGGTTGTCTAAAGTAATTATTACTAAAATGTGATTATCCTTTATTAAATAACCGATAAATTGATACCATTCCAACACAATGAGATCGAACAAAAAATCATGGCTCGTAAATTGGCGCGCGATAAGAATGGCGGCCAACGTTATCCCGGTTTCCGTTATTCCATTGTGATGGCGAGGAGCATTGTTTTTGTGGGCATTGATGAGGATGACTGCGAAGTCCCCTTGTGTGAGGTAAGATGCACGGTATTCATGGTGTTTGTGGGGAAACTAACACAGGTTATCAGGTTCGATCGGCGGGTAAAAGTCGCGTCGCGAATCACGAGGGCTGTACCAAAAGTAACGACCAGCTGTTAAATGTGAATCGCTCATGATAATCAGACTGACCTTCTGTGAAATATGTTATGATGGTTTAGGAACAATACGGTGCTTTCAAACTTCCACAATGGGGATCGATGTGTGTCTGCCAATGCAGTCGACTATAAATCAGTTCATCTAAGCAATCGGTTGTAACTGTGTTGAATGAAATACTGCTCTTTACGTTTCAATTCTGGTTCTTATTTTATGTCATCGAAATTGCATTAAAAAAATCAAAATCAAAATTTATTATTCAATCAATAACATAATAATTACAAAATCCTTTGTGTTAAACTTCATAAATACAGAATATGTTATATCAGTAATTCACCTTTAGAAACCCCACTAAAAAAAAAGTATGTGTTGGGGTCTGTTAATATTATTATTTTTTTTAAATGCTATATAATACCTAGTTTAAATATTAAAAAAAAATTAAGTTAGATGTGTTGGTGCATATTATGTAATTAAAAAAAAACTATGTGTTTGGGTATATATTTTTTTTAAATGCAAAATTATACCTAGTTTGAATATTTTTTAAAAATGAAGTTAGATGTGTTAGTGCATATCATGTAATTAGATAAAATTAATAAATGTGAAAAAATGGAAAAACCACCTAGTTATACAAAATAGCTACTTAATGATATATTAAAATATCATAATAATAATACAAGAAAAATGCAAACAAAAATATAATAACTCATTGATTTGAACTCTCAAATTTCGTTACTTCCTGATCTATCTTCCAATTTATTAATTTTCTTCTGAACCGATAAATAATTCTTTCTACTTTTATATCTACAGGAATAATGTTATACATTCTTGGTGCTATGTAAATCAATTTCACTGTTGCGACATGTTTGAAGGGTCAAATTTTTCCAGTAGTAGCTAATGTAGACCTACAAATTGATCTTTCTAATGAATATTAAATAATTTATTTAAACTACAATATTCATAAACTATTGACGCCCATTAACTATTCTATTGACGTAGAATGTCTTGAACGGAATTAAAATTTAATTGAAATTTTAAAATATTGCGAAACAACAACAAAATTTTCTCAATGGTTTTACAATCGCCTTCCGGAGTGGCACGATAGATTCAACTTAAAATCTTTCTTCTGGATGGAAATTGATGAAGTTATCATAACTTATTTGTGTTCATAATCATTTCTTATCATACATTATTATTTATCATAAAATTTCTTTATGTTTACATTTTAAATGTTTCTATCAAAGTGCTAATTCAATATTGCAAATTTTATCTATATTTCAAGACAGTGAGCTCAAATTACCAACTTTTGGGAAACGTTATCTTTTCGAGAAAATAAATTGAACTAAATATTTTGACAAGCTCTGGCTACACTTCTACTGAAAACTCATTGTAAGTAGTGTAATGAGTGTAGACTATTTTACTATTCTGTATTCTATTTTCATTTTATAAGACAATAAAATATGTTATATGTTATTAATGTTATGTTATTAAAATATGTTATTAACCTTTATCTACGACCATGTCATAATGTATACATTACAGTTTCACAATTGATGCCAAAACAGCTGTCTTTTCGAAATGCTTTTTGAAACCCGTTGCATAATGAGCTCATTATAGTACAGGTTCTACATTATAACACGGGCTCTGGACCAATCAGAAGCATTTTTGATGGAATCAATATCGTAATTCAATATTGTGAAACTATCAGCTGATTTGATCAAACTGCTACACCAGCTGCTTTAACCTAACAATCTACTATAACTTCTCGTATTTGAGATGAGAGGTTAGGTATCTCTGACAGTCACAGGTAAAATGAAATTGTTTTAATTAAATGTATACTAGTGGTCGTAGATAAAATAGTGTATGCAACAATTTTATTTGGCCATTAAAGCACTCGTGAGATATTTATAACACTCGCATTCGCTCGTGTTATAACTTACATCTAAGTCGTGCCTTAATAAGGGTCAAAATAAAATCTTTGCATAAACTACTATTTTTTTCATTGAAAATTCATGTTCTATATGTACCATCAAGAGCTTATTTGCTAGATCACAACTATTTCAATTCTAAAGGAGCAGTTCAAAACTGAGAGCACCTGATATCTAGCTGAGTTTGAAAGTCTACAGTTCGATCACTAAACAATGCTCGTGTGTCGCTCATGTTAAAATATAGAAATTCAACAAACTCGATCACCAATTGATTCGCTTTCGAGTCGGAATAAAATCGTTTTTGGCGGGAAGTTTTTGGCGCGCTTTCCTATCTGAAGTTTGCGCATGTGCATCACTATACAGGCCTACTATATAGATTTACTCTCCACTATTATAAGCTGGCTAAGCGGCAGCTCAAGGAAAATAAACGAACGTGATAATAAGGAGAAAGCAAGAAATTGTTTTGTCCAGATATCGGGCGACAATTTTGCCGTTTCGTTTTGAACGTTTTACAGTTAGGACGACGATTGGGATGCAAGATGGCTGCCGCTGTGGAGAATCGAACCGAGGACGTCCGATATCTGGGTCGGGTACACACACGCGCTCTCTTTTGCCCGATTTTACACCTCGCTGTCGTAAACATAGTTTCTGGATTGTGCCCGGCATTGAAAGATATAGAAATCGTTCACTTTTCATCTACTTAGGTGCCTTTCTTCGAGAGTTACGCTCTCTGATGACACAGGAACTATAATATCATGTGATAACATTATGCATTAATATAATTCTACTATTTCAGGTGAGTTCCATGAGCCCGTGGTTGGTGTTTGATAGGGGGTGTTAATAATTATACAAAAATGTTGAATTTAGAATGGGATATAATAAAAACTAAAAACACGTTCAAGTGGAAATTATGACTCACGTTAAGACGTGACGGCCGTTTCACTCTGATGTTAAGAGCATCGTCAGACGACCCAAAGTACACTCCATGTGTACTGTGGTTCGTCTGTCTATGCTTTTAATATCAGAGTGAAACGGCCATCACGTCATAACGTGAGTCATAATTTCCACTTGAAAGTGTTTTTAGTTTTTATTATACAGTGTTTTAGTTTTAGTATACTAGTGGAAACAAGATGGATCTTCAACTTCATTCTAGAACTGTTGTAAGTGGTGTATGTTAACTGATGTTAGTGGTAGCAGACAAGGCATTATTATCAGTTTCAAATTTATAAAATGTTTTGAAGAAATAACACTTATTTAATCAAAGGGTAAGCTTTCAGATGGTAATTTAAGGGGGGGGGAGGGTCAAAAAAGGGGTTTCTGACATTTTTTTGGGAGATTGTCCCTTCTTTCTTCCCATTCTACAGTAAATGTTGGTTATTAGGGGGCGAGTTCACAATTTTTCTAATTTTTTGTGTCACAACTGAACATTGGAACTCTTTCAATTGGCAAATGTAGTACGCCTAACATTCAACAGGGTGCTTATCAATGTCGAGTACTGAATAGAAGTAAGTTCCTGAATGTTGTTCTAATGCTCTTCACACTTTTACAATTTACACAATGAACCTCCAATTCTTGAACTACTTCATAATAAGGATTGAGGACTTACAATATATGCGTCAGTCAATCGGTTTTGCAAGGGAAAATACCTGACATAAAGAGATGCTCGGCCATTTAAAAATTGAATGCTTCCATAAGTTATTGCATCAATTACAACTAAAATTGTTTCTGGCTGTAGAAGAAACAAATGTTGATTTCGTGACGCTCAAGAGATTCGTTGAGAGGCTAAGAAAAGCTGTTACTGATTGAGGTTGCTAAGTTTTGGAATCAGAGGGGCACTAAAAGATTATTAAACTGGAAGAATAGTTGAAAATCTATGTATACAATATAAGCTTCTATCTTCTCTTTCTTCTATTAGTTACTATCAGTTTCGGATGTTGGTTACCATGCTTACTATTTTCACTCGGTTTGCTGCTGCTTGGAACAATTCTGTCGTTCTCATACCAAACCATACTCTCGAATATTACAACCATGAAGTTCGTCTTCTACCGACACTTTTTATTGCTAATGATGCCCACATGAGTACGAGACTTGTGCGTGGGTAATGAGGTGAATGATTACAGACGGAGGAGCGGGAATAGGACCCACGATCGAAGTTGCGACGCCCCAACCAACTGCAAGCGGCCCGATTTCGTTACTGTACACTAACTTGTATACTGTATTTTAGTTCATGCTTTTAAAGTTCATAGAATGTAAAGAAGAGATTTGGGTCGATGCCTTCCTTATTATCATCATCTGTGATTCAACCTCTCCCTAAAATACATGACGCATCCATATATCGAACCACTTCTCCGATCTTTACCATATCAGACACATTCATATTTGAGAACTGCAGGTGATCTGAACTTAACATAAATGTTTTTTGTTTCGCCAGCTAATAGATGTGGCCCATACAGGCTTGTGAGTGAGGAGTGGTGCTACGATTATACGCTTTTGTCCAAATTAAGAAGTTAAACTGGTTTTACAGTTATAAGGAATCGGTGAGGTCGATATGATGTCGATTTTCACGTTCCCACAAATTTATCTCGGCAGTTCGTCTGGTAAATTTTTGATAATATGTAAGAAGCTTTGCCCACGCATTCAATAAACCCTTTTTTCTACTCAGCGTGAAGTTCGACTTTTTATTGATGACGACTTCCCAAAGCCGTTGGGAATGGCAAGTTGAATGATCGCGATATCGCGGTGGTCTTTCCTGGCGCTAAGAATACGGTATATTTACACTGAATACAGCTTATAATTTCCACTTTTTAGGCGTGTTCGCTTTTCGAGAAAAGGAGTTTTGGATATGCGTAGTAATTTAGAAAAGGAAATAATCGCGTTAATTTGCTTAGCTCTTCATCAGATAAAACCTAGATAATAAATATATTTTGGCCAGCAAAAAAGACACTGTTCTCTGCTGAAAATCACTTCCCGGTGGTTCGGAACCCACCTAAAACTGTAGGTCCAACTCATAAATCACAATCATCCAACTCATTACCCACGCACAGGTCTCAGACCTATGTGGGCTTCATCCTAAAAAAAAAAAAAAAATTATTTACAACAAATAAAATTGAATAACTATCATTGATTATCAAATTTTGAGAATAGGCTATTGAAATGTATAGGCTATTTAATGTCGCATCAATTTTTGAAGAAATGTATAGTTTTTTGAAAAAAAACAGAGATTTGTCCACAATATCATACATACATGAATGTTTTCGATTGGAAATTTTATCAAAATATGAATATGGAAACTCTAATCAAAGAGTACAAATAGTGAAGTAACGATCTTGTACTTCTGATTTGAGTTTGGGCTTGGATTTGACTTCTGGTTTGCAAACTGTCAAGAATCATTTTTAAATATTGGCCTTCATACTTGAAATTTCTCTTAGTTCGTGGTGGTTATGAAGTTTGCCTACTTGGAACTCGTTATTTATCTAATCACTTTACTTAGACGAAGTTAATTCTCTATCAACAGGCTTTAGACTTTAGAGTTTGTAGACTATTTTTATCTCACCTGATTCGTTCCACTTCCTTAAATGTAGATTTCGAGAAAATTGCAAGCAAATATTGTACCTGGAACAAGGAAAACATAATTAGTACAATTTTACAAACTAATCGGATTATTTTGATATTCCGTCACTGTTCATATTTGGGTAGTGATTCAAATGGAAATAATTCATAAAATTTATTTTTCCTTCAGTGACCCGAAAAAGTGCCTATTTTTGCACTAACTGTAGCACGCAAAATAGTCTATTCCTGCACCAGTGCGGGAAAGTACTTTTCTGCACTCCAGATTTGCAACCTAACAACACAAAATAGTGTGCATGGTTCCCTACTCTGCATTCAAAAATAGGTTGGCTACTCTGCTTCAGCTGCGAAATAGTTGTAGTTGAAATCGATTTGATTCGAAGATAGGTTATGTGAGGAATTGTGAGGTTATGTATGCCCTGTTTTGTTCTGTTTAAATTACTTTATACATTACTGGAGGAAAAGTTTAATTTGTAATACGAGCGCAAAGTATTGTTTCTGCACTCGAGAAACTTTTTTCACTCGCCTTCAGCTCGTGAAAAAAACTGTTTCTCTCTATGCAGAAAAACGCTATTTTGCACTCTAGTTACACAAATAGCTATTATTAATTAGTATTCATGGTATTTAAAAAAATTTCCGGGAAATCATCCGCTACTGAGGCTTCTTCTAAGAGGCTTCATTGGTAACATTGATCCAATTTTTATTTACATAGTGTCAATAAGTTTTTATTTTGTAACGACTTGAAAATTACCCTTATCCTGGTCAATCTAGCTACGGTTACAAAACTCATCTATGAGAAAAGACTTCCTAATTTAGCTGTGCTGCTTATTTGTTAGGCTGTAGTGCATGGAATAATTTATCAATAAATCATAGTAAAAGCGGGTTCGATTCATTTTACTGGTAGTTCACCATCATTCCGAAACTAAATAACAATAAATAAAAAGTATACAGATGTAAGCGCTTGTAGTCCTTCCTAATTATTGCTGTAACTAACGTAGCCTACTACATAGGAAGCTCTCCTTCGTGCTCTCAGTACAGGCAGGTGAACCTGAACGATTCGTAATGAGAATACTTCGTTATTAGAAGTCCTTCCAAACTATTATTTGTTAGAGATGTTCTTTGTGTTTGTTCCATCGTTAAAAGCTCTGTTCAGTCATCGTTTTTTTTCTTTACTCTCCCGAGAGTCAGCATCATCTTGAACGACCATTTCAAAATCACTCACACGTTGAAGCAGTTTCTTTCTCTGTTTCAATCACTTCTTCGGTAGCTCTTTCTCTTCCTATTATCTGTTGTTTCATTCACTTTAAATTTTTTGTCCCCCGTACACTGATCATCGCCCTCTTCTTATTCATTTACTCCTTCTTACATGATTTTTGAAAAAATGTATTCCTTTTTTTTCCAAGTATCTACAGTAATAGATTCCAACATTTATATGCTGCGACACGAGCTTAAAAGCAACCCATTCCATCATGACTGTAAAATATCAAAGCTAAACGGATAGTTGTTATCTTTCAAAATGGAATTTGTAAACTGTTCTAAAGTTCAACTCTTCCAACGAACTTATCGTTTCTTAGATTATTGCTATTAAAGATTACCGAATACTTAATTCATCTGGAGTTCTGGAATACTAAGAATATCCTCTTTTTTAATATGAGTAGGGAAACGATTTGCAGTTACTTCTGATTATATTTTGAAATTCATTTTAACAATTTATCTATGTTCAAAATGAAATTTATGTCTTTTAAATCAAGTAGCTTACAGGTCAATTTATGAGCTTAAATACAATTATTGCGTGTATTTTAGGTATAAGTACAATAATTATTGGGCATAAGAAAAAGTTCAAAGTTCCATCACGCTCAAAAATATTTACACACGGTACTCTAGGCTGGACACAGATTTGAAGTGACTTTTCTATTCTGGATATAAAGGAAAGACAAATTAATTTTAAATGGAAACATTTTGCTCAATATTATTATTAGAGTATTAGAAGCTGGGGCATGTTCTTATTATTTACTTTACTGTGCTGTTGGGTGTTATGCTTCATGCTTGTAAATTGCCATTCTCATTTGTTCTTTTATATGGATTCAATTCAAGATGCTCACATTCCTAATTTAGAGTATTTTAGGTATAAGAAAAAGGTATAAGTACAATAATTATTGGGCATAAGAAAAAGTTCAAAGTTCCATCACGCTCAAAAATATTTACACACGATACTCTAGGCTAGACACAGATTTGAAGTAAAGTAAATTCGTATGGCTTTTCGTGGTGGGGAGACCCTTACGGGTAGTTCCACCTGGCCGTTTTTTTTTCAACGACTGCTTTTTATATATATATATATATATATATATATATATGCAACCGGGACCGACGGCTTAACGTGTCCTCCGAAACACGGGAGTGGCTCGAGAAAAATATATTGTACTCAACTGGGATCGAACCCAGGACCTTTGGCTTATCAGACCAGCGATAAGCCAACTCGGCCATGCTGACTCCGGATTTGAAGTGACTTTTCTATTCTGGATATAAAGGGAAGACAAATTAATTTTAAATGGAAACATTTTGCTCAATATTATTATTAGAGTTATCAATATTATTTACTTTATTGTGCTGTTGGGTGTTATGCTTCATGCTTGTGAAGTGCCATTTTCATTTGTTTTTTATATGGATTCAATTCAAGATGCTAACATTCCTAATTTAGAGAGGAATTTAAAACCCTGATGTGAAAACTGAGTTCAAGCAGTAACGTCTTTGCTCAAAACTATTTTTCTGTATGAGTATGCTGTACGCGCCCATTTTTTAAAGAAGACCCAATGAAAAGTAAAGTTTTACCCTCTAAATTAGTTACTTAAATCATTTACTGAAATTACTTTCTACATTTTTCTCATCTGATCAAGTGAAACTGATCCATTATCAATTTACAGTAGATGCATCAGAACCGGGAAGTAAAATCAGCAGAAATGACTTGATGATAGGCATCTGTTTAGTTTGAGTTGACCACATAACTGCATGTAATAGTCCGTTTCGGTTGTTCGATTTCTGTGATATCAAATTATCGTTTTTCAAATTACTCGGGATGAATTCTTTCGGATGAGTTAGCCATTTTTGCGGTAAAAATACATACCTTTCGCTTGTTAGATGGACACCGTAGCCACAGGTCTCGTTTTTCAGTGCCTGTTTTGAATTTATTTTAGCAGCCATGTATTTATCTAGCTATGATAATGTTGCTGCAGTGTTGTGTGTCGGTAGTTGTTCAAGCCAGATTCAGTTACACTTTTTTTTAGCGTCTATTACGTAAATAAAATACGACTCTCACCGCAGAAAGCCCCAGCAACGTGTACGGGACTTGTCAATTCCAAGTTGTCGAAGTCGATTTGGTGTGATCCACCTTTCTTATTCGAGAACCAGTTTGTCTCTTTCATAACGGTTCTGCTCACTTTTGTCATGCGATATTTTAGGCCCTAGCAAAAAAGCAGCTCATCCTCTTGTTTATGTTCAGCACTTTTAACAAGCATTTTATAACTTTACAGCGAGAAGCTGCTGCTAAAACAGAGTTGCTGTTACTCGCGTGCCCCTACAATAAAGCCCTGCAAATTGACTTGAAAAGCAACTCGTAAATAGCGTCTGCCGTTAATGAGTGAATCCCAAGTTTAGCCATAGCAGCTCGTGCCGCTTCGTTTCAAAGGAAATTAAGTTCAACGTTATTGAAAAGCTTTCGTGGAATCCCGTTGCGTTTTAATTCTACTTAGAAGCTGTAAAACTATATTGCATCAGTGCTTGATAGACTTTGTTTCCTTGTTTTCTCTCCCCAGATCATAAATACCTTTTTAATTCAATTTTTCCCTCTTTGGTCTCTGCTGTCGTGAGCTTCTCGTTCCACTTTTTTCTGTGGGATGCATTGTATTTTAACATCTTATCCTTTGAATAAACTGGCGAACTTCTGATATTCAGTTGTTTTATTCAGTTATTCTCTTCCAAGTTTTGCTTTTGAAGAAGCATTTAAGATAGGTGTCGGGCTTTGCCTGTCAGTTAGGGATTGTTATCTTAACAATAATTGATGATTGATTAGTCGTCATTGGATGACTTAATGCGCCTAAACATAATTAAATCGGATTGTCAGTGGCAATCCGTACTTGAACTGTTCAAAACTCCACTCTAAACAACAAGAGAGACATAAAGCGTATTATTCAGCGGTTAAAGTGCCGGTAGTTAATAATTGTTACTCGAATAATAGCGTATTAGTGTGATAAGGTGTCACGGTTTAGAAGAAGCAGTGAACACCACAATACAACTGTTAATCGCCTCGCAGACAAAAGAGTTCGGGGGCTGTGGCCCGGGCTCCCCGACATCCTTGGCGTCTGCGCTCGGGGGGCTCCGCCCCACTGGTTAGTCGCGGGCATTGTTTCGACTGTCAAATTAACGCGCTCCCGAGTCGCTTCCTTGTCAGATTGATGTTCGACTATCTTCCGACAAACGAGAATTCGTGAAAGAGAGAAAAAGAGAGAGTGCGATAGAGACCTTGCTTTTGGAAATGACCGATTGTAAGCATCTCTCATATCTATTGTACCATTCTTTTTTGGATTTGACCACTGATGCCTTTCACCCACCTTCATACTTTTATAATCATACTACATTAATTTCTCCCCACCACAATACCCCAGCTTCCCCTCAACAATAATTGGTAATTATCGTTAACATTAGTAAAGAATCGTTCAGGAGTTCAAGAGAGTCTGAGCTACATTCCTGTTGACTTAATTGCTAGGTTTAACGGTTATTCCTATAAAGGTGACTAACTCATCAAGGAAAGACAGTGTAATTGTTATTGAGTCATCCTGCCACTCAAAAAACACAAACAATGAATATCTACTGTTAGCTATGATGTGTATTTGATTGAAGAATATCAATACAATTTAGGTGATATTATAGTGTCTGTATGTCTTTTCGATATAGTCAACTTTCAACATTTTAATACAGTGCCATGGTTCACAGCATTGAAATGCTCAAATTTAGAGTTCAGTTGAAGGATTGGCTCACTATAAATCCTTTTTACTCATTGGAGGAGTTTCTCAGTGCAACTTTTGATTTACACTTTTAGTTCAGTGATTGATGCACTATTATAGACTGTGATATTTTTTTGATTGACTGTGAATTAACTTTAATAATTGAATTTAAACTTTTTTGTATTTTATGTGTTGACCAATGTTAATAACTCAAATCAGTTCTTAAACAGATTTTTTCTAATAATGATAATAACCTCAGCTGCAATGTACAGCTGTACGAACCTTTTCATTAATCATGAATGTATACGATACCACTTTCATCTTAACAAATTTCGATTAATTTTTTTTAAATTTTTAGTTGTGTAAAAATGTCTGGAACATATATGATTCTTATTCATTCTGATAATAGATTGTTGTACTTTGTGATACTTTATGCAATTTTTTCTCTGGTACTGTATTTTCTTTAGCATTTTAGAGAATAGGTAGCTAATAGATAATGAGCTGAATAGCATAGGAAACAACCTCTTACACTTCAAGAAACATGCATTTTGTTTTCCTAAAATAAAGTTGTATTGTTTATTTAACTATTTTTTCTCTGGTACTGTATTTTCTTCAGCATTTTAGAGAATAGGTACCTAATGGGCTGAATAGTATAGGAAACAACCTCTTTCACTTCAAGAAACGTACATTTTATTTTTCCTAAAAATTTCTATGTTGTTTATTTAACTATTTGTAATAAGTTTTGGCAAATAAATAAATTCATTCATTCATTTTTCCATTACCTGAGCTATGCAGTTGAAAAATCTCAACTTACTACGGATGTTTTTCGTGGAGTTTTCGGCAACCAAACTTTCTCAGTATTCTTCTGTTTGTTCCGACCTGAAAATGTCTTTCTGAAAACTTGATTTTATGGATGGGCTCCCCTAGTAATTGAAGACTGTTGGTCTGTATTATTAAAGTTCCAAGTCGGGCAATCATTTTCAGTTTACAGTAGCCATTGATCGGTCATTTGTGTTTTGGAACTGGTTTCTATCGTAAAAAACAAATGCAAGTAGCCTACGATTAAGGTATCGATTCGGTTACGAATTATTACTGGCTTCACTTTCCCAACTCATACATCAGCTGATTGGTTGCTTCTTTTAATTGTTTTACGGTAGCCAGTGGTTATAGTTTTTGTTGATTGGCCTGTTTTCTTCTACTCGTCTGCTAGTAGATTAAAATAGATGAGATTCGTTTTTAAACTAGAGAGTAGGTCTACAAAGTTTATCCACTCACTAATTTACGCGTCGATATGAATTTATGGTACACTATTCACACAGGAATACTGAGATCAGTTACAAGAAACAATTAAAAAACATATTTTCCTACAACTGCTCGTAAATTAGTTCTTTACGTACTGTAAACTAATTGTAAAATACCTCTTTACTGCTCAGCAAGCGGTAAAGTACTTTACGCTCGCCAGCTGTTTTCTTTACGCTTCTGTTTTGATTTTGATGCCTTCTCATTGGTGGATCACGGAATCCGTGAATTTCACATAACCTCAAAAATGGCGTACGCTAACCAAATCCGCTCATGGTCTGTGATGTTACAAACTACAAGCTTTTATTGTGTTGGAATCCAGAACTGCAGTTTTAGGGAAAATATTGTATGCAATTCGCGCGTGAAGCTTCTTTATCACTCTCGCAAAATTACTACGCTCCGCTACGCGTCGCGCAGTAAATGTTTTGGCTCGAGCGATAAAGTCGCGCTTCACGCTCTTAATACATAAATAACAAAAGATGCTACGACTTCTCTTTTTCTTATTCTATGTTTTTAGAAATTACATTTTTTTAGGATGAAGCCCACGTAGGTCTGAGACCTGTGCGTGGGTAATCAGTTGGATGATGGCAATTGATGAGTGGAACCTACAGTTTTAGGTGGGTTCCAAACCACCGGGAAGTGATTTTACAGCAGAGAACAGTGTCTTTTGCAGGCCAATCTAATCGGTCACCCTTACAAAGAGAGCCCAGGAGAACGCAGCTCATCTCTATCTGATTGAACAGTTACCTGCTACGGCTCGCGGCTATCACTTCCTTGTTTTTAGAAATTACATTTTTTAGGATGAAGCTCACGTAGGTCTGAGACCTGTGCGTGGGTAATGAGTTGGATGATGGTGATTGATGAGTTGAACCTACAGTTTTAGGTGGGTTCCAAACCACCGGGAAGTGATTTTACAGCAGAGAACAGTGTCTTTTGCTGGCCAATCTAATCGGTCACCCTTACAAAGAGAGCCCAGGAGAACGCAGCTCATCTCTATCTGATTGAACAGTTACCTGCTACGGCTCGCGGCTATCACTTCCTTGTTTTTAGAAATTACATTTTTTAGGATGAAGCCCACGTAGGTCTGAGACCGGTGCATGGGTAATAATGAGTTGGATGATGGCAATTGATGAGTGGAACCTACAGTTTTAGGTGGGTTCCAAACCACCTGGAAGTGATTTTACAGCAGAGAACAGTGTCTTTTGCTGGCCAATCTAATCGGTCACACTTACAAAGAGAGCCCAGGAGAACGGAGCTCATCTCTATCTGATTGAACAGATACCATCTACGGCTCACGGCTTTCACTTCCCAGTTATTTTTATGTTTTAATGATTCTTGAAACTGTTAAACCGTAGATGACAAACTGTCAATGAATTATTTTTTCCTGGATTTCTTGTTCCATGACGAACTGCGTTGTTAATATTAACTTTTTATGTGAAATTTAACGACTTGCAGTCAAATATTCAATAAGAATAAGTATAATTTACTTACTCTAGGCCGAGCGCTTTTAATCTTTGAGATCCGTTTTCAGAGGCGTCCTTCTTGATCATCAGTCAGTTTTTTTGAGAAGAGTTGTGGTTTTTGTAAAATGTGATCGAAAAGTTTGTGTGATTTAAAATTTAGTTGTTCGTTGAGGTGGTTTTGTTTATTGTGTGTGGTGTGTTTGTATATTTCAAATTGTTCCAAGGTGTTGAGTTCGTGTCCTTTAGATTTTATATGTAGAATGTGTAGGTTGGTAGTAATATCAGTAAAAGTGTGTCCAGTTTGAATGATATGGTCGGCGAAATTCGATTCATTTTTTATTTTCGATTATTCTTCAATTATTTTTATTCGATTTTTTTTCGATTATTTTTTGACTCAAATACCTAACTGGTAATTATTTATTTCGAGAAAAAACTCTCTTTTAGCCTTATACTGCTTCTATAATTTATTTATTGTCGAGTTCTTGGGAGCTTTACCGATAACTGGTAAATGTTACCGGTGGCGTCTGATTGGTCTCCTTAAATTCAAATACGTTAAACAATTTGAATAGACCAATCAGACGCCACCGGTAACATTTACCGTTTACTGGTGAAGCTCTCAGGAACTCAACCACTGATGGGGCAAAAACAACTTTTTGTAGCCTAACTGTTTGTACAACTTTTAGCCTAATACTGCTTCTATTACTAAACTCTATTTTTTATATATTATATTCATTATTAACATTATCCATTAGTTACATGCAGGACTTTTTCAGGTACCTAAAACATGTTCAGTCAAATCAAGAGTAATATTTATTATAATTCCTAGGTCTCTTACTGATTTGTCATGAACAGTGATTTTTGGAATAGATTGAAAGTCTGTGCCATTGATTAAACGCGAGCAGCCAATGATTATAGGTTGAGTTTTGAGTGGATTGAGTTTGATGCCATTCTTTTTAGTCCATTCAGTGATTTGAGAGAGGGGGGAGAGAGATTAGATTAGATTAGATTTCTTTATTCATGTAAGTTTACAAATTTCGCATAATATGATTAGTTAAAACAAAATTGTCAACATCACATAGATACTATATATAGACTTGGATTATAATTTTTATAGTGCTAGAAATTATTTACAATGATGTTTGTATGTTATTAATAAAATAAGCTCTAGTGATGACAATCTAAGTGATGCAATTACATGAAATGGCGAAGTTTGGACAAAGATTCGTCCATTCTTGACACTTAACCAGTAGAGAGAGAAAGATAGAGAGAGAGAGAGAATAAGTAATAATAAGCGTATGGCTTTTAATGGTGGGGAGACCCTTACGGGTAGTTCCACCTCGCCGTTTGTGCCATGTTACGGGGGAACATGGTGGACCTACTATTTAAGGTGGGTTCAGAGAGAGAGAGAGATAGAGAGAGAGAGAGAGAGAGAGAATCTTGGCCTATCAACCAATTGGACTCTTTAATGAGTGCACAACTGATTTTCTTACATTTATTCCAACTAATGACCACCTCGCTCCTTTGGAGGACCTCAACCGAATAAAATTCAGTACATACACACACACGCACAAAATCTATTGCTATTATGTTGGGGAGTGTGCGCCTTGTACTCTTATGTATGCTTTGATTGGACTTCCAAATGAGAGCCAAACGGAAGTACACTACAATTGAGGAATAAATTTTATACCAGTTGTGTTTTTGTGTGCAAGACGCCTTCCTTGCCTTGTGGGAAACAGGTTCACTATTGTAAGCGGAAAATTTTGTGTAGATGAGGAGGGTGGGAGGGAGTGAGATAATGAGGGGATTTGTGATGAGAGGAAGTGAAGGTGTCTGTGACCTGACAGAGATGCTCGTAGTGCAATTCCAATGTAAATCTTTAAGCCCGAAACATCTGCAGCGTTAGCCTAATTTGCATTTAAGACTCATCTTAATTAATTTGCCAAAGTTTGTCTGTCGTCCTGATTGCATTAATCAAGGATAGAAGATGTGTTTTCAACACAAATTCCATCCTCATTTTGGAAAAATCTGCGAATATCTCATCAACATGCTGCGTTGACAAATAAGTTTTATATTCTTCTATTTATGAGAGTTTCACATTATTTTCATATTAGAGCGTTGATAGTGATGAAAATCCTATAAAGCCCAGAATAGAATATCTCATCAACATGCTGCGTTGACAAATAAGTTTTATATTCTTCTATTTATGAGAGTTTCACATTATTTTCATATTAGAGCGTTGATAGTGATGAAAATCCTATAAAGCCCAGAATAGAATAAGCCGAGAATCAAGTCAAAGGCCAATGGATTAATTGCATAAACTCCCTCATTTCTATAGTTTTACTATTCTCTATTTATGAGAGCTGCAAGCTTTAATAGTGGTGAAAACGTATACCATATAGAATAGAATTTTTTGTGATATTTACTGTTACTATCTATTCGTAAGACTAATGAGCAACTTTTTTCTAGCCTACATTACTAAATTAACTTAAAACATAGAAATCCTCCTTAGGGTCTCTAAGCTACATCTAATTATATATTTATGTGAACTTATATTATGTATTATATATTATGTGAACACTACTTAGCTGGACTTCACTCAATCACTGCTCTGCTTTTTCACTGGACACTGACACTTGAATCAATCACTAAACTAATTCAAATGGCTTCGACTTTGTTGTGTTGGTGAATATTCTATCGTATTCGACTATTATCGTATTCACGATAGAATAGAATAAACCGGAAATCAAGTCAGAGATCATCAATTAATTAGGCTAATTATTGCAAAACACTTCTAAGTATAGCTGATTCTTCCAATATTAATTATAAAAAACACTGCCTTCTGTTTGATTAAAGTCAATGATTCTAGTTAACTTTTATAACTTCTTAATTAGTGAAGAGTGAATTATTTGACAGTGAAGAGAGTGAATTATATGAGAGTGAAGAGTGTCATATGTTTCAAATTAGCATCTGTTGTAGATGGAATTTTCTTTCTTTTTTTAAATTGTATTTATATTTCAAAGGAATATATATTTCCGTCTGATTGAAGTCATGATTCTAGTTAACTTTTATAACTTCTTAATTAGTGAAGAGTGAATTAACATCGGTTTCAAATTAACATCTGTATTAGATTAAATTTTTTTTTTATTTAATTGTATCTAGGCCTATTTCAAAAAAAAGTTAGCCATTGATTTAGATCGGGCGTTGTTAAAACATTTCCCCTTTAATAAAAACATAAAAGTTGATATTTATCTATATCTAGGTCTTACGAATTGCAATTAAACCAATGGTTTTGCCGTCAAGGTTTATGAATGCCTAATTAGGGAATTTTATGATAGGCTAGAAGATTAACCAACGACATCTGTTGTAGATAAAATTTACTATTTTTTTTTTTATTTCAAAGGAAAGACAATAAATTGATGTGAATCTGGGATCGTTAAAACACATTCTCCCTTCAATAAAAGGACTGTTACTGTGAACATTAATTAATATTCAGGTCTTGAAAATTGCCATTAAAGTAATATCGTGTTAGATTCCTGGATTTCTTGTTCCATGACGAACTGCGTTGTTAATATTAACTTTTCAAGTAAATTAAACGACTTGCAGTCAAATTGATTTACTTGTCGTTTAATTTACTTGAAAAGTTAATATCGTGTTAGACTGTAATTATTAGAATCGGTTGGAAAAACTCTTCTTTAGATTAACAAATCTATCGATTTACTAGTAATATTAGTTATTATTATCTATCGATTAACAAATAAATTTTTTAAAATTAGCCTGAATAATAGAAAAACTGACTGAAATACGGATTTTTTTATAGTTTACAGGGTAAAAGATCATTTCACAAAGGCAGAGGAATTCTGCAGGAAATGAGAAACTAAATGTAGTTATTCTATCATGAGGCCAATGGAAAAAAATAAATGTTCAATTCTTTTATTCGCATAATTATGCATTTTTGTACATACTTACTCACATCAAATATATAATAGATATTTTGCATCGTCACTACACTACTTAGGCACTGTTTGCCAAAAATATATAATTTGTCAGAAAAAATAATAAACCTTTGTACATATTGTTATTATAATTTTTACTATAATAATCATAAAAATAAAGGCTACTATTACAGTAAATATATGGAATACAATTAAATGAATCTTAACCGTCATAGGTGGTTCCATTTTGAATAAATGAATTTATTTCCCTTTACAAAAACAAATGTATAATTACTTGGAAATTAACTGATCACTTCTTCAAGTAAATGTGATCAGTGTGCAAAAGTAAAAATTAATAACAATAAAACAAGTTGTCTGAGTCTAGCCTGTCAGCTATCATATATAATTGTCATAGTTGCAGGTACTGCCTGCAGTATTATCTATCACTCATTATTATCTAACTTATATTTTCTTGCTTACATATTTTTGGTCATGTCTCGGTGTTGAATACTATGCATGTGTTATATTAAATTATTGACCGATATTCTAATAATTTATTTGCTCTGATAGGTAAATTTGTCCATTACGTTACATGCTTTCTTAGAATAATTTATTATTTGTTATACTATTTATTGTAAATTTGTTAAAATTACAAAACTTAATTAAAAAACTATAGATTTATTCAGTCATTGTATGTGAAGCTTATGTAAACTGTGTATGTGTCTCATCAACTCAATCTCATTTGTATGGTTTTCCGTGTACAAATAAAATGATTTATTATTATTATTACTTAATCTAGTTTTATAATTAAATTGCTATATAAGTGAAAGTGGATAATTTATTAGATAAAAGTTTAGCAGACGAATATTATAATAAGGAAACAAAAGTATATCAAATTTGCAAAAATAACATCACAGAAATATCACAATTAAAGATATAAGGTTTATCTCAAGACATTTCTTATGGAATAATTTATTGTTTTTCATTGAATATAGGCTACTGTACGTGAGGAATAATTCCGGTTTGTGAATGTGGAGGTTGAAATTAGTGTGCACATAAAGCCTATTAGGATTTATTATTTAGTACTTTTATTAGAATGTAATCCCATAAATAAATTATGCATAGAAAAAACGGCAGTGCCAAAACAGACAGAGGACACCGACCTCTGGATAAACGAACGTAGGCTAGCCTAAGCAAAGCACGGTTACGTGGCTAGTATTGAAACTCAAAACACTGGTTCCAGGTATAATATTTCCTATAGTCGATGGAAAATTATAGATTGGCTCCACTGGAGTAGTGCGCTGCGCTGGTGGAAGAAAATGAAAACACACGTTCTATGATGCTCCAACGTAACCTAACGTGCATGCCTGTGAAATATTGGTGAAATTTGCATAGTGGACGACACGCGATGGGTAAACTACGGAGGATCGAATTAAGCCAAGGAAAACGAACACCATAACTAACCCTGTTCAATATTGTGTTTGAAAAGATTGCTCCGTTCGGTAAACGAATTATTGCAAGATTGCTTACACTTTCTCTCATTGCCTGGGCGAATTTGATAAACAAGAATAATGGTTACACAGTTGGAAATCTATAATGATTTATGACTTTTTCAAAAATAAGGAGTACTTTATTGGATAATCTAAGGGAAGTGATAGCCGCGAGCCGTAGCAGGTATCTGTTCAATCAGATAGAGATAAGCTGCGTTCTCGTAGGACCTGTTTGTAACGGTGGCCGATTAGATTGGCCAGCAAAAAAGACACTGTTCTCTGCTGTAAATCACTTCCCGGTGGTTCGGAACCCACCTAAAACTGTACGTCCAACTCATCAATCACCATCATCCAACTCATTACCCACGCACAGGTCTCAGACCTATGTGGGGGCTTCATCCTAAAAAAAAATCTTAGATAAGATTGTCCTTGTTTAACCGTAGATAATCACTTGAATTGCGCACTTCAACGCATTCCGCTTTGGTACTATGGTACAGTTTTAAGAAATCCATCTTCAACACTATATTTATTTATTATCATCTATGCACATCATCACTGTAGTAGAATGAAGAGGAAGCAACAAGCTTTACTGCTTCCTCTTCTAAAATTCAATACAGAAATGTGCAAATAAAGGTTATGTCTAGAAGTCACTGTTTCACTATTAATTTCCACTAGAGAAAAAGTATTTCCATTTTTTTTTCAAATTGTACATTAAAGTCAATAAAAAACGAGAGTCTATTACATTATTGATCTCACTTGTAGCAATGAGAACCAAACACTCTTTCGAACTTCGCGTAACTCGATTTTATATCATTTAAACAGGATATCCTTGGTGCACAATGATTTCACTGGGCCCATAACCTTTTAAAGGTATTACATAATCATTTGTGTAAAGACATTTTAATTGGATTAAAAAATCGAGACGTAACTCTGTTGCTTGCAGCTCGTCTATTTAGAATCTACATTTGTCTACTATACTGTTACTCTTTCTTTTTATTGCTGATGTTGCCCACATGAGTCCAAGACTTGTGCGTGTGTGCTCTAAATAATAGAGGTATTCATTAAAAATAGTATCCCTCTGCCTTAAGCTCTTGGCCCACCTGTGTGTATTTTATATCAATGGAATAAATATATCATTATTACTACAAGCAGAAGCAATATGCTTTTTTGAGGACGTACCTCAGCTTTTACATTTCCTAGGATGAATTTTCGAGACTTTTCTGTTGTATTAGTGATTTTTTTGTAGTATACTGGCTACACGTACTGGTACACTTGGTCAGTTTAATTTACAAATATTTTTACTGTATTATTTGAAAGAGAAATAAATTCATCAATTTAGTTAACGCTATATATATTGTTGATGTGAATCATTCATTTTTGAATGACCAGAGTATACATTAATTAGTAATCGTGTGCACCGTAGAAGTACAGTGAGTTGTAAGGAAACGCTTGCCCGCCTCCGTTACATTAGCGGAGAAGCTAGCTCTGGCTGAATTAAAAGCGTTTTTACCTTGAGTGCGTCGTCTCATCCAATCCAGTCGCTTCACTGAACGATTATTATGATTCTTTTAGCTATTTCTCCTTTTTTCCCTGTTCTTCATCTCCTTCCACCACGTTTCCCCCCTTTTTTCTCATCCCAACTTGAGAATCCTGGAATGGATAACCGAATCATGTAGCTGCTACTTTTGGTATTTGAGTGTGAATGTGTCTATGAGATGAACCGAGCTACACCGGAGAAGATAAGTAGGACAGGAAATAGTCGGAATAATTATCGCGAGTTTCCCGTTTTTGTAGTCAGGTGTGTCCTCACCTCTTCGTAGGAGTGCTACAGTTTGAATCCGTGTTGAGAGATGCTGCTTAATTAATCATCACTACCTATGATGAAAAATGATGATAATGATGAACAAAATTTGGCTAATTTTTATATTTTCCTTCACTTAATAAAGCAAAATTTGGTAGGAAAAGTGTCAATATTTCGCTTCATTCTATATTTTACCTTCGCTTTTATTCCCAAGTTTCAATTCAGTTTTTTTTTAGGATGAAGCCTACATAGGTCTGAGACTACTTTATAAAACTCAATTTATATACTCACTTTATGTAATAAATTTGGTAGGAAAAGTCAATATTTTGTTTATTTTTCCTTTATTTCGGAATATTTTATTTCATGTATTCAAATACATTCTAATGTATTTCTAGTGAACAAATAAATTTGTTGATTTGTATCTTATATTCTACTGTTTTGTATTTTGGAATATTCTTGTGAGATTGTGTATGTTGGAATGAAAATAAAAATTGAAAAAAAAATTACTTTTGATCCCATGTTTCAATTCAGTTTTTTTTTAGGATGAAACCCACATAGGTTTGTGACCTCTGCGTGGGTAATGAGTTGGACCTACAGTTTTAGGTGGGTTCCGAACCACCGGGAAGTGTTTCACAGCATAAAACAGTCTTTTTTGCTGGCCAATCTAATCTGTCACCTTTACAGAGGACCCAAGATTTCCAAGCTTAAGATTTCTTTATCTGACTGAACAGATACCTGCTACGGCTCACGGCTATCACTTCCTTATAAAGTACTGATAATGTACCAATACTAGGTGATGAGGAGGTCTAACAGAGGCCTAAGGCTAAGGTCCTTATGCATGTTTAGCGGTCAAACTGAGTTTAATTTAATTCAGGTTAAAATAAACGATAGTTTATCACCAAATCTGTACGTTCACACTAAAATCTTCAGAGTAAACTTTCGAATGAACATACGAATTAACAGTTTAAGCCATCTATCCACGGTATGCTAAACTTAATTTGAAGAAGCTCATTCTACATACGAACCTTAGAAACCAAGATTCTGATACACTAGCCAATTGCTGTACAGCACTATAAAAGCGTTCAAGTTCCACCAGGGGTCTTGTATCACAATTAAGAGTTATTAACACTTGTTTTTGTTTTAAAATTACTGCAAAACTTTAACTTGATATCTCAATGTTAAAGATTTGAGATATTTCTCTATGACTCAGTAATCGTTATAACAATGTAATTTTCCTAATAATAAATTATATTTTAAGTCTTTAAGACTAGCTTTGTGAAGTTGTATTGCAATTATGAAGTCGTATTCAATGAACTATACTAGTTCGTTATACTAAGTACTACTTATACTATAAAGTAGCATAGTTAGTTGGTTGTATTATGAGGTGAACTCTGCTAAAGTCAGGCTCAGTAATAGGGAGTTTAATGTTAATGGTTACAAACTGATGCTTGAAAAGGACAGCAAAATATTCAAACAATTGTGGCGTATTTATTCTTGTACAACAAATGAGTACCTAATCATTCCATCTAGTTTTTGAAATTAATTTCCAAGTTCATTTACAGTGCAGCTGCTAATCTGACCACAGATTCTGTGCGGTTATGTGCAGTTGATGTTTCCTTGCTCAGATCAGATGGCCGCGGTACAAGTAGACGTTGAAGGATGGATGATATGCCAGCAATCTATCCTTCGTATACAAATTGTTGGCCTTTTTGATGGCATCGCGTATGTTTGACCGTCTGTCTACTCATCTTCTTTCTCTGTTTCTTCTTCTTTATCTTGACCCTTGCTCCTTTCACCGTTCCATTCGCATCAAGTTCCATGACCTTTTCCGGTAGTTGTTTTTCGTGTGATTTGCTTTGCTTGCCTCCTACTTCACTTGTAGAAAGCGAATAGGACGATACAATTATAAAGCAGTAAACAATTTTCCAAAACGGACTGCTGCTCCTGTAGCGGCCAAAACCGCATTTCGGTTAGCCAGGAAATTCCCTTGCGTTTTCAGTCTGGAATTTCGGAAATCTTGAAACTGTTTTCGTTTGCTTCAGTGGTTATAGTTTGGTTGTCTTCAAATTTAACTACCATGTAATTCGACTCTGCACTCACACTGTTGGTGTTATGTTTCAGGTTTCAAATATGTGTGTATTCTCGCTCTGGCTTTTGTTAATTAAATCACGTTTTTTATTCTGTTTCACATTTTGATGATTCTTATCATACTGCTTGCATATTCTTCTACTTGTTCTCTATCGCACTATCCTTCTCCTCACTTCGCCACATTCTAGCTTCTTTTCGTTTTAGCTTTGCCCTTCCTTCTTCTATACTCATGGTCCATGTTTATCTTTTTAATGAATCTCGAAAACAAACATTGTAAGCTTCCAAAACCAAAGAGTACAGGCTCTTTTCATATTTTTATATTTTTTTCTTGCTTTGTCTACTCTTAGTGACGCTCTTCGAGCATTTTTTGTTTTTTTACTTTATGTCAGTATTACCTTCTCCAATTTTTTTTTCTTTGTTCAACCTGTAATGATAATCGCTTTGATTAAAAGTACTATATTGTAACTTCAACTGCCATGGTTGTAATAACAAGAAACCCCTCCATAATATTTTGCATTCACTGCAAATGCACTTAGGAGTACCGGGCTAAACTCGCTTTTTTAAATGTATAGTTAGGTAACCCGAACACAATTTTTTTACAGGGGTACCTTATATTTCTGCACCACAGTACACTAAAATGTTATCCTTATCAAATCTGTTTTTGTCAATTGAATTTGTTCCATCAATTTTTTTCACATGAAATTTATTGAATCAAGTTTATTTGCTGAGTTTCTCTGCTGATGTTGATTTATTTCATTCTCTATTCATTTATATGACGTCATAATTAAGGTTACCTTGTGTATTATTTATTGTATGATGTGTTGTAGAAATAAATTATTATTCTATTCTATTCTTAGACTAGTTTGTAGTTTGTTATGAAACAAGTATTTGGTGATTCAGTAAAATGATTGTGAAACGAATGGACCAAAGTCTAACATTAACAGTTTAGTTCTTCAAGCTTAAGTTATAAAAACTTTGTAATAATTATTCCAAAGAAAAATTTCTTCATTTATTACAAAAACACAATCGAATAAAGATGCAACAGGCACAGCCCAGAGCCCACTACTGCTTTCTTTACACATTTTCAATTAAAAAAATCTAAGTTTTAATTTATGACCAATCAAAAAAAAAAATTTAGATAAAACAAAAAATATTCATAATTATTATATAGATAATTTATTATTCCATTCGCCTTTTCTCATTCTAATTGTTATTTCTCTCTTTTTTCAGGTGCGTATAAATGATTTCATCTAGATATTTGTGAGAAATTAGCTGCTCTTTGCAGCTTTTCGTTAGTTTCACTCTAGACGAATGTGTTTATCGTGAGTATTGACTTAATATATAATCTGTTAAATTTATCAGCGATCTTCAATTTAGTAAGTAATGAACTTATTGATTTGTAATAGTCGAAAACGTATTTCCTTTACAGTTTACGAAGTTTTAAAGAGCATAAGAAAGTTGGAAATCCTATTCCATTTCCATTCAAGTTAAAATTTATTCTAATAAATCGATTAAGATGCGCTTTCCGGTTGATTTGACTGAACTGTAAGTGCCAAGTAGGTTTTCAACAAGCTGCAGTAAATTATACAGCTTGAACATATTGCAAAAATATATTTTATTTATTGTGTTCATTCATCCTTGTCTTTCTTATGTTGAAAACACTGTGAAGCTCGCTGGTTTACTTAAGACTTAATCCCCGTTCTTGAACGTTAAATTGAGCGATAGTTTTCTGAATTCCAAGATATATATTTACAAGCAGGCGATATAACGGTTTGTGAGTGGTTTCTTCAATTCAATTTCGTCTCTAGGAGTCTTGACGTCTCTAGAAATCTACATAAAAATAGTCCTACAAAATTATACGTTATACTTTGATGATTTCTGTGTCTTTCTATTAGTAAAGAATCTTTAAAGGTAATTTCTACTGAAATGTTCTAAAAGATATTCATAAATACATGATTATCATGATTCACAATAATAAAGACAGCATTTGGCTTAAAAGTTGGCTCAACCTCAATGATGAACAAAGACGCTGTTCTCTGCTGTAAAATCACTTCCCGGTGGTTCGGAACCCACCTAAAACTGTAGATCTAGCTCATCAATCACCATTATCCAACTCATTAACCACGCACAGGTCTCAGACCTATGTGGGCTTCATCCTCCAAAAAAATGAAGTAGAATCTGTTATTGGCAGAGTGAAATAGAGGAATATGTGTAAATTGTTGATGATGATGATGATGATGATGTTATGATGATGATGATGATGTTGATGATGATTATGAAGTTCACGAAGAGGGCAAGGACGATGATCGTTCCCAAGGCTGCCCCCTGTCTCTAAGAACCATCATCATCACATCGGCAAGGACGTTGAAAATTTCGTTGATCAATCATGGCCGCTAGTCGACAACCATCTTGCAATTTCCGCAATAGTTTAAACGCTCGCTATAATAAACTTCAACCGACATCGAACACATCGAACGACTCGCATTCAATTAACAATAAATTTTACTCTCTAAATAATAATAAAAACATTCCAAACGTAGAAATTGAATGGCTTTATCAGGAGGATGTTGAAGTCAATTTCATTCAAAATTATAAAACACGATTGACTGAACTGCGGTATGTTATACTTGTTTCTCTTTCCTTTTCCTCCATTATTTTTCTCTTTCCTTTAACCTAGCATCTTTCTCTTTTTCTCTTCCCTTTCCGCCAGCATCTTTCTCTTTCCTTTCGCCATTAAGGGTTTCAGATTGTGATGATTGTGGTGCAATTATTTAGTATATCAATTTAATGCGGCAAGTTCTGATTGATAAACGTCTTATTCGAGATTAACAACCTTTCGGCGGCCTTCAAATTTGAGATTGGAAACCCATCTAGATACTCTAATGATGTATGCTGGCTCCTTATGATATGAGCTTCATCACGCATCTCACCTGTAAAATATCGCGCAGAAAGGAATGTGACTGGTCCTGATTGCATGATGTAGCCTCACATTGTTAATGAAGACAACTTTTTACACTTTCTAAGTACTTTTAGTCACAATTCGGCTCTGACTAGTGTGACTGACTACCCACACAAGTTGTAATCGCCCACCTGTTCGAAATTTCCGCCAATAAAAGTCTTTTTACACCTCCAGGAACGAGAATTGTTGAAACTGAACTCTAGAAAAATATTGCTAAAATACTCGAATGTTAATTACAAATGGTTTTCAAAGAAGGCTGCCGACAAATAACGCTACTGTATAACTACTGCATAACTTGAATGTAAATTTAGTATTAAGAAGCTCAAATTTCATCCCGAGGTAAGAAGCCACGTTCGTTCCCATCCATTTTATTATTTTAGTATTTTCCTCAGAACGCCTGATGCAACTCACATATACTTATTTTTTTTATTGTGGATATGTCTCGAGACTTGTGCATTGGTAATGAGGTAAATGATGAGAAATATTCATGGCTGAATGAGATTTGAACCCAAGACTGTAGGAATAACGAAGCTGGTCAGAGTCTTATCTAATCATAGCTTTCTTTGTAGTGGCGAAGATGATATTGTGGAAGGTATCCATAATGAATAATTAGACGAAATTGTCACAACCACATTTATTAAAACTTAGAGAAACTAGTTTCGGTTGTTACACCATTATCAATCTCAATCAAACTCATGTAAATTGATTTTTTCTCAGTTTGATTGAGATTGATAATGGTGTAACAACCGAAACTAGTTTCTCTAAGATTTAATAAATGTGGTTGTGACAATTTCGTCTTATTATTCATTATCTAATCATAGACAAGCACTCCAACCAACTGAACTACTAGAGCCGCCAAATTTTTTTTTATGCTGCACCATTCTCACTTTAACGATTAATTCTCGGTAACTGTTGAATTCTATTCTCTAAACTCAATAAATCTCCATTTTCTGTTACGGTATCTATTTAAAAATTGGTATTTATTATTAATAAATCGGTATAGGATGGGGCTAAGCAAATAGTGATCGAAGTGTTCTGAAGCCCCTCTGCCCCTTTAAAGACTATAATAGACTTTTTTACAAGTATAAACTTTTATTCTGTTAAAAGTTTTCAATATTCAAAGTTTCTACTTTCAGCCTATTGTTGAAGATTGATTTTTATAGTAGAATCGGGTACTGTGATTTGAAATAAGTTTATAAATAATTGAAGATTCATTTCAGTTTACTATTTAATTTTCCTTTTGAAGTTTGTTTCATCATTTACCGATTTAAAAGGTTTATTATATGAACCTAAGCCTTTTAAGAAGAGACAATTTAATGAATCGCATGCTTCCATAGTCATGAATTAAAGCACTTCATTTCATTCACATTACAACTTCTACAGTGTTAAGGAATGTTAGAATAAATTAATTACTGTATTATATTCGGGTAGTTTTTGAAATGTGTTGAATTTTCAAACGTGTAGTTCGAAAATAGGTACTAAAACGCGTTGTGCTTCAGTGATACTTCCTTGGACGATTAAGCCCTATATTTTTGAACCTTCCTTCAGTGTCTCGTGACTTGAGGGTCTCTCAAAATGCCTCTATTCTAAATGTCTTTTTAAGGGTTTTCTTTCTTTTTCTTCTGAGGATGAAGCCCACATAGGTCTGAGACCTGTGCGTGGGTAACGAGTTGGATGATGGTGATTGATGAGTTGGACCTACAGTTTTAGGTGGGTTCCGAACCACCGGGAAGTGATTTTACAGCAGAGAACGTGTCTTTTTTGCTGGCCAATCTAATCGGTCACCATTACAAACAGGACCTACGAGAACGCAGCTTATCTCTATCTGATTGAACAGATACCTGCTACGCCTCGCGGCTATCACTTCCCTGTTTGTAATTTAGAATGTTAGTAGTTTATAAATGTTACTTAGCCTAATAAGCCTAAGGACGATTATGCTTTTAACATTGGTATGCCATTTGTATCGGTACCATCGGTCTCGTTGATTATATTAGATTCAATTACTTTATTCGTGATAAATTTACAATTTTTTCAAATGTGTGCTCAAATACAATATTTTAACATCACATAGAAAGTAGACCATGTTGATACTTTTATTGGTAATATTAGAAGTGATCTAATGGGTAGAGATAATGAAATGAAATTTTAAGTGATGCATTTACATGAAAAGGCGAAGTTTGGACAAAAATTCGTCCATTCGAACACTTAATCTTGAAAATTTAATGAGCGATCTAAAATTGAGTTGAAGTAATATGGTTCCAAAATTCGTGGATATTACAAGCAATGCGTAAAAATCATTGTATTGTGTGAGAGTTGAATGCAGCAACAAATGGAGCGGCCCGCAGAGTGTTGGAGCAATTACTGCGTGGAATGCAATGCAGCAGACCTTCCTTATTCGGTAATAAATTACAGGTAAGCCACAATTTTTGGCGGCTGTGCGTCCCAAGTCTTGAGCACTACCACTCACTGTCAAACTGTGACAGACCAAGGCTGTAATTTTACCGACAAAAAGTGCGTGCACTTGTCCGTCCGTCCGTTTGTACGATTTTTAAACGCATTGCGTCCAAATGGGGAGGAAGTGCGTTGTCTTTTGGCGTCAATCTCTTTCCTCTTTGTCATCATCTTCTCTTTCTCTTCTCATTATTGTTTCTTTTTTCTATTTATATTGCTCTACTCATTCACGTTTTCGATCTTATTTCTTTCCTCTCTTAATTCCCTTGTACTCTATCCACTATTGTCCCGTCTTATCATATTCCTTTTACTCCTTTTCTCCCAGAATTCTTCTACTCCATCATCTTCTTCTTCTTCTTTTTTTCTTCTCCGTCGAAGGCTTCTTCTTCTTCTTCGTCTTCTTCTTTTTTTTCTTCTCCGTCGAAGGCTTCTTCTTTTACGTTTCTTCTCTTTTTTCCTCTCCTTTTTCTTCTCTTTTTTCTTGTACTTTTTATCAGATTGCTTCTGCTTCGCATCCCCGGACTCCTGTACAGTAGAAGGGAAGTTTTGCCTCTCCTAGTATTTTCTCTCCTTTTTGTTCTACTTCCCAGTCCAGTTCATTCATCTTCTATTTTAATTCTTGTTCTTCGTTTTTCTTCTTATTTTTCTTCTTCTTCCATCACCACCATCTATCCTTTACCTAATCTTTCCTTCCTCTCCGACTTCCCTCTCTTCTTCTTATTGTTGTTGTTCTTCTTCTTTTCCTTGTATCTTCACTCTCTTTTATCTGATCGTTTGCATCTTCCTTTATCATTGGTTATTATTTGTGATAAAAAGAGGATTTTTTCATTTGTAGCGAGTTCTTTTTCATCTTGCACTTTAGTTGAACTTCTCTTCTTCCTTATTTTACTCCCCTTTCTTCCTTTTTTCTTCTTCTTCTTCCTCACACCTCCTCTTCTTCTTCTTTTTTCCTCCTACTCCTCTTCTTCTTCTTTTTTCCTCCTACTCCTCTTCTTCTCTCTGCCAATTTCTCTTCTTCTTTTCCCTCCCAATTCCTCTTCTTCTTCGTCGCACTTCCTCTTCTTCTTCTACCTCACACTTCCTCTTCTTCTTCTTTTTTCCTCCCACTTCCTCTTCTTCTTCTCCCTCCCAATTCCTCTTCTTCTTTTCCCTCCCAATTCCTCTTCTTCTTCCTCCTTGCACTTCCTCCTCTTCTTCTCTGTCTCTTTCTCCTTCATTTTCTTCTTCTCCTTCGTATTTCTCTTCATCAGTATTCTTCTTGTTCCTCACACATCAGTTGAACTTCTCTTATCCTTCTTTCAGTCTACTCATCTTTCTTCATTTTTTCTTCTTTTTCTTCTTCCTCACACCTCCTCTTCTTCTCCTTCTTTTTGTTCTTCTTCCTCCTCACACTTCCTCTTCTTCTTCTTTTTCATCCTCCTCTTCTTCTTCCTCCTCTTCTTCTTCTTCTTCTTCTTCTTCTTCTTCTTCTTCTTCTTCTTCTTCTTCTTCTTCTTCTTCTTCCTCCTCCTCCTCCTCTTCTTCCTCCTTCTCCTCTTCTTCTTCCTCTTCATCAATACAGTATTCTTATCCATCGTCTTCTTCTTCATCTTTTTCTTCATAATCTTCCTAATCATCTTCGTCTCTTCTTTTCTTTTCTTTGGTATTCGTATTCTAATTATTTTCTACATTTCAATCTTCTCCTGCTCCATTTCTCCCTGCCCTGCATCTCCTCTTCTTCCATTCTCTGCTGCTCCTCAACCTTCTCCTCTTCTTTTTCTATCACTCTACCTTCTCATGCTTTGCGCGCTATCTGCTCGCATTTTGTGCGTGAGATCGGTGCTATGCTAAAGATGGGCGTTGAACACTGAACTGAACAATGGTTGACCCTAGCGCTGTGGGAAATGCGTGCCCTTCTCATGTTGTCTTCTAAGCCTCCTGCTATAGTTAGTTGTTGCAGCAATTAAAATATAAATTACCGTTTTCGGCCGCCCAGACCGCCGACGAGTGTTTATTGTTCTACGCAAGTAATCCAGAATAAATTAGCGCATTCTAACCTCAAAGTTATTTCCCTGCTAGTCAGCAGTAGTCCACCTTTGCGCAGAGTCTGTTTGAAAAACCGAACCGGGAAAACTTGTATTTTACTATAAAGAGGTTTGTCGCATTGAAGTCAGTGTGAGACCCTTCCCAGGTAAATAGTTTTTCGGAGACAAAATGTTGAATAGAATCTGTTTTTTTTATATGTTTTTATAGATGAACGAACGCTTGATGAATGGCTGATGAATTAGTTTAGTTGAAGTGAATTGACGTGTCACATGCTGTGCGAGCTTAGCTCGATAGATGCAGCTGAACGTGACTATTAACAAATTTTATTTTATTTAATACCGACCCAAGTTGTACATTTTGTCGCGAAAAATCAAATGGTGTCTTCTTTCTCTGGTTGTTATGTCGGGACACCAACTAAGCTGTCTGATTATTATTTATTCAAATTTTTAAAAGTCTATCAATTTAAATCCAATCAGACGCCTTAGTTTTCGTTAAAATTACATTTTTAGGAAGGCTTCCATGAACTCAACCAATGTACCTTGAAAACCATGTGATTCATTCATTCATTCATTCATTAGCATCCTTTGACCGCCTTTAAAAGGGGTATATGGATTTGTCAGTAATTTAAGTCATCATATTCATCATAATATGTTTCTCTGGGTCTCATAATGAGAAAAGAATTCCTCATTAGAGTATGGACAGACATTCAACAATTCTTCCCTCATTTTATTTCTGAAGTTTTCACCTTTGAATGTCTTGAGATGTGCTGGCAATGAGTTGTACAGGCGAATTCCAGCACTCTTCACACCCCTCTTATACAAACTAGTCCGATGTATTTCGTCCCTTAAGTTATACCTGTTTCTGGTATTATACGAGTGAAGCAGCTCACCTGTATTAAATTTGTCTTTACTTTTATCAATAAAGCAGAGGGCCTCAAAATAGTAGTTTATGCAACGATTTTATTTTGACCCTTATTAAGGCACGAGTTAGATGTAAGTTATAACACGAGCGAATGCGAGTGTTATAAATATCTCACGAGTGCTTTAATGGCCAAATAAAATTGTAGCATACACTATTTTATCTATGACCACTAGTATACATTTAATTAAAACAATTTCATTTTACCTGTGACTGTCAGAGATACCTAACCTCTCATCTCAAATACGAGAAGTTCTAGTAGATTGTTATGTTAAAGCAGCTGGTGTAGCAATTTGATCAAATCAGCTGATAGTTTCACAAAATTGAATTATGATATTGATTCCATCAAAAATGCTTCTGATTGGTCCAGAACCCGTGTTATAATGTAGAACCTGTACTATAATGAGCTCATTATGCAACGGGTTTCAAAAAGCATTTTGAAAAGACAGCTGTTTTGGCATCAATTGTGAAACTGTAATGTATACATTATGACATGGTCGTAGATAAATATATATGATGTGGTTGCAGCTCAAATTTACGGCACTGCACTCCTCATAACTTGGTTATCGTAATCAACCCTTTCTGTCGCTGAATTTTAATGACCTGCGCACGAGTATAGACCTGCGCATTGCGATGCACTTGGAATGCACCAATGACGCGTTTGATCACGTAGCCACTACGCGCAACGTCTCAAACATGGCGTGGCGATCGTGTCACGTCGCGTCGCAGTCGAAACTATGGATTTGCGCGTGTCATGACCCTTCCCACTAGCCAGCCACCCTCTGACGAGACCTGCGCGCTGATTGGACATGGGATAAAGCACAAACTAAGCGCCGCAAAGCCCGACTTAACAGGACTTGATGCTTCGGCACATGGGATGGGAACATTCTCCCAATGCATCCGCCGTTATTCCTTTACTGCACCGCGTGTAAAGAGCATAAAGCGCGCGCTTTTTGAAATCGAACGTCAATAATTCACTTCGACGTGCTTCATTCTCCTGACCCGTTCACTGCCGCGCGTCAAAGGGCGTGATTGTGGATGCTATTGTTCTTCATAACTGACACTCGTCGACTCGCGATGTCTGTGTCTAGATAGACAGCTACTCTCTGCTCTTTCTCCTTTCATCTCTTTCTTACTCTTTCAACCCTTTCTCTTATCATCTGTCTCTTAGCTTTCAACAGATTCCACAGCACTATTATATTCATCTACCATACAATAATATACTGTAGTGGCCCACTAGTAAACGGCCCGCCCCGTTTATTTTAAACACACATCAACGTTCTGCAGTTAACTGGTTTGCTAGCCAAAGTGATGGATGAAGGTGTTAACATCTTGTTAATGCACTTGAAGAGCACCTATTGTTGGGGTCTTGCTGTCTGAAATGTACCACACATTTTACTTGGACAACTCAATGTACTAGGTTTGTAAATGGGACACTATATATTGATAGGGGATGGTTGAAACATGGAATGTTCTGAACAGCTCATTCTACTTGAACAACTCAATGTATAGTTTGTAAATAGGGAATTTGTAGGTAGGATGTGATTCGGTTTGAACTTGGAATGTGTTGTACAACCATGTGTGGTGTGCATGAAAGCTTTATACTATTGCAGTTTTGTTAGTTATTATTATATTATCATTATTCAAGTGTTAATTTTTGAATGTGAAGCAAGTTCGACGCATGTTGATCTTTGAGAGTGAAGCTACTTCGACTCATATGTAGATATTTGGGTGTGAAGCTAGTTTGACTCACGTTATATTCTGGGTAAACGGGTTGGACAATACAGTCAGACAGTTAAACTAGCACTGTAAGACACAAAACACGTTAATTTGAATGATTGCTGCGAAACGTACAATAAATACATAATTTTCGATTTAATGCTTATTGTTGAGTTGTATGTTATTCATCAATAAAGAAGACGGTTGATCAGGTTCTAAACAACCTACAAAAAATTGTGTTAAAATTGTGATTGTGACAAGTTAACTTGAAAGATTTGGCAGCTGTTTGTGTTGGAATATGGAAATACTGTGTTTGGCAATGAAGATTTGAGTTTGAAAAAAGTTCATATAGACTTTGGCGAATGTAACATCGGGTGTCCAAGCTTTGGCCACCAAGCTAACCAAACTCGCTGCAAAGATTGAAAAAAGTAAAATTGAAAGATTTGATTATCAATTCGGTAATCGATTACTTAGCAATTGTGAAAACGGAATATTCCATGCATATGCACTCAACTGCTGGAGCGAATAATCGTTTTTCCTTCTTTCCCCCGTCTTCCAGAAAACCAACAAAATTCGCCCGAATGGAAACCGCAAATTCGCTGGTTGAATGAAAGGGTAAGCCAGATTGCATCAGAAACACACACACAAGCGAGTGGAATGGAAGGACGGGTAGACATTCAATTCAGCGCTCATTAGATTCCATTCTGTAATCGGCGCAACAATTATTGTTATGATGAAGGAACGGCGAATTTTTGAGTGAAGGCGAAAAATCGCCTGGATGAGGTTTCTTGGTTGTGCGCGGCCCATTAGAACAAAAATAACGGGAAACGCAAAACTGAGATGATGCCGGTGAACATCATCATTTCGCTCGATCATCAAATTTCGCTATTAAATGCGGGAGGACCCCGGGAAAGTTAGTCCGAGCAAAAAATTTCCCATTTGAATAGTCTTCCGGGGTTAGTTTTCTCTCAAAGCCATTCACTCCCGGCGACCAGACCCGACCGGACCGTGCGGACAGATGTGGAAACAATTTCACAAAACGATTATCTTCTTTTCGACTGGCTCTTCAAGTCGACAAATTACATCGGTTTCGTTTTTGCAATAACACACGTCATTTCGTGATTCTTATTCTTGATTCATGAATGCTCCTGGGGAAAATTCTGTCGCTATACAGCAGTACAATTATCGCTCAATTTTCTATGAATTATCACTAATGATTTTAATCTATAGATATCACTTACTTTTGTTTAGATTAAAAAAATGTGCTTACAAAATAAATGCTCTCATCTATAACTACGAAATTTCATATTTCTGACTAGCTAAGAAAAAATAGGGATATTGTCTACAAGTTCCACCTTCTTAGTGAGGAATACCGATAGAAAAACTCTTATCGAAAAATAATCAAGTTATCGTATTGGAGTTTTAAACTAATACCAATTTATGTAACGCGCAATGCATAGAAATATTAATTTTCAAGATACCACAATTCTAAAATAGTGGCCAAATGAAATTTTTAACTAGTTTTACCAAGAGACTGTTGATTCAATCAAAATAACTTTTTCAATAAGAATTGTTAGGTTTTTGATTCAGAACTGATACCTTATTTTTCAGAATCGGCCAAACAATAATAATTGAGATATGGCAAGAAAGCAGAAATTTATTTGTCCGAGCTTAATTCAGCGGCTCTTTTCCTTCCCGAAAAGCAAAATTACAGTTCCTCACTATATTAAATATAACAAATTTTGTTACAGAATCCGATTTTCATATCCTTAACCTAAATCTCCTTCTTTTTTCAACAATAACTCCATAATTCTAATCTGATTGGTAGCTTTTGAGTGATTATGCATTTATTGAAAGTATTTCGAACGAAGTAACGAAGGTCGATAGGGCATATTATGTTAACTGTACATTTTTTGTCAGAATCCTGACGCATCACCATTGGTTGATGGGGTCACACGTTATCTGGAACACCGAGTGTATTACAGAATATTAATCAAAATTCTTGATTCATGTACGTTCTTGCGAAAAAATCTTGTGTATACACTATCATTTTTTGCATCATGACATCACTTTTGATGATATGTACATAAATAAATAGAATATCACTCACATTTATTAGGATTATCAAAATATAACGCTCTTATCAATGAGGTAGAAAATTGTGACAACTAGAATATTATCCCATAGTCATGATAAAAATAAGCACTATTAAAATGCAATTTGAAAACTAGGGGAGTGTGTCACACTGGTTTTGATTAAATAGTACCTACTAGCCTATGGTAATGTTGCATGTTGACTACATGCATGTATAGCTTGCAAACGGTACTAGACTGGTGTGACAGTACATTTCCGCTTCCCAGCGCGCGACTCTGAGGTGGCCAGTGTTTCCACGGCTGGTTTAGTATAGGGAGAACTGTGTTTTATTATTTTGGCGAGAGCCTAGAATGTTGATTGAACAGTGGCAGCGTCTGAGAACTGGCTAATATTTATTTGCATCTGTGTGGTGTGAGGCTACTACCACTGTTGCTAGCGCATATTGATGCTGTCAAGCGGTCGTTTGATATGCTTGTTGTGGAGCGATTGTTGGCTACTCTGTAGTAGGGAGATGGTTTGTCCTGGCCATACACACCGTTAGCTTAGCGTTTGCATGCGTTTGAGGTGCAATAGAATATTGTGGTACTCACCACACACATTCACTACCCACCCCTCACCCATTCATTCTCTCTCTTCATCTTACAACCTCTCTCTTCTCACAACCATGCATTACAATCCAATTTCACACCTCCATACATCCACTATTCTACACGTCAACACGATTAGAGGATCATAGAATATTACGTTCATGTGCTGTGGATTGTGGGTTACTTGAGCTACGTCACTCCAGCAACGTTTTACGCAACGTAGAGCGTTTTTAAGGGTTGGTTAACTCTGAAAATTGCATTCTGCGCATGCTTTGATTGTGGGTGGAACTTGGCTGTGAATTATGATGCCTTTGTTTTCTTTTTGTAAACCTTGTGTTGTGTATATTTCAATTGGTAAAAGTAGATACGTTTAACTTTCTTTGTAGTGGCGAAGGTGATATTGTGGAAGGTATCCATAATGAATAATAAGACGAAATTGTCACAACCATATTTATTAAAACTTAGTCAGCCTCTTTCCCGTTTAGCCAATATTATCATTCCATGTTCAGTATTTATATTAAGCTTCTCTGTACTTTAGTTTTTAGTTTGATTGAGATTGATAATGGTGTAACAACCGAAACTAGTTTCTCAATATTTTTAATATATGAGGTTGTGACAATTTCGTCTTATTATTCATTATAGATACGTTTAGACCAGTTATTTCATCTGGAAACTTCTAGCAGGAATGATTCTCACTTTACTAGATTTTTTTTCAAGAAGAGTATTTCCTTAACTTGAGAATTCATGTTTATGTTACTAACCACTCTCGATAAACTGAACAAAAATGTTTGTGTTCAAGGAAATAAAAACAGATGGAATTATCCCATTATAATAAAGCAGCCTGAGAGTCATAGTTGTGTTGTGTCATTAGATTATGTTGTCAATTGGCATTAGATTATGTTGTCAATTGGCATTAGATTATGTTGTCAATTGGCATTAGATTATGTTGGAATTGTCATTAGATTATGTTGTCAATTGTCATTAGATTATGACTTTTTTTGAGGATAAAGCCCACATAGGTCTTAGACCTGTGCGTGGGTAATGAGTTGGATGATGGTGATTGATGAGTTGGACGTACAGTTTTATGTGGGTTCCGAACCACCGAGAAGTGATTTTACAGCAGAGAACAGTGTCTTTTTTGCTGGCCAATCTAATCCGTCACAGTTACAAACAGGTCCTACGAGAACGCAGCTTATCTATCTGATAGAACAGATACCTGTTACGGCTCGCGGCTATCACTTCCCTAAAAAATGATGGTCAATCAATAGGCAATCAATTGAAAAAGAGATTGTCCTCAGATGTTTATTTCACGCATGTTAGGTTTCTCAGTAGTTTGTCAAATCATTCATTAGTTATTTTTTCAAAAGTGGCTCTAAGGCTTGTTTCACACACACCCGGCCGTCGGGTAACCTTTGTTGTTTACCCGGCTCCAGGGATATTGCATCATACTTTACAGCACTTCTCACTTACCCGATTTTTGAAAACAAATGTTCAATGTAATTAATATTTTAAATTAAATATTTCAACCAATTACCGCTTAATATAAAATCATCTAAATGTTTAAATTTATTTTAAAAAAAACTTAAAATTTGGCTTTTTTCAATGCAGAATTTGAATTTTTCGAACCACTCATTGATGTGAGTGGGTGATAGCTCTTGTGGCTCTGATCGAAGGGAAATTTTAATCTAATTGATTTAAAATCAATTAAGACTAGTTTTAAAGTAATTAGTTATAATTTTGAAGGTGTATCTATTTCATAATTTTAAGAATATTCGTAGACGCCATGGAGTGCGAGTTGATTATGTGAAGCGAGTTTGGACTTAGATAAATTAAATATTTCAATTACCCAATGCAGAATTTTGTTTGCCCAGCAATAATTGCATTACCCACGCACAGGTCCCAGACCTATGTGGGCTTCATCCTCAAAAAAAGTGTACTCTTATTATTTGTTAATTATATTATTTTTATTTTTGTGCCACGAATACTGGAAAATGTGGCCAAACGAATTCCTGCATTTCATTTTGGAAATTATTGTGATTTTTTATGAAGGAATAAATTTCATTATTTAATTATGCCGGGTAAACGACACCGGTTACCCAACTGCCGGGTATGTGTGAAACAAGCCTGAGGGTCGCTATTGAATCAATAGCTACAGAATTATTTACTGCACAACTCAGAAACCGGACATAATTCGTTAAATTTTAATTGACTAACAAATAATTATTATATTTAACATGTTTATTTTATTTGTATCATAAATTCATTTGTTCTAAAATTACAACTGACGTTGCTCAATGAAACAAATTACCTCTCCCATAAATTTCAGTCTTTTACCGCCAAAAACGCATTATATTCGGGGAGTAGCCTATAAAAATAATTTAGAATACGTGAAAGATATTGAACGTTTATATTATATTTATTGCTGCAAAACCTCCTCACTCTGTAATCATAATAATTCACGCAGCCACATTGTGACGCATACTTTCAGTAGTCTGCGTATATTATATTTATGCCATAAATGCTTAAAGAGATATTTATGTTTCTTAAAGATATTTATACTTTTAGTTTATATTTATGATTTACTAGCAGCTACCCGTCCTTCGTACGGATATGTTTAGAAATAAGACTAAATATGTTTCGGCTTTTTTGATAGCAACGATCACCAAGTTGTTAGCAGCTTAGTAAACAACTTTGAACGTAAACAATTCAGTGACAGTTATCAGAGAGAATATTTGAGAACAGCTGATTGATATATCATGATAAATTACGTGATTTGTTCTTACGTGGTAATAATAGTGCTACCTGGCGAATTCCCAAGAGCCTAGCACAAACCGCACCTTCCTAAAATGTTAATTTTTGTTTTGATAAATTTAAATTAGAATTTTTTTTTTTTCAACAAAGAAATAATTGATGAAACATAAGATGAGCTTTGATTCACCAGTCATATGTTTCCTAAAAGACTGCAATGCTCCGACTACACAAGTCTGCAGACAGCGTAAATAACGCCGCGAGGAGCCCACCATTCAGATTATATTTGAGAACAGCTGATTGATATATCATGATAAATTACGTGATTTGTTCTTATGTGGTAATAAAACTTGGAAGAAATGTATTCAATATCGCTCAATACTTGGTTTTAAACGTTTATTATTCTGTTAAAAAAAAGTTAATTTAGTTTTTTATAGCTAAAGACATTGTCAAAAAGGTTTTCAATACTGATAAATAACTTTAATCCCGATCGATGCTCTCGTTTTTGAGGAGAAGGCCGCGTAATGCCTTTGGGGCCGTGACAGACAGACAGACAGACAGAAAGTGAGATAAGACTATTTTCGGCTTATTTGATGTATAAAACGTAAAAATAACCAAAAAATATATAATTCTGATAAATGTACAGACAAAACTCTAATTTTATTTATATAGATGATTGTTGTGTATTTAATTTCTTTCATAATTTACGATTTGTAATTGAGTTTTTATTTTTCATGGCGAAATAAATAAATTATTTTTTAATAATAAATAAATTATTGCCATCAGAATTGAGTTGTGTAGGAAATGGGAGACAGCAATCTGGCTGAGTAATTCCACTTGTCTGTAACGAGCAAGAGATAACTGTTCGCTTTGCTCGGTAATCGCGATTAACTAATTCGCCCCAATGTATGGCATGGTTGCCTATTTGTTACACGGCTGTTATGTACGCAGACTACTGAAAGTAGGGCCGTATGACGTCACAATGTGGCTGCGTGCTCGTGAATTATTATGATTACAGAGTGAGGAGGTTTTGCAGCAAGTGGCGGCAGCATGGCATCACTTGTGCCATTCTACTATTAAATGCTTTAAAATATATAGACACCGTCGTCCTATCACTTGGCTGAGCTGCTCCTCGGAAGTTAACGGATTCTCGGTTCCCATCTATTTTGTCAGTTGTTTCCCAGCTGAGACAGCGGCCAATTAAAAGCCACAAACTGCAAGTGGCACCGTTTCATTTAGCTCTCCAAACTGCGCCAACTACACGGAAAAAATAATGCACAATTAATACTCTCTGTGCCAGGAGGATCCACGCTCAAATCCGGGACAGTCGTGTCGTGCCTGGTAGCAGCAATTCTGGTGTTGACCCAATTCCTACTCGGAAAATAAAACTGCCTGACCTTCAGTTCGGTTTGAAAATCAAGGGGAAAGGATACTGTATTTATCTAGTTGACCTAAGTAGAGTTTCAGCCGTTAGTTGATGGTAAAAAGCACGAAGGACATTACCCTCGAAATTGGATTGCACTGGTAAATATGGCTGTCGGTGTCTAATAAGATTGTTTGACCTTATGTCAGGATGTCACGACTGACTTATTGAATTTGATTAATACTACCTAGTGATTTGAAAGGTTTACAGAGTTTTGCTATCGTTTGCTGTGTTCAATTTTTCAATTTTTTTTATTGCATGTAAAGACATAACAAAGTGGTCCCGCTAAACCTGAAAAGGTTTTACAGAAGGTGCCTATAATAAAATAAAACACAATAATAAAATGAATGTTTACAATGAATTAAATAATGAAAAAAAAACTAAAAGAAAACTTTTTACAAGTTTCAAAATGAACTTTAAGGTTCATTAAGGAAGGGGAGTAATTGGGGTTGGAAAATGTTAAAAGGAAAAGGTTAGGGGGAGAAAAAAGAATAAAGATAATGGCCTACTATAAATTGAAAGTTAAAATTAAAAATAAAAGAATATGCTATAAAATGAAAGATAATACTAAATATAAAGAAAAAAACTACAATAATTGAATGAAAACGCTGTAATGGATTACGGTATTTATATATAAATTAGTCGCTCTAGTGCGGCGGCGGTGTTCTATATTATTTCAAAACTAATGTTTATCTTCACCAGCAATCGGTGGATTTTTATTTTTATTTATATTTTCAGATCCAAAAGAAAAGTCAGTATGATTGAAATGCATTTGAGTCTAAATATAGAAAAAAAATATATATATGACGATTAATTCTTATGTTTAAGCATAGAGAAGGATAGCTCTCGAAGTTCTCTATGGTTTAAAGCAGCATTGTTGTTTATTTGTACTGCAGGATCGTAGGAATAAATATTAGAAAAAATTGTGATGATGATGATGATGATAATAGAAATACAGAAATCTAGAAATCTACTGAGATAGCAGCAATAATTTTGCGAAAACAAAAATATTTTCTTATCAAATTCACTACAATATGCTCCTTTTTATTATAGGAAATACAGTACATAGTTTATTGATCATTGAAAATATTATTATAGACGAATTAAAAATAAACAGTGATAGATCTATCAGTTTTTATAAAGGTTACACAATTACATTTTTTTAAATATTAGACGATAATTAAATTATAATTCCTTTATGCTTATGACAGTTTAAGTTGTGTCAAAATATATGTCATTTGAAAATAGTGTATCAAACGTTATTTTTTATGTACCGGTATACAAAGAGAGTAAACAAGGAGTAACAGAAAAACATTGAAAATTGATGACACTAATGACTTTTTAAACCGTAGCCTATGGGAACTTTATGAGCAATAAAACCAAATAAAAATTACAGAAGCAGTTCAATAAAATTGTATTAAAATTTTGCAATTGGTAAAAACAGAGATTATGAAGTAGGCAAAAGTTTAATTGCTGTAAGCATTTGAAGACATGAGAAGTTGAGGATTTGGTTTGGAGCATTCTGTACAACTTAGGTCATTCAGTCCATTAACAAATAAATGAAATCGAATTATTAAATAAACTCCCGCGTTTGAGGGAGTAAGCAACATTTGATTGCTAGAATGATTGGCAACAATTAATAACGGATAGGCCTTCATAATGGAATTTAATTTTTATTATTTGTATGACGGATCAATCATAGGAAGTACTTGGAAATTGACGGCAATGTTTAAATTAACTTTTCGTAGTGTAAGACCTGTTTATGCATGTTTGAGTCCTTTGAGGGCCCTGCTGCCCCAACTCAGCCCTTTCGCTAGGTCTCTGTGGACCCCGGGGCAGAAACTTCATCTATATTTAATAAACTATATCAAAGTTTATTGCCATCAGAAAACAATATAGATACAAAAAAAAAAAAAACACAGTACATACTGTACTTAAAATTAGAACATAAAATTACAAAGTAGAAAATTAAATCCTTTTATATTAATTATTAGGCGTTACCAGCAAAACCTTGCGGTTTGTGTGCTGGCGACGAGTAACAAAACAGAAAACGATAGTTATATCAAATAGGTACTTCATCAATGGCAACTAGGCAACTAGGTACTAGTCAATTTGAGGCTATAAATCTATATTTAAAGAACTATAACTTTGTGAACTGTATGAATGAATACATTCAAAACCAATAACATCACCTAAGAATCAGCCTTTTTATAATCTCAATGAATACATGGACTCCAACCCAAATACAATTAAAAATGACTGAATTATAAGCCACCTATTTGTGTATCTTATGACTTTGTTTTTGATATGCTGATCTATGAGTAAGCTATGAGAAATTGTAATAATACATATTATATCAATTATTATTTATACAAATTTTGTATATTCATTGTTGATTTTATGTGATGACGAATCCTATTGCAATTGTTTTGTTTAATGGCAAATAAATATTCTTATTCTTATTCTTAATATACGGTAATATAATTTTTAACCACTTAATATTTGTTTAGTAACACCTGCTCAGCGGGGCTAGTTCATACAGTTGCTTGGTTTAGTAGAATGGATTTAGGTTTAGTGCTATAATAATATAGCTGTATAAATCCAGCTTCACAAAGAATTATAGCCGAGTTTGAATAGCTGAAGAGAAGTCGGCATTCCTTGAAGTTGTCTTCCGATTTGGCAGACAATGGTAGCGTCTTCTACCTGATCAGTGCTTGGGGATTATCGTCACTATCTCCATAATCATCATCATCTATCGTTAGTCAGCACTCTCGGTTTGGTAATGTATCCAAGGCATTATGCAAATAGCTTCTGACCCCTGGTCAGCGTTTGGTCAGCACCGTTACAACTAATTATTATTGTTGTTCCGCTGCTCAGTTCGCATATGCACACACATACTCGCTTACATATACGCGCTGAACATTATGTAACTCCTATGAGTTACAGCGTAGCATACAGACGCACACTCACTTGCATCGACACAGACTGATATGTATGTTTTTATGTATATATCTGATATATACGTGTTCACAGGTTCACAGTGGCTAATATTTTTATGTAGGGCATTACATCGTAAAGAAGTGATTCTTTTTATTCGTGTTGACGTGCATAAGAGCAAAAATAATAAAAATATAGCGGTGGTGGTCCCAGGGGGACAGCCCCCCCCCCAAAAAAAAAAACTAACTAAAACCAACCTTGAGAGAAGACAATGAGCATCTCAATAAGTTCAAAATCAATGATGGAAGAGAAGTTCTAAAGAATGCAAAAAATGGACCAAATTTTGGGCTTGCAATAATATTTTAAATCATATTTTGAACAATATTAGAGGAATGAATATTTTTCATTTTCATTTTATTAGCTTGCAATCATAATTATTTTGAACAATATTATTATATTATTATTTTAGCTTGAAGCTTGAAAATAATATACTTCTGACGTAGCTCTCAAGTTACCCGATGCCGTCTTGAAGAGACATCTTCTAGGACATCAGACTAGGTGGCAAAAAAGGTCGTTTTGTGATACATAGTGTAATATTATGGACATTTAAATGAAAATATTCGTGTTTGTTATTTTGATGTTTCATTTTTTCATCTAACTTTTAAAATAACGCAATATTTTTTATAGCATTTTTTTTCTGGCTTTCTGGTTGATAAGTTATGGACTATTTCGTTTTCTAAATCTTTCTTAAGTAGTTATTATGTTTACTACAGTACATACTTCAATTTTTATCATCGCACAATTTCACTCGGTTACTAGCCTAAATCTAAATTTTTTTTGAGGATGAGGTCTGAGACCTGTGCGTGGGTAATGAGTTGGACCTACAGTTTTAGGTGGGTTCCGAACCACCGGGAAGTGATTTTACAGCAGAGAACAGTGTCTTTTGCTGGCCAATGTAATCGGTCACCGTTACAAACAGGACCTTCGAGAACGCAGCTTATCTCTATCTGATTGAACAGATACCTGCTACGGCTCGCGGCTATCACTTCCCTATTCCTATTTGTCAATAGCATGGTGTTTGTTTCTTTTTCTCTAATTCCTGTTCCTTCTCATAGAAATGCAGATTGAATGCATTTTTGGTCCTTCCTAATTTCCTTTTATGACAAGTCATCTTCATTTTAATTTCTTTTTATTATAATATTTCTGTTGCATTAGTGATTTTTTTGTAGTTCATTGGTAAACGTGATTAAAAAATCAAACTTTGTTCAGCATTTTTTGAAAAGGGAAATGAATTTATCAATAATCATTCATTAATGCTCAGTTTAATTCCATGACATTAACGAAACAAATTAATATCTTCGAATAAAGAATGTACAAGTGATTTGGATGAACTTGAAACTTCTGAAAGCCTGTTTCCAAATGCTAATTCTCGCTATTAAGTTACAAATTCGTGATGATTTGCATCCATCAGTAGTTTGACCACTCCAGAGCCTAGAAACAAAACTAATGGTAGGCCCTCTTATCCACTATCATCTATCTCTTCGACTATAGTTTGTTGTCTTTGAATGCACCATCATCTTCTTATTCCATCTCTTTCTTCCTTTTCTCTTTCTTCTTCCAACTGACAGCAGCTTGTCTTCGGTTCATCTTTAGCCCGGTTTTTCGAGCTTTATGTGACTGCCTGATTGAAATTCTCATCGCCTCTCCCAGTGACTGGTGGTATTTTGTTTTGTCAGTCCCAGAAATATTTTCAAATAATCCTGATTTGAGTTTTGAGACGAGTTTTCGGAACTATAAATGATATTCTTTCCTGAAACCTACAAATTAGAATGCCCGCTCCCTACACTAAAGTGTAGCTCAACGTCAATCATAAATAATGTTTTTGTAGCTTCATAACAGTAGTCTTACGCATAAATAATATTTTGAAATGGTGTGGAGTTGTTTCTCGAATTTTTCAATTAGCAATAACCGGTATCTCTTCATGCCGGTTGTCCTGCCTATTTCTGAAAGCCTAGGCGCCAGGTAATAAGCAGAAGATAAATTATATATTTTTTTAAATTTGATATGGGATCATGACCTCCCATTCCATCCAAAGGAAGACACTGCTTTTTGCGCTATAGGTGCAAATCTATCTGATAGAGCGATCTAGATTCTTGTTACATTATTATAGATCATGTAGCATATATCATAACATCATAACATATTATCATGGATCATAACATGAACATAGATCATTTAGAGAGTTCATAGGTACATTGCTCTACGTGAGCGCTCTAGCCCTAGTACTACTTCCGTTTGAACAGATCTCCAGTTAAGTAGAGATACTTTCACTAGTTTTAATAAATCTTCTAATTGATTTTTAATTGTTGAGAATTTCCCATTGAATTTTTCCACTTGGAAATCGTGTGTTAAACTAATAAGCATTTGAAAAATGTTACTCATGATTCTGGTAGGGTGTTGTTGGTTTAAATTTAAGTAGAGATCAGTTAAGTAGAGATCTTTTACTAGTTTTAATAAATCTTCTAATTGATTTTTAATTGTTGAGAATTTCCCATTGAATTTTTCCACTTGGAAATCATGTGTTAAACGAATAAGCATTTGAAAAATTTAACTCATGATTCTGGTAGGGTGTTGTTCGTTTAAATTTCAAGGGAATAAAACATAACTTGATTCTCATTAAAATAACTTTATACAGGCACCCCTACCAGAGCATAAACAATACTTTTCTGGAAGCTATTATTATTATTTCAACACTTTATTCTATCGATTAAAACATTCCCCAATATATCTTACCATAATTATTCATGTTAAGAGTTGAGAAAATAATAATTTAAACAGTGAAAATTTCAATAAAATATTATGAAAATAAATAACAGTCATTATTTTACTTGATATATTATTAATTTGTCTTTTTCCATCTACAATAGTTATGAAAGTATGTTTTTCATTCTGCATTACAAAGGCAGTAAATTACGTTTTCATGTCCAACCTTTCTCTGGCAACGACAGGTTTCCAAGCATGAACTTCCTTTGAGTTCTATCATATGGTCGTACATTGAAGCACAAGACGAGACCAAGAGCAAGGCACAAGTAGTATAGTTGTCAGCATTGCTAAGAATTATGGCATCTTGTAATTTATGACGGCAACAATTTCAGTAGTCTGACAACTTCCTTAAAATATTGTTCATGTGGAATGGAAATTGGGCCACAGCTGAAACCTGGAAGCTGTTCTAACTGTAGGAAGTTTGCGTAGGACTTTTGGCTCGCCAAATTTGGTACCCTCGGGGTGGGCGTGCTGGTCAGTCGGTACTCTCCATGGGAGTTAGGGAATGTTGGTACCTGGGTGGATTTCAACGGTCAGTATCGGGGTCAGGAAAGCGGCTGAGAAAGAGGAAGAGAAAGGAAGAGAGAGAGAGAAAGAGCGAATGACGAGAAAGAGTGTGGATGACCCTTGATACATGCTGTAGCTAAAGAACGTTTACAACTATTTTTGTAAGTGCGCGCGTGAGTTTGCGTGTGCGCGGTGTGCGTCTAGTTGTGAGAGAGAAAAGTAGAATTAAGTGTAGAAAAGTTTTGTGTGAGAATGACCGCGTATTGGGTGTGACTCTGGCAGAGTTGTGAGAATTATCTAACCCGTTATAGAACGTCTTATTTATACTCTGCATTCAACTTGTGCTTAGCTAAAGCTAGAGAATGACTTGAAGCAAACAATTGAATAATCATTATTATTTCAACACTATATTCTATACATTGCAACTTTCTCTAATATATTTTATCATTATCATTCATTTCTTGTGAATTCTATTCAGTTAAATCTTTCCCTTTTGTTTTATCCTACTGATAGAAGTGATATTTTTAACTTGTGGCATGACTACGGTGCTTAACTTGCTTATTTAATGTTAGAGAATGCATTTTACAAAATATAATGTTTATTATTGTTTCAGAGACAAAACAATATAATACCCTTCCTGCAGATTGCAAAATCCTCCAATCTATGTTAGTATAATCATTAATTTTTTTGGAATTCTATTCAGTAATTTAAATATTATTTCATTTAATTTATCCTACAGATAAAATTGACATTAGTTCAAGTAACATTATCAATACAGTATTTTAAGATTATCATGATCTTATAAATTTAAAAAATGGTCTTTTATTGACATGGTAAATTTAATATTACTAACAAAGTATTTATTAGGTTATATTAGGTCTAAAGTGTAGAAAACGAGGATTTTTTTCTATTTTTGATGTACTTGTCGATAACCTATAACAGTAAATCAAGCAAGCGTAAACTTAACTATATTTTTGCTTTTTGAGAGTATTAGATTCAAATTCTTATATTTAAATTCAGCTTTGTGAATACAAATTGACCGAGATTTAGATTCAGTTTTAGCTTTGTGTATACAAATTAGCTGATTACCCATATGAACGAGTTATATTATAAAAATAAACCTTATTTTTTTATCGAAATAAAAATATAAATTATAACCATTCCTAAATTGAAGTCGGTTTCTTATATGGGCAAATATGTATTAAGAACGTGTTCTTAGGGGGAAATAATATTTATAATATTACTACCAATATTATATTCTTGGATATTTGGGAGTTCTTATTAATTTTAATGGCTACAGCTTTTTTAGGTTATGTATTACCGTGAGGCCAAATGTCATTTTGGGGGGCAACAGATCCTCGTTTAGTGATATTGAAACCGGTAGTGTATCTCCAGCATACTCTTTAGCTAAAAGCTCACATTGAGGATACAAATATAATTATTGTTTTTAAAATATCAATTATTGTTTTTCAAATATCTATGTTTGAACAAGATTTGACATCAAGTACTGTATTGCAATTTCGATGATAATGGATATTATTACATGAATATTGCACAGAATATTAATTATTATTATGACTATGAAATTATTGCAGAAGTTGTTACTGTTGAGTGTTGAAGGAACCGGCGTGATAGTGATGTTGGTTGACCTCTGCAAGGATGTCGGCGGCTATGATTCCGAATGTGGCTGGCTGCAGTAATTGCCAGCATCTTCTCTCTAACTGTACTTTTAATAATTATTATTAATGTTATGCGCACCCGCACTCCACACCACACCACATCGTATGTGATTTTGTTTGCCTTCTACGAGTACATTATGGGAATGTGGGCTGGCTACTGTTCATATTATGTGGTGTGGTGGTGTATGCGTGACATTGCCGTTCTCTTTTGGTTGGAAATTTGAATAATAGTTCTCAATTTCAGTAAAACTGTTTATGATGTGAGAGATTATCCAGTTTCCAGTTAAATATCATGAATATAAGGCTATTATAACTGTTATAAAAGGCTACATCAATTATTGTGTTGCTTTCCAAACGTCTCTGTCGAATGATGGCTTGGACGCAGGAAGTAGCTCAGAGGTGTGCTAGATAGTATACACACTCACTCGTCAGCCAGACCCTGTGTAAAGGTGGGAGTGGACTGTCAAGCATAGAGCTTCAGAATTTGTTTCGGTGGGCTTGGCATACTGATACAATTCTGTAAGCTTAGTGAGGAAAGCAATCACAAACTACCTCACTCCTCGTTTGTGTAGTACGCTCTTCGGACTAAAACATAACGTTAAGGTCTGAAGAGTCACCTACAGTCGTATCGGCTATGGTACTATATACTTACATAACTGTTAGATTAGGGGTTTATTCTTCAATCGGTATTGCAGAGGCTGAATGATGATTTACTGATTTTAGAAAAATAGGGGTCCCTCTCATATTTTAATTTTAGTTGAATCTATTGATTTAATCAATGATTTGTTGAGATGTCCAGTTGAATTTATCAATTAAATACTTGTATAATATGTGATTTGATGTGGGGAATTCAGGAACAGATAAATTACATCTCTTGAGTAACCAAATAAGCAATAAATTCTAGCCAATCGCACACTGCACTCACATAGCTTTGCTGAAGATTGTTAAATTGGAAACTATTATAAAGCTTTTTATGCTATAGATCTGTATCTCACACGAGTTTGCATTTTTATGATTCTTGATACCAATAAACTTTGAAGTGTTTGAAGAAACAAGATAATTTTCTGTCATTAAATTTCGCATGGGACCAGACCAGAAGATAATGCAATTAGTACAAATTTTAATCATTTTCACACTATCAACTTGATTTTTTCAAAAGACCTTTTCATTTGACAACCTAATTATTTAGGATAAAAGAAAAAATGTATCTGATAGAAGATATTTGACCATAAATTTGGACATGATTGGTTCAACAAATCATAGCAAGTCAGGAATTGAGTCCCTGACCTGGGTGAGTATACAGAAACAGTTAGATGTTATCTATAGATATGCTGAAAGTGTAAACGTGACTCTAGATATTGCAATCTTCACTTACAGCCCGGAGTGTCTTAGCGTTTTTGAAACATCCAAAAAAGAAGAGTAGAAGAAGCTCTTGAAAGATCATTCACCTGTAACAAGAAACCAATGGTAAATTTTCGTGTAAAAATGTAGATATGAACATTTTCAAAGTAATTTGATGTATTTATGGAGTTTGTTTCATGGATGAAATGATTAATAGCGGTTTGAGATATTGAAGTGAGTCACGGTCGCTGTCCCTCGCGGTCTACACGCGGAAATATGCGAGCAGTTTCAGCGCATGCGCAGATTTATTTTGGTTTAACCAAGGGAAAAATCTTCAAACAGGCAAACTACTGCAGTAGAAATTGGGTTACAATAGATTGTTGGGCTATCGTTTACATGCAGATAGGAAAGTTCAGTTTTTTTTTTAATTTTCTGTCACTATGAGTATAAATTCGATCAAAACTTATTTTAGGAGATGATTGGACATAACTTGTTCATTTCTAATGTTCCCAAATAACCTCTAATGCCAGCAGTATTTTATCATTGTTATATAAAATATTTTGTAGAAAATCACCAGAATACGGCTTGAAGAGTCTTTGTTTTCCCGAGGTGTTTTATTGAGTGACAAATTAGTATTCTCGCATTTGTAACGCCAGTCTTGTTCCTTTGCGATCCTTGGTCAAAATTTTGTGAGTTTCATAATTTTTTATTCATGGCGTCCCCTATTGTTCCTACAGTTTCAAATCTTTTTTTTATTTTCTTCTATATTCGTCAGCTTTTTTGTTTTAAATTTCTTGTCAGGTTCTTGCAAAAAGCTCTTGCACCTTCTTGTTTTCTAAGCTCTTGCAAAATGATTGTGCAAGATGATCTTGTGTGTTTAGATATACCACAAATTCAAATTTATTGTTCTTGTGAAATCCAGCTAGTCGGATTTCTTGTGAAAAACAAGTCGACATAACAGCTACAATGACTACCTTTCCTAGTACAGTAGAAACAATTAGTCTGGGCGCGTGGCTCTGGTTTCACTACTAGCCGTCCTGTAAAAGTTGACTAGTTGACCTTGAAGACATCTGCAGCGTTGCACGGGCCACATGTTTTTAGAAGTGAGCGATAAACACTCCCCTCGCCGTGGCTGACTACCAAACGGCCGTGCGCTCAGACTAATTGTTTCTACTGTACTTACTGCTTTCTCGTTGTTGAGGTTTATCAAAATCCAACAACAATTATTCAAACAAATCTAAAACAATTTTCTGCTTACTTTTGGTTTTTCCCAATTTCTCTACCTATCGACCTCTACCTCTCAACCTATTTATTATTTTCTCTATTATCTCCATCTCTGCACTCTATGCAGTCGCATAATCACAAGCGAATGCAACATAACTCGACTCTACATTCTTAAACTGACAAATATGTAAATCACATCAGTCACTCCACAATCAAGTACCACTTCAGACGAGATTGTCAACAGAATGCGCGCTATTTCCGTTCAAGATGTTAGCTTTGTCCTTTTAAGATTCCTCCGTCACCGGTTTGCCTCTTATAGCACTTGACATGTCACACACGCATGCCTCATGTTGCCTGTGTTTTGCCGCAAATGCATGCCCCATGTTGATTGTGTCATGGCGTAGGTGCATTCTCGAAACCTTTTCTCAGATTCAGACAGGCCACGGGGAGAGGCAAAGTTGAAAGAAAATTGCACAATAAAGGTAAGAAAAGTTGCTCAGTTGTGAAAGTAACGCTATAAATACTGCGTATTGAAAAAGGAGCTGCGCATGTGTGGAAGCAGCTATAGAAATATTGCCATCAGAATTGTTCACCCTTTGGAATCAAAGTTCATTTTTTAGTATGATTATTATTTCTTACTGTCTCTCACTCTGTGTCTGTCTCTCTCTCTCTCTCTCTCTCTCGAATCACAACAAATATTGTTGGAAATTGTTTGTGCCCAAATTGGGAAGGTAGAAAAGTGCGTACACGTGTCGAATTTGGCCGAGAGGCAGTGGAGAAAGAGAGACATAATAAGAAAGAGAAAGAGAGAATATGAGAGTAAGAATGTTTTGAAAGATGATGAGAAGAGGATGACAGAGCGACTTGTGCCGCTTGTTACGGAAACAGACAGAAGGCGCACGATTCGATAATAAAAAGCGTCGTCACAAAATAGTCAAGAAAAGAAAGAAAATAATAGGAAGAAGGAGGAAAGATAGAGCAGAGTGATTGAGATGGAGAGAGATGCCACTGCATGAGAGATGGACTTCGTGACGTAGACGAGGTCGGCTACGGCCACAGCCAGAAATGCAACGGCAATGACGAATTACATTTCGCCAGAACAAAAAATAAATATAAAAAACACTCACACACTGGTACCAACTTGTTTTCTATCTCAATCTCTCTCACGCTTCTTATCTACCTTCTCACTCGCTCTTAAATACATTGATTTTTCGCCTCTACTTGAACTACACTCTGTGACACAGTGACTAATGACACGACGCTGACGTCGTCGTGGCTTATAATAGAGGCTTCTGTGCTCCACAATTGAAAAGCATACATTCTAGATTCAATTCGAATTGGGTTTTGTGTGTCGTTTCTGTGGTTATAATATTTGTTTGCGTGAAGCTAAAGATTTGTTTAGCAGTAGGTGGAATTTGAATTTAATTTGGGGGATTTAATTGCAAACTCCTTTCTGTTCCTTAGCATCGATAGGAAAATTATAGGCTTATAATAGAGGCTTCTGTGCTCCACAATTGAAAAGCATACATTCTAGATTCAATTTATGTTTGAACGAATTGGGTTTTGTGTGTCGTTACTGTGGTTATAATATTTGTTTGTGTGAAGCTAAAGATTTGTTTAGCAGTTGGTGGAATTTGAATTTAATTTGGGGGATTTAATTGCAAACTCCTTTCTGTTCCTTAGCGTCGATAGGAAAATTTGATTAAAACTGTCATTCGTTTTAAAAATGGAAAAATGCTTCCAAAAAATGAATATAAATTTATTTGAAATAAATTGAAAACTAGACATACGGGAAGTGATAGCCGTGAGCCGTAGCAGGTATCTGTTCAATCAGATAGAGATAAGCTACAAACTCGTGGGCCCTCTTTGTAAGGGTGACCGATTGGATTGGCCTGTAAAAAAGACTTTTCTGCTGTAAAATCACTTCCCGGTACTGAACCCAGTAGGTCCAACTCATCAATCATTTATTACTCATGCACAGGTCTCAGACTGATGTAGGCTTCATCCTAAAAAAAAATCCCATTTTCATCACAAAACTCACATTTTATTTTTTAATCTGACTAGAGTAAGAAAATAATCCTCAACTTTATGATTTATCACAAGACATTTTGAAAAAATCTTGAAAGACTTCTTATTTTTTTGTTTTAAAAATCTTAAGCTGCTTGAACTATGCACTGATGGACTGAGATAGCTGATGGACTATTCAAAGTGAAATAATATTAGTCGATAAGAAATTAGTAATGTTATCATTTCGTGAAAAATAACATAATTAAGTGCTAATTTCTCCTTGCTAGTTGGAATTTTTTTTTAAATTGGTGATATAATTGTGATGTTAGGTTAGATATTTATTTATTTTATTTTATATCTATGAATAAATGAGATTCTACGAGTTGTCACTACTATAATTCAAAAGTATGAATTAATTTCTTATAAACATTTTTTCAACTGAGGAATCAATAATTTACCATGTTTTCAATTTCTGAATTCTCAATGACGGCATTGAATTCAACGTAGCATTTCTAAAACAGTGTTCTTAAAATCTTCAAGTCCTCAAATTTCATCATGGCTTGTAATAGATGGAATGTAATAATGTATAGCAGGGGAAAAACACTTTACTTTCTATTCTTCCGATTCAGTACAGCGAAGGAGAGACAAAAAACTGAGATTATAGTTTTATTCCACACGCGATCTGCGCATTATTCGTAGTCTAGTTGAAGGTGTAGAACACCCAGTTTCCATCTCATTTCTTCAATTACTTCCTTTCTTCCCATATCGCCATTCCTTCTATCCTGTCACAAAGTATGGCGTGCTAAGTGTCGTGTATTTGCTTTTCCAGTACAGAAATTGGGTTAAAGTGAATGCATTAAATTGATTGAAGTGAAATTTTTATTGCTGAAAATTTGTTCTACATAAGGCCTTGGTTGTGAGAGCTACATCAATTTTATATCAATTTCATGCAAACTAAATTGCAAAAGTGGGTAGATACCATTTTTGCCTACCAAGTACAGTAGAAACAATTAGTCTGGGCGCGTGGCTCTGGTTTCACTACTAGCCGTCCTGTTAAAAGTTGACTAGTTGACCTTGAAGACATCTGCAGCGTCGCACGGGCCATATGTTTTTAGAAATGAGCGATAAACACTCCCCGCGCCATGGCTGACTACCAAACGGCCGTGCGCCCAGACTAATTGTTTCTACTATACTTGTTTTCTATTTCAATCCTGGTATCGCATAACACTTTAATCACGCAGCACTATTATCAACCCAATTTATCTGTCATAGATCTATGTGATTTCACTGTTTTAATCATAAAATGTTCATGATGTTTGAGTTTCATAAAAATTTTAAATTTCCATCCACATTAAATATCTACTAAACAGTTTTATTAATGAACGCCAATCGTTCTTATTGTCAGCTTTCAATAAAAAATTATACAACTATAATTTTTATCAATATTCATAATTTCATTTATCACATTCTATAGGAATATGGTTAGCCCAACCACTTCTCGATACCTACTCGATGTTTTTCTTATTTGTATAAGATTTCTCCATGTACGTATATGCAATTTTTATCTTTAATATAATCAGCTATTATTTTGCATTAACATACAATTTTCTCATTTACATGTCCGTTAAAAGCGTAACCTCGGTACCATGATTGTATGACTATTTTTCTCACTAAACAAAATGGGGCATGAAAGGAAAGTGAGGGGAAATCTACTTTTTACCTAATAACTTTTTTTGTTAATGAAGGTACGCTTTTTTGAGACGCATCAGGACCTTTTTTCTGGTTTTGTTAAATTATTTCTACTATTGAATTGACCAAATAAATCAATCAAGTTCTACTAATAATTTATTGAAGGGGATTCATTTCGATTTGGGATCCATTTCTATTTAGGATTAAATCCCTCTAAACATTCAGTCATTATCTGTACTTAGGTTTCCCCAGGCAGCAACAAACCAGTCTGTAAATTACCAGACACCAGCTTACGGCGTGCTGGAGAATAAAGAACCTGGGCACATTTTTTTTAGTGAAGGAAGGTGTATTAGGATAAAAAGGAGCGACCTCGAACCCGTTAAAAACGGTCTGCCCAATATTTACATACCGGAACGGCCCTTGTCACACACGCGAGCACGTGTGTACTAGGCCTATGTGTCAACTCGGCTCATTGTTTTCCATGAGTCCACTTCCTATCGTCAACGCAATTGTCAAAGAAAAACAGAAAAAAGGGCCGTGTCGCACCAGAAATAGTTTCAAGAATTGGACCAATGTCCTCCCCGCCTTACAACAGGAAACTCAGATTTACATTTGGAATAGTCAATAGACACACTGAGAGCGTGGAATAGGTAGGACCGTGTCACACCGTGTGTTAATTCCGATCACGTCGTGTCGCCCGAATAATAATAATCGCGCCACTTTCGACGCTTTAGGCGCCGGCTGCCAAATTCCAAACCATTCACACCGAAAACCTACACGTGTGAAGTGGCCTTTTCATACAATCACGCCCAATTAACAGACGAATCACGATCGGATGCATCTCGAGTGAATGCCAACAACTGTTTTGTCCTTCCTAGTTCCCAACCACTAGCTGCATGTTTAGGCTGATTAAAAGGTATTGTGACGAATATATTCCTTTCTAGCCAAACATTTACTCAAGATTTTTTCATCTACAACAAACTGTTTTTTTCAAATACAGTCTTACTTTGGCAAGACCTTTCACTTCTAATTTACCTCTCTAGAACGAATTTACGTGGAGTGAAGTATATTTTTCATGTTGCTTGGTTCAATAACTATGGTTTAATAACCTTGTGTAAACTAATCAGTTAGCTCTCATTTTGTTAGTTCTTAGTTCAAGCACGTATTAACTACGGTAATTACTTCCTGTCCTATTTGGTTCAAGGGAGTGACGACTCATACTACATTTATTTAATATTTTAAATTATGCTGAAAAAGTTGAAAATACCTCTGATGTTTTCCATGACGAAATACTTGATGAACAATCTAATATTAAAACTGACACTGTATTTCACTTTTAAATAATGTTTTACTCACATATATTGGAGATGCTTGAGGAATGCATTTCACTTCTGAAAAGGCTGACGAAGCTTCTTTTCAGAAGTGAAATGCATTCCTCAAGCATCTCCAATATATGTGAGTAAAACATTATTTAAAAGTGAAATACAGTGTCAGTTTTAATATTAGATTGCAAATACCTCTGTTGAAAATGCCATATAGCCTGGAGAGAAACAAACGTATATATTGGCCAATGACCCAGGTGAAATAAACCATCAGCAAACCATCGTCAACCAACAATCCTTCGTGTCTTTGCCGACCGCAGGACGACTTGTGTCCTCATAAATAGTCCGGCTGCACTTAAATACTAAATTAAAGGATGCACAGCTCAGGACAAGTGAGCGAGTAAGTGACTCAACTCGGGACAACTCTGCTGAAAACAGCGTAGCTGTTCAAGAGTCCAGATTCCAACGTATAATGCCAACTGACTGACTGAAAAAGGCCACAGACTAGGAAACCAGCTGAAGACATCAGGCCGGGTTCATTGAACCCCCTCGCCCAGCCTAAATAATAAGCACCTCTTCTAATTATTATTATTATTATTAATAATTATCATCATCTTCATCATCATCGTAATTACTGCGACACTAAAATAATAATTAAATTTCAACCTAATATGTAATGCACATTTAGAGAAGTTCATTTGAGTGTAATTACATTCATTGAACTCGGAATTAAGAAAATTATTTCATACTAAAATGGTTCTTACGTATAACTTCAGGATATAATAAATGTTACTGCAGTATGGAATTGGTGTAACATTGAAGTTTGTGTAGTGCTTAATGTCATGGATACTATTATTTTATGTTGTCAGCAATAATATTATTAATATTATAGTTTTGGTTATTACGAAATATAAATGAAATGCAGTTAATTACAGTAATTTATCTCAGGTCAGTATAGTTTGTGTACATCAATAATTTATTTCAACATGAATATTACTTTTACATATACGCTTTCATGTTGTTACGACCATCTTTATTATCAAGAAACTTGAATGCTGTAGTTCCTTTCTTACCATAATGAGTGTCGAATAATTGAAACAGGAATTTCTTCTAGATCCATCACATCATCTCTTAAACAAATTAATTGAATCTCATTAATTTTATTAATTTCCCCTAAACTATCAGTGGGTGGTCGCGGGTCAGTGAGATGCTGTAGCATGTTATGTTGAGAAGTTTCATAGGGCTAAATAGTTAGTAACTCGTATGCGTTCTCAATGACACGAGAAGTTAACTTTTAGTTCAAGTCTACACTTGCGAAAACGTTTACTGGTTGTTATTTGTCTGGCCCATTAGGTCCCTTATCTTGCAATCACATCTCATTTTATCGATATCAATCGCAATTCTCCAACAGCCAGTTTCAATGTAATGCCGGTACTGGGTTATTAAGTACAGGATTAAATCTTATGGTTTGCATCAGAATATTAGTCGTTTTGGTGAGAGTGAGCCAGACGATTTTCCACCGCTTTTCTGCACAGAACAGAACACAACCTGGCTTAACTGTTTTCCAGAGGTCGAAGCGCTTTTCCTCTTATTTCCCTCTCTACTCTCGTGATCCGTTTCTTTTCATCTCTGCTCTTGTTGAGCAGCAAAGAGAACTCTGCTGAGTGCAGAGTGCAGAGAAGCCAAGCCAACTCCTTCATCTTCGACACTCAACAGCAACGGCTGACGAGAGTATCATTTGCACGGCCCATCGCCCGTCCTAATCGCTTCTCCTTCTTATTTTCTGCTCATTCTGGCACCCACTCACTTTAGCAACCCCCCTCCAGACCCCCCACTCTCAATCAAGACACCAGGATCCCCTCACTTCTGCACTTAGTCATACTCGAACGATCTTATTTAATTTTAGTCCATTATCCTATTCCCTCTGTTATTAAGTTATTACTCCGATGTTTGACCAGTTCCAAGTGTTTTTCGTTCCGTTTCTCACTGGCACCTCTCACACCCTTTCTCTCTCACTCTCGTTGAAACAATCTGGTAGACAAGAGTGAGAAAAAGCTTGTTCGTTAGGTTGTATAAAAATTATTACGTTGTTCTCCAATCATCCACCTAATCTGTCTCTTACGTCTCTTCTAGTTCGTCTCGGTTGAACAATGGTAACTGAAAAAGTGTTGGAAATGATTTTGGTGGCCTCGGAAGGCAGCAGTTAATAAATGAAGTTTATTGCTACACATTTCAAGTGCAGATGCTTCAGTCTGGAAACGGTTGGTAGAAATCATCTCAACGAATAACCTATCTTGAGCGAAATTCTTGTTCGGTTTAGTGTATCAATTCATAATTGATTGGAATTTTTCACGTGGTGTGTAATAAATTGCTGGATGTCGAAAAACTGCATTTATGAAATTTATATCAGTTTTTATAACCTTCATAATGGCGTCGTGGTAGGTCAATTGGTTGGAGCGCTTGTCTGCGATTAGATAAGGCTGGCTTTGTATTCCAGCGGTCTCTAGTTAGAATATCATTCAGCCTTGAATGTTTTCTCATCATTCACCTCTTTATTTACGCACAAGTCTAATTTATTCAAGACTAATATAGACCAATAAAATATCGACTCTTTGTAGATCGATTCTAAACTCTATAATAAACTAGAGATTGAATATTTCTTCAGAATTCCACCTGTATCCAACTACAGTTTTTGGTTGTTGTGATGCCGTTTTCAAATATATTTTTCCTTACAGAATGGATTGAACAATTTCTTCAACAATTTAGTTTTGAATTCATTTTATTGAATGACAACTATCATTCCGCATTAAGTGGCAGTGTTATGTATAGGTTTTTCCTTTTGATGATGAAAATGACCACCATATCTTTATCACCCTCCTCAGGACCTCCTTGATACTATTAGTAAACTCCTAATTTAACTATTTCAAAGCTTCCATTTGGGTGGTAGGTCAATGCTTCTTCATCACTTACAAGAATACTGGTTTTAGTTGGACACTCAATTTCGGTTTATTAATCATTTCATTAAAACAATTCTTGTTTTGATGATTACTTATGACTTACTTCTCGTCAACCACTGAGTAGGATTACAATTATTGTTGACTATTACCTCGATTCAAAATTGAATGGAGTTAAAAAGGCTGATAAAAATACATGGATTAGCAGGAGATCAAACTCAGGACCTTGGGTTTAGTAGTCAACAGACCACCTATAATTTGTTCCGCTCGAATAATCTTGAAAGCTAAGTTGCACTTGATGTAGACTACTCTCATAATACTGTACATCATATAATACCAGTACTTCCTCGATACACCAGTAATCCAGCTTTGGTAGGTTGTTAATGGATAAGGTTTGTAGTTGATTCTTGAGAGTGGAAAGCAGTAGGCCTTTTTTCTTATCTTCTTCTTCTTCTTGTTTTCTTCGGTGTCACCGTCTGTGACCGTAGTTGTGGTCCTCGGCTGTCCTCTGCCTCTGTAGTCTTCCCTATCTTGTTCTTTTTTCGTCGCATAACAGTAAATGTAGATTGGATTTCTTCCCCCGCAATGCTCACTCTCAACGACTCTCCCCTCCCCACCTCATCAAAATTCGGCTACCATCCCCATTTCCCCTTCACTTCACTATCACCCCCCCCCCCCACGATCTGGCGACGCTCTTTTCCGGTTGATCGGGAATTCCTTCTCGTAGTATCGACGTCACTGGATGTCCAATCTATTCCCCTCTCCTACCTCCTTCATCTTCTACTCCCCTTCATCCTAATCCAGTGTTGTCAGAAGCCACTCTATCAGCCTCTGCTTATCGAAAGCCTATTCCTTGTAATGGGCCAACCTGTCTTCAGTTTGACCATAACAAACATTTTTAAAAATTAGAAAATAGCACGGAAAATAAGATTTTTTTGAAAATTATTATAGTCTACAACATTAATAATTCTGATTGAATTCTATGATTCTAAGATTGAGTGGTAGAGAGTGCCAAGAGTCCCAACTCCACCATTGATAAAGGCAATCAATCAATCAATTCTTCACTCAAATGACTTAAACTTTTTCTACCACTGTGGCTCTCCTATTGTATTTTTTTTTTTTTTTTGAAGATGAAGCCCAAATAGGTCTGAGACCTGTGCGTGGGTAATGAAATGGATGATGATGATTGATGAGTTGGACCTACAGTTTTAGGTGGGTTCCGAACCACCGGGAAGTGATTTTACAGCAGAGAACAGTGTCTTTTTTGCTGGCCAATCTAATCGGTCACCGTTACGAACAGGACCTACGAGAACGCAGCTTATCTCAGACACCTGCTACGGCTCGCGGCTATCACTTCCCTTTATAATTATAATTCAACCCTTTCAACCCGTCCTCATATCACAAGATCGCGAGGGTTACCATTAAAAAACCGCTGTTGAAGAGTATTACAGCTTACCTATGGAAAAGAACGATCATGAAGGTATTCACATCATGAAGATTGCTGTTGGTTTCTCACCAGTTATTGTTTTCTCTAAATAAATATCTCTTTCAAACTCAACCTCACAAAATTCCTCACCTCTCAAACGCTTTGTATTATATAAAAAAACGGATTTGCTATGAAAATGGATATTTATATGTTCCAACTTCGCCGTTTCATGTACTTTATATATCTTTTTAGGAATTTTGTTACATAAAAAATTAAATTGATACAACGGATTTTGTCTACTATTGCTAAGGCACTTTTCTAATTAGCCGGCTATTATATGTAGGAATTCTCGAAAATGCTTTGGAGTTGACCGATGGTTTAGTAGTTTCCGGAAACACATCTTTGTGGGTAATTTATACATCTAGTTTTTAATTATTCAGTTGGCACCTTGTTAGAGACATAAGCTATTTGTGTTATTTATTTCCAAATACGTTTTGCGGGAAAATGCCAACACACACGTCCAAAGTGTTGACGTTCAGTTATTTTTAAATACGTTTAGGGGGCAAATACCAAGAGTTGTGTTTAGGCCAGGTCGAAACAATCCAATGATTGCGTCTGTCTCGTTGAAACATTGCATCTAACCAACGAAAACCGCATTTAATTGCGGTTATTTTTTACAGTTATTCAACTCGACTGTACAGGAGAGGAGAGAATGTTTCGATAAAAGAACGCCAGTAATTTCAAGTTGGTCGGGAGTTTTCCTAGGTAATAATTTCTCTGTTTTGAATAACACCAACATTTGAGTGTTCGTTCGCCCCGAGGAGGAATGTGGCCGCTTTTAATTGTGTCTTTTCGCATTATAATGTTGTCATATTATAAGTTGGCAACGTTCAAATATGCTTGGTTGTTTTTCAGGTGCGTGGTATCGTAAAACTGTCGTAAATTTAAAGCTTGAGCTTTTAATTCAACTGCTTATCAATTTACATTTAAAGATTCCTCACCTCTCAAACGCCTTGTTTCTTTCTCTCTTCCACCTCTGCCTCGTCTTTTATTTGAAAAATAACTGTCTCTCAATTAAACTTGCCCCATCCCGTCTCAAGGTGTGTTTTATTATTATTTGTTGAAGACCTGTTGATCCTTCGCTTCTTTTCATCGAATAAAAACCTTGCCGAGCTTCGCCTGCTCAACCCTCAGGCCACTCATAACCATCATAGCTGAGTCTGAGCTGTTGCAATCTCCCTCCCCCTCCTCCCTGACCAGCATAAATTCGGCTTATCTTCGGTTTTCCATCCCAAATTAGTCCCTATACTGTGATTTATTAGTGCGTTGGTGTGGTGAGCTAGGTCGCAAACCTAAATAGCTTGGAGCTTATTCATCTTTTCCTGATTCATGCGATAACGGTCCAGCATTGAGCGCACTCGGATTTGATGATCTGCAATTATTGTATTTAGTGTTTGACAAGTAGCTATATTCTGAATCCATCAGATGAACGGTTGCAGCATTTTAATGAGTGAATTATGTGGAGTTATTGGTACCGTATTATAAAAAGTGGAATGATAAAAAGTAGGCGTCGGCTAATTTTTTAGTCTATTTTTGTATTGAATGAAATATTAGTAAGAAATTGAAGTGTTTATCTAACAAAAAGATGGATGAGTAGTTTACTTACTGAAGAATAAATGGGAATAAATGTATTTTGGCTTGCAAATATCAGTAGACAATATGAAGAACGTTGCCAATCTAGCCCAGGGGTTCTCAATCTTTTTCAAGGACTGTACCCCTTAATGAGAAATTAAAATTTAGCGTACCCCCTTGTTACCGCGAGGAGATGTTTGGGGGGGGGGTGACAGTCAAATTAAAAAACCTTTTTACACCAAAACACAATACATTTGGAAATATATTTGAAACCCATTACAAAAAAGTAATGAGAAGGATGAGCTTGCTTCTTAACATAGTTCCTCAATGCTAGGCTCGAGGTAACCTTGAATCATCCCCAACATTAACCTTGTCTCTGAACTTCTGCGAAATAGTTATACAAACCTATTGCACTTGTTGGTTCCTAGTAACTCGACCGCAATGTATTCAATTTATTAGATTTCATTATTAAATAATAACCTTGCGTGATTGCGAGACGGAAAAAAACTGTTTAATTTTTCATTAACCTGCCCCGCGTACCCCCTGAAAATTTTCGAGTACCCCCAAAGGGTACGCGTACCACAGTATGAGAACCCCTGATCTAGCCTATGGTGTTTAAAATCCTTTTTTTCTGATCCGTTTTTTTCATTCTCTTTAAATTCTGATGACTTTTTTACTGCTTCAAGGTCTATGAGGATTAAAACTAGAAGAGTTGAATGATCTATAATCAAATTGAATTGAACCGAATAACCGTTTACTATTGAATTGTTTTGATTACAAATGTTTGTTGAAAATACCAAAGCACTCGATAGTCTGTTATCAAGCTATAAAGCTCTCTCGAAAATGATGTTTTTCTCTCATAACAGAGATTGGGTATGTAAATGTCAAGTGAAAGTGTTAGAAGTGTTATATATTCTATAATTTTCAGGTTTATAATCATTGGGTGATGATTATTATTTCATAGGGATTAAAACTGTCATAATTAATAGACATTCCAAGATAAACCTAATCTGACGGATTCTTCAAAATATTTTATGTTATGGGTGTTTGATTTTTAATTCTCATTTTGACTGAAATTCTTAAAAAATCTAAAACTTCTTAAAGTTCAGTGCTTGAGCATGCATGGAATGATAATGGTAATAACGAACGTGACCACAAGAAACAGCTATAAAGTCATCCGAAAAAATCCCGTTTGTTTATTTTCATAGCCTGCTATAAATTTAGACTGGAACTTGCTTCTGACGCATGGGACATTGATAACAGTTCCATTAAAACGCGGGGTATGTCAAGATGTTCGAGTCTAGGAAAGAGATGTTAAAATGAAGAATAGAAAATAAAGATGAAAATGAAGAATAGTTTTTAAATGTTTGTATGATTGAGAATTGGAGAAATATAGCCTAGACGAAGGTTAGAAAGAGGAAAGAGAATGTGTAGTGGGACAGAGGCCAATCGAAAGAGGTAGATTGATTGGATGCTTATTTTTCCTGGAAAATGTAAAAAAAATTTGGAGGGTGAAGCTCACACAGTTCTGAGACCTGTGCGTGGGTAATAAGTTGGATGATGGTGATTGATGAGCAGGACCTACAGTTTTAGGTGGGTTCCGAACCACCGGGAAGTGATTTTACAGCAGTAAACAGTGTCTAAAGTCTTATTATTCATACTCTTCCATTAGTTTATGTACGCTTTTGATTTTGGCTGGAAGGTTTGGGTATTTAAAAATTGGGGTTTTTTAACCTTCCCTTCCTTTTGGGGGATTCACTTTCCCTACCTCTTCACAATTTCTGATTCTGGGGGTTATGACCTCCTCACTTTAAATCAATTTGTATGGCTACTGACTATTACCTTACAATGAATGACATCACCTAAATTCATGGAAGATAGATAAAAAAGAGATACAAGATGATAAGTTACTATTACACTGTTTTGTAAATTCGATTACTGACATCAATAAAAATGTTTGCATAATTATATGAATTGTAATATCAAGCTATCAAGGTGATGCATTTACACAAAAGGGCGGAGTTAGGGCAAAATAGCCCTATCTTTCACTCAACCTATAAGAGAGAAAGAGATTCAGATTTAGATTATTTACTTTATTCGTGTATATTACAAAATGCACAGTCTTAGGTTCTAAATTATGATAGTTAAAAAAGTAATTGTTCTATGAATTTTACAAAGCTAAAGAATTATTCAACGATGAGAATGTGAGATACAATTTGATAACGATATCATTGTGTTGTATCAATTTAATTTTTCATGTAACAAAATTCCTAAAAAGATATATAAAGTACATGAAACGGCGAAGTTGGAACATATAAATATCCATTTTTGGGAAAGGGCATTCAAGGGCATCCTTCTCATCAACATTTGAAAGAAAGAGAGAGATTAGATTAGATTATTTACTTTATTAATGTAGATTACAAAATTCACAGTCTTAGATTCTAGATTATGATAGTTGAAAATATATAAGTAGGCCTACTGTAATTATTGGTCTATGAATTTTACAAATCTAAACTAAAGAATTATTATTTGATATAAATATAAGATGCAATTTGATAACGATAATATGATTGTGATTTATCTACGTGAAACGGCGAAGTTTGAACATGTAAATGTCCATTTTTGGAAAAGGATATTCAAGGATATTCTTCTCATCAACACTTGACCGTAAAGAGAGGGAGAGAGAATGATAGAGAGAAGGAGAGTGATCAAATAGGAGTGAGAGAGTGAGTAGGAGTGAGAAAAAGAGCGGAAAAAATGAAGAGCTAAGTGTCAACAGTGAAGAGATGGACGGCGGTGCATCGGTTGGTCGCTTACACATTCGTCGTGAACCAACGGATAGAAACAATGCAAAATAGTTGAGCGGCAGGCGAGCGGGCGGCTTAACGAACCTGCTAATTAGGCGCGCATTAATTTGAGGAAATAAAAGAGCAGCGACGGCGGCGGCGGAGGAGGAGGAGGAGGAGGAGGATTCCCACGCGGCGAGGAGGAAAGCTAGCAAGATGTCACGGCGCGGAAACCGCTTCTCATGCAATAAATTGCTATCAATTAGGAGCAAGTCAGCTGACTGAGCCAGAAGCTAGAGCCAGCTGAGCTCACTGGAGGGAGACGGTGTCAACATCAACATTGTCAACATTAACATTGTGCCACTGACAACATCCAACCATCTATTTTATGCCATTATTATGCCACTATAATCCAGTTTCTCTGCCTCATCATCAAGTGCAGTCCATTGTCTTGCAAGTATGCGAATAGGAACGGTGATGCGTTCTTAATTAACACAAAACTTTGTGATTAGTAGGTTTCTTTGAATTTGTCAATGTTCCAGTGATTTTTAGATAGAGGAAGCTTATGGAAAGATTACATTCTCTTAATTTATTTACTGTAAACCATTGAATAGTAGAAGTGAAATAATCCGTTTTTAATGCAATCTTTGAACTTAAATAATTGCGTTCATCGAAATATTGGAATATTTCATAAATTTTCATGTTTCTTGCGGGCTGATAAACAGGGCCTTGTCCACCGGATATCACATTTTGAATATAATCAATTGTAGGGTCAGTAGTGGGGGAAAAATTATGAATAGTGGTATAGTATCATGATTACAGCAATTCACCTTATTCAATCAACTGAGACACCAAATCAACTTCTCCGAAGACTTGTCCATTGCAACAATATTTAAAAACAAAATTATGTCAATTTTATCCAAACAAACCGCATATTTCGATACTCATGGCATGCACCTAAGTGTTGTGGTTAAACTTCTAACCTTTCTTCCATTTATAATAAATAAATATTTTTTAGTTTCATTGTGATATCTTTCTTTCAAATTACTACAATGACTGCGAGTAATCAGTTTGCTGCGAGTACTGTTCAATCGAAAACCTGTCTAATGATGTCTCCAACGACACCATGGAATGAATAAATGAATACGACATGTTGTAAATTTAATTTCAATTCTATTTAAACAAATCTTAGGTTCCGATCTCATGTCATCAACTCATTTGTGTTTGAACTGGCAATATTTTGTTTTCATATTCCATTAAATTCTGAATTGGATACTAGTTCCTGTTGCATGTTACCTAATGCAGCACAGTATATTGGTTACCTACATAAACAGTCACGTACTAGATCAAATCCTTTGTGCATGTCCGACATTCAGGTGATAGAGTTTTCTAATTTTGGAAACCCATTCCATTTTGGTAGTTGAATCCAATATTCCCTAGATGTCCTTGCGGATGTAATGGCTCTATCCAAAGTGAGCCGGCATCCTTACTGGAATGTTGTAGCCATGTGCTCTGCCACAGACGCGGAACGGATTGCAAATCAACTCATTTCTTGAAGTCGAAGCCTTCGTGGTATTGAGGGCTGAAACAGGGCTTGAGGCTTGAGTTGATGGCTGGCCGTACTCAAGGTTAGTATATACTAATCTTGGGTCGTACTTACATAATAACAATTTCTTATCCACATGCGTGGAGTAAGACGTTCGTTCTCCTATGCTATGAGAATGACGCCTTCCACAAAGATATTATCCTTTGTGCTTGGTTCGGCATCCTTGAACAGGTGTCGTTAAAGCATGTGCTGTACTCGTCTGGTTCAAACGTCTGGATTGTGATGGCTTGGGGGGGGGGGGTGATGTTATGAGAGGGCGGGTAGTGGTAGGGGTGCAGGGTGAGTTACGATAGGGCATCGAGCAATGAGACAGAGAGGGATGGTGGTCAGGGTCATTTCATCAATAAATTCTCGGGGCGAGCGCGGAGACCATGGCATGGCGTGGCATACAACTGCTAGATGGTGTGCTTTTCTATCGAGTATCTTCATCTTTTCGAAAGGCTTAATTTGCTCTTTCCACAAAGCCCGTGTTATTACATAATTTTATGCGTTCACGTTTCTGGAGATAGGCCAGATAGTGATTGCAGAGCAGCCGAATAATTTAACGTGGGCCTAGTTTTTATAGAAGATTGGTTCTCCAGCACTATTAGGCCTACCTAAAATTGTTAATTCACTCATTTTACAATTCAGGATGATTCCACGCAAACCTTGACAGTTGAGTTCACCTATTAGTAAAATCATTACTACTCCAAGTATTCCACATTAATAAAGCTATTCATTAATGTGGTGCGTACCACACACTTATATATTGATTAAAAAGTGAATTCAAAACTAAAATAAAACGACGAAGTACAGAAATGAAAATATGATTGACAGACTACTGTAAACAAAATCGATATTATCGATATTGTTCACTTGAAAGATTTTTTCTATAGAGTATTTTTTATTAGAGAGTGAGGTACACCAATTAACACAAGTCATGTTATATATAAAAAACTGGAATTTTATAATTTGAATCTGTGTTATTTACAAGTTCTATTCTTCAATTGCATTTAGAAATGAAACTACTAACATTGAATGTAGACTCATTGATAAGCTAACGCTATTTGTACTGTACTTCTATTAGTATCTCTATTATAGATGGAAATTAATGTTGAATTTTCAGTTTAATTTTTTCTAGTGGATTACAGCATTCATTAATTTTTTTGTATTTCTCTTTATTACTGTTTTCAATATTCGCATACCGAAAGTCTTTAGTTCACTTTATAGAATTCAATTGTTTTTCGAAGTTCATTGAATTGGATATTATTAAGGTATTGAAATGCTAACTATTGCCATGATAAATTATTTTTTTCATCAAATATTTTATGGAATATGGGAGTTCAAAGTTGTAATTTTTCGGTTTTGGGGGGGGGGGGGGGGTTATTGAACTCACCTACAAGTTATTTTAAACATTTGATAATTTTTTATAACTGAAAGACACCTTGGGGAAAAGAATTACACATGTTTTATTTCAATTCACTAATTGGTTTTTTCAAAATAATGTTTTGAAAAACTGAAATTTTTCGCATGTTTTAAAATATTTTTTAGGGGAGATCAATTGCCCCCCAAAACCGAAAAATTTTAACTTTGAACTCCCATATTTCATAAAATAATTGATGAAAAAATAATTTATCATGGTCATAGTCAACATTTAAATACCTTAATAATATCCAATACAATAAACTTTAAAAAAATTATGACCAAAAACCCTGCGCACAGCCTTAATATATGATGGTAGTTCCAATCAATGAAACGCATTGTTGAACTGCGAACACAGAAAGAAATAACGCATGTAGTCAGACCCTAATTTGGAGTAGTTTATTTACCCTATTTAAGATTTACCCCCGTTTGCGCATACGTCCCACCATTATAATGGCTCATCATTCGTTCCACTTTTATACCAAGCTGCTATGTGAAAGCAAATAATTATATCTATATACATTTACATGCTAGCATACGTAGATCACATACCTAGTATAAAATGTATAAAAGTGGTACCATCATTCACGCACATGCACAATTTTGTTATAACTTAACATAACCTAAAACAAGCCTCATATTAATGGTCAATACTAGTCACCAAGGTATGTATTTTATAATTCTAAAAGCTAATTTACTCTCCAAATCATATACTAATATGATTTATTCACTTTATTACAATTGAAACGAATTATTTACGGTAACTAATTTATATACTATATTTCATGCTCAGCTGATCTTGGAATTTGAAATTTTTAGTTGACGCGGCTGCATTATAATCTAGCAATAATTTCTCGAATAATAATAAGCGTATGGCTTTTAATGGTGGGGAGACCCTTACGGGTAGTTCCACCTCGTCGTTTGTGCCATGTTACGGGGAACATGGTAGACCTACTATTTTAGGTGGGTTCCGAACCACCGGGTAAGTGATAACAGAATAACAGAACACTTATACCAAATAATGGCTCACTTTTATACTGAATGATGTGATTGATAATAATAATAATAATATGTGATTGATAGTAGCCTGGTATAAAAGTGGAACCATCATTATGATAGGAGGTTTTTGTAACCGGTGGTTAGTGATAAAACATACCAAGGTCATGGGAGGGAATTTTCAGGCGAGTGTAAAAGCTCTTTCATGGTTTCTACTGTGTCTGGTTGTTACTTGCGATGCGGCGGTACAACAGACGAAATAGACAGAGTATCGACAGAGCAAAGAACGCAGTAACTAGCTATGAGGTTGTAGAATACAGTAGCAGTGGCAGAGCAAAGACAGAGCACAGACAGAGCAGCCGGTGAACCGAGAAAACTTGGCGCGGTGAGAAGGCGGTTAACGGAAACGCTCAAGGAAAGCCGTCCGGAAAACGAACCGGACTATATATATACTCGTGTATACATATAGTAGTAGTCCAGACTACCGTTGGTCCGGCCATACCCATACCGGATTAAGCGGAGCAGTGGAGGGCGCACCGCCACCGGCGTTATTTAATAAGGCAAATTGTGCGGAAACAAAAAAGTGCGCGTACTCTATTGGAGTAGTCTCACACTTCGCCGCTTATTGCTTGCTCCATGGCCGCCACAAATATTAGCTGACCCAACAGCTAAAAACTTCAACTCGCAAAAAGACTGTGGTCAAGTCTATTAGGTTACTAGCGTGGCCACAAAGACCTCGAATGAAAATATGCCGGTAACAGAGAAAAGCTATCACATCCATTAACAGAATTTTTGTATTATTTTTACCCTGTACCCAGGAAAACCGTTAAATCTAAACTTAAAGTGAAGAAGAATTGTTGTATAGTATTTTCTGGATATGGAAAATGTAAATTGTTTGTTTTTTCTCTTTTAACCAGATACACTTTACCAGAAACAGAAAACATATTGAGATACCCTATCATTGTCTTACAAAATCTTTGAAATCATATGACAACTTAGGGCTTACACTATACAAAAAATTAACTGAATTTTTAACAAATGTTTTAAGTAAGGATAGGTTCAAGATAGAACTCTATGCCTGGCTGGCGCTTAGGCCATTTTATAGTGTAAACGAGTTTTTTGAATGATGCATCTAGTGTGTGGGTGATGACTATTTTACTGACGTTGTCAATTACCATGATGGTTACATGACAATAAAATTTATTTATTTATTCATAAATGAAGTCAGATTGTTTATTATTTTTGTCGTTCTATTAATATTGTATTATAATGAACTCGCAGCTAGGATGAAAAGTTTTTCTTTGGTTGTGTCATATTATAATCTTAAACTTATATAAATTGAGTTTTTGAATTGTTTGATGAATGAAATATTATTATTATTATTATGTTTAAAAATCATGACTAAGATAAATTATTAGTCGCTTGCGTTTGTTGACTGTCTTTTAACTATAAATGATAGAAATCAGAGATTTTAGAAAAATTCTAAAGAAATAAATTAGTTGAATAACTCCTTCAAGCATACTCCTTTAACTTTTTATTGATTTACCTTCAATTATTCTCGATAGAAATTTATTATTTTAGAAAAATAACAAGGGGATTAGTTAATGAGTTTTTCAGAGTCACCATCACTTGGATAATCTATTAGTGTTCAGTGAAATCCTATTTCAAATTTCAACTTTCTTTCAAGCCCAAGTTTCAGGATCGAATTTACTAAAAGATTCAATTTAAAGAAACATCATTTATATTTACTAGAATGTGGTGAGTAGTTTTAAGCTCGTTTAAATACTATAAAAATCATGTTGAAAAATGATTAGTTGCTTGCTTTTGTTGACTGTCCTTCAACTATAATTGACAAAAACAGATATTTTGGAAAAATACCGACGAAATAAATTAGTTAAAATAGAACAGGGGTTACAGGGGTCTAACTAATCAATACAGTGGCTCAACATCACTATATTTATACTATACTACTACTATAAATACTACTAATATATTTAATAATAATTATATGCGGAAAGAGCCTTTTTAACATTCCAAACCAATGTTGTGACAGTTTACTAAAATCCTCCAATATTTCTTTTTTTTTTTGAGGATGATTATATTTAATACTAATAATTCTATGTATATTTTAACGTATACATAGTATTTTAAATAACTTTAGTATAATTAAGGGAAGTGATAGCCGCGAGCTGTAGCAGGTATCTGCTCAGTCAGATAGAGATAAGCTGCGTTCTCGTAGGACCTGTTTGTAACGGTGACCGATTAGATTGGCCAGCAAAAAAGACACTGTTCTCTGCTGTAAAATCACTTCTCGGTGGTTTGGAACTCACCTAAAACTGTAGGTCCAACTCATCAATCACCAGCATCCAACTCATTACCCACGCACAGGTCTAAGACCTATGTAGGCTTCATCCTCAAAAAAAAAATTGGAGGATTTTAGTAAACTGTCACAACATTGGTTTGGAATGTTAAAAGGGCTCTTTCCGCATGCGTTACAGCTCATAATGAGTAGAACGAGCTTTATGCGTACGAGCAGATCCATATTGCTTCCCTATTAAATATTGTGACGGTTTTTTAAACCTCTCCAATAATCACTTGCATACCAAAACCTATGAAGAAATTGATACGGTTTTTGAATCTAAACTAATAATATCATATTTTTAACTTTGTTTTTGAATGCAATTACACAATACAGTTTTCAAATAGAACTAGTTGATATCAAGATAGTACAATATCACGACAGTTAGCACGGTATTATTTAGATCTTCTTTTCGAAAATACAATTCCATTGCAATGCCATTCTTATGTGGTTAGATATGTTAGTTTCAAAGAAAGGGTCAGGTTATTTTTAGTGTACCTCTTAACAACTTAATGTAATGTAATCCATTCTGATGTGGTTAGATATGTTAGTTTCAAAGAAAGGGTGAAGTTATTTTTAGTGTACCTAACAACTTAATGTAATGTACTTTATATCTTTCCAAGTTATCATAATCCAAATGTAATGTCTATTTTTCCAATGTATTTTAAGTGAATAATAATTTCAGGTCCACTAATGTTTCAAATATTTTTTCTTTATAATTTTTTGTATAATATATATAACTGTCAATAGTTGATAGCAGCAGTAGTTCAGTTCTGTTTTATAATATATTGTTATTATCTTTTCTTAGTTATATGATCAATTTCTGATGTTGGTGAGACTATCGATTCCTCCACACTGGCTTAGCCTAATGCACTTAAAATTTTATTGTATTCAATTTTTTTATATTTTTATTTGAATGAATAAAAATAAATCAAATATTTGATTGAGTCTACAGATACTGATTAGTAGAGCAGTTTAGTACTGTAAAAAGAGACGCAAATAAAACAACATGAAACAGCATCAAGTAGAGTAACGACTGAAGAAACATTGAGCCTTGAAATTATTGAAAATAGAAGCCACCGAGAATTTCTAATCAGTCTCATTATTGAAAGAGAGAGAGAGGTTGAGAGAGAAAGACTTAATAAGTATTTCCCATTGTAAGATTGTTGGAAAAGTTTGAAAAAAGTCCAAGGAAAATCGGCTTGAGAGCACAGGGCAAATTAAGCAAGCATGGTTTCTCGCCTTCTTCAATTTATGACTTAAATTATTGACTTTACTTTCTGTTTCTTCGAGATTGCGCTGTAAATTCTAGGCAGTCAATTGTTATTGCTTCATAAACCGGGCACTTGATAGTTGGTCCCGAATTCAATCATAGGTAACACAGACTTGGTGAAGTCTCAGTCATCCCGACCAACTTAATGAGACCGATTGATTGCTGTTCAAATGAGAGTTCTGTTCCAAGTACTCAACTGTGCAATTTTGAAAAAGGTGAAGATTTATTGTGCTCAAAATAAGCTGCATCGCAATTACCAGTTTCACTTCTGTTTTATGGAGTTTCACTCTTATTAGGACATGATCTATTACTGCTGTCTGGGGAAATGAGCTCCAAGTTCATCAGCATGTATTTTCAACAATTGTTCTATCGTTGTCAAGGTCGCTCGATTCCAGCGACGAATATGAAATGGTTTTCTCAACACAAGTAGTGAAAAAGTATCAGGAAGTAAAAACCAAGTAGTGAAAAAATTATAGGTACTAATTTAGGAGATAATGAACGGTGTAATTACTAGTCTAATAGTGAATGAGGGCGTTCAGATTTATTTTTGTGAACAAACAATTAAAAACAATTCAATCAGAGAGATAAGCTGCGTTCTCGTAGGTCCTGTTCGTAACGGTGACCGATTAGATTGGCCAGCAAAAAAGACACTGTTCTCTGCTTTAAAATCACTTCCCGGTGGTTCGGAACCCACCTAAAACTGTAGGTCCAACTCATCAATCACCATCATCCATTTCATTACCCACGCACAGGTCTCAGACCTATGTGGGCTTCATTCTTCAAAAAAAAATATAATAGGCACCACTGAAAAACGTTAATTTTTTCAGATTTAACTTTTGCAAGTGTTACTACTGCCAGTTCACTTATAGTATACGTTCTTGTTGATGTTATCATTATTATAAGTGCTTTAGCTGTATTTGCATATGAAAATACGTTTCTCGTAGGACCTGTTTGTAACGGTGACCGATTAGATTGGCCAGCAAAAAGACACTGTTCTCTGCTGTAAAATCACTTCCCGGTGGTTCGGAACCCACCTAAAACTGTAGGTCCAACTCATCCATCACAATCATCCAACTCATTACCCACGCACAGGTCTCAGACCTATATGGGCTTCATCCTCAAAAAAAAAATAATAATAAAGATACTGTATATGAGTTGATACTGATATAAGCAGGTATTATTTCGTGAAAATAAAAAAATCACCAATGAAAACTCAGCTCACACTTTTAAGAATTAGTTAATAGACTAAGATTAAACATATTTTATTAATTTTGAATTTCACAAAGTGCTATCGGTTATACTGAAGATTTCCGCAATGGCAGATATTGACAACAGCATTGAATAGCTAATAGAAATCTATGAGCGTTACTGCACAAAAATATTTAGTCACCGCCGGGAATCGAACCACGGATCTCTCAATTGCCAGTCAGGTGTCTTAACCACTAGACTACAGTTGTGGTTAAGACGCCTGACTGGCAATTAGGAAGTCCGTGGTTCGATTCTCGGCGTTGACAACGTTTTGTGTAGTACCGTTCATCGATTTACATCAGCTATTCAATGCTGTTGACAATATCGCCATTGTCTTCAGTCTAATTAATAGCATTCTGAGGAATTCGAAATTAATAAATCAAGTTCTATATATTTGTAGCTTCTTATTTGTATTTGTCAGCTTCTTCAAAACCCAACTAAGATGAATCGTTCAGCTACCTCAGATTCTAACAGTTCTGCTGTGGAATTCAGTTTAACAATTCAGCATTCTCCTAATCTTCTCAACATTCTCCAATCTAATCGTACCATAGCGTTTGTGATGTATAATTCAAGAAATTGTACAGTTACTAGATATAACGAAGCTCAGAAATTCTCCCACACGTTTTTATTATTTGTAAACTATCGATTATTTCTTATCGAATTGCATCATTTTGTGGCCCAACAATAGAATCAAGATCTTGGCTGCAGCTTGGTGCTCGGTCCGTGATTCAGTGAATCAGTGATTCATTGAATCAGAATCAGTGATCGCGGAACAGGAATCGCGATTGACTCCATGTGCGCGCGTGTGCATTGTGTTAAGGCGTCACCATGGCAACCGGCACGACAGCGCTGCTTTCAAATCAAAAACGAACTACACGACCACTGGGGCTTATCGCGGGACATGATCTTCTGCTTAGAGTACTTCTATTAGTGATTATTATCCTTTTGTGTCATGATAAATGGTTGGTCACCGTAGCCGTGCTGTAATAGATAAAATGTTATTCTCCAGTGTAAACTGCATGAATTATTTGTCTCAAGTTGTAGAAATTTATAATATTTTATCTAGTATGTATGAATGTGTAGTACCAAAGCCGATGTCGACTGTAGATGACTTGTCAGATACAACATTATGTTTTGGTCTAAAGAGCGTACTAGGAGTGAGGTAGGTTGCGATTACTTTATCTAGTAACACTGAAAAATGAAACACTTAACTGCTGTTCAAATTGACGAAATATCTGGGTCTTTGAGACATTATTATTTGGAAAGGTGTAGAAGGTTGAGGAATAAGTTTCATGGATGGTTAAGAATTAGGTGTTCAAAACCTTTGCCAGGGTAGTAATGGACAATATTGAGTTTGTATAGGTTCTGCAACATTTACAATAAATAACTCTCTACCCTATTTTTGATGTTCTCCTCTACGCACTACCTAAAGTCTGCAAGAAAATACTTCCAACTCAGCAGAGAGAGAGGTCTGATGCTCTATCCCTTACAATTCACCCCCACCACATAGCAGCATTCACTCCGTTTCTCACAACGACAACAGAAAAGTGACAATGCGCATTCTACTTTGCGCAGGATCGACTCTCCTCTCTTCCTCCAATCCTCCTGACTACGATACAGAGCATCTGTGGTAGTGGAAGATTGCTCCCCTATTCCACGTTGGAAGTATTTTCTTGAGGACTTTACTTTCGTCTTCTACTACTGAAAAAACTGGTTTAAAAGAATTCAGGAATCGACAACCTTGCTGCTTATTCAATTTACGTTTCTAGAGCTGCTCTCCATCGCAAAGTCATATTTTCGCATCGATCATTACTTCTCAACAAGAGGCAGGCAACTCTTTGATGATGAAGCTTCAGTCATAATTCAAAACAAGCATCAATCTTATTCAACTCAGGTTGATTAGAAACTTCTTTCAATTTATAACCCAAGTTGTAACCTGCACTGGGCAATTGACCAGTGATAAAAACTTTTGACCGCTGCTCTCAGCGCTCCTGATTTATTATCACAGTGATAACTTTGGAAGTGGTCGTATAAAACAACATTTTCAGGCCTGATATTGCGAGGATGTCATCTTGGAAGATGTACGATACTATAAAATAGAAATAGTCCTATCCTTATGAAGATTAGAGTAGGAAATCACTCCAGAAGTTGCCCATCTTTGTTCTCATCTTGTTATCAAGGACTTCAATTTAGAAATAAAATGTTTCTTGTATCTCCTGAACTACCGCTTCTATAGACATATGTAGAAATATATTGACAGAAATACTATAAAGTATACTATAAATACTATATAGTATAGTATACAGTTATAGTATAAGTATAGTATGAGAAGTGATAGCCGCGTGGCGTATCTGTTCAATCAGATAGAGATAAGCTGCGTTCTTGTAGGTCCTGTTTGTAACGGTGACCGATTAGATTGGCCAGCAAAAAAGACACTGTTCTCTGCTATAAAATCACTTCCCGGTGGTTCGGAACCCACCTAAAACTGTAGGTCCAACTCATCAATCACCATCATCCAACTTATTACCCACGCACAGGTCTCAGACCTATGTGGGCTTCATCCTCAGAAAAAAGTATGCATTAATATTAAATATTATATTGATACTTCATTGAAAATTTAATTGATGTAAAACTTTCAAAGCCGTATGAAACCTGAACTCAACCTTCAGAAATATCGAAACCAGGGTTACACGTGTATTATAATTCCGCCTAATTGATAGCATTAATATCAAATTAACATATTACATTACATATTACTTTAACATTATTTTTTGTGTTATGTAAGCAAGTTGAAAATATTCTATTCAATTGAAATCAGCATTAATCCTAAATACAAGCAATATCAAACTATTTTTTCAAAAAATTGTGTTTATTAGAACAAAAGCCTAAATTTAAAATAGGCCAAAGGTGTTGCTATTTTTTACAAAAAATCAATTTGTCCATAGACAGAACATCCTACATATGCAGGTGGGTAGGAGAAATAATTCGAAGTTGTTCCCTTATGAAGGGTAGATATATAATGATGGTCCAGCTGTTTTTCTTAGAAATAAACCCCTCAATTTCAATAGAATCAAGGGTTTGCTTCAGTTAGTAAAAACTTTATCTAGAACCTAGGTATTGGAGTGCCAATTTAACTTCGCAAAACTGGTGTGTTTTCATAAAAATGCTACCCTTACAGAAGAAATGGTTCGGTGAATCTTCACCCTCATTTTTCATCCCTGAGAAGTCGGTTGTCTGTAACTTTCTACCCGCTAGGGATGTAATGATGATGATTTTGTCAAATTAGTCAACCTTTGATGATATCACAGTTCCTGAGGGGACTGGGTCAGCCAACATAGTGCAAATTTACTTTCTGAGGTCTCGTCCATTATTATTGTCTCTAATTGTAATATAAAGCGCTGGAAATAGTAATGGTGAAAAAATTGATGGCTGTTGTCAAAGGTTTTTACTTCTAAACAAAAAATCAGTTAACCTCTACTGAAAGTTACTTCATCGGGTACTTCATTGACGTACGTTATGGCCGCCCTAGCATATCTTTTTCAAATTTTTGTGATATTGTCGGTACTTTTGTAGTAACTATTGACAGTACGTATAGTAGTGAATTTGGTTAAAATCTTCCTTTCAGTCACTTACTAAATGCCATTAGATGCTCTGCTTACTTCAATTACATCGTTGTTTATTGCCAGGTTTGTACCTACTCTATAACTTACAATTGATTTTACAATGAAGCCCATTATAACTTCATTCAAGTACTTTTCCATCCAGTCCCACTGTGAGTCTAAACAAATTTTTTCCTACAGTGACCCGAAAAGGTGCCTATTTTTGCACTAAATGTAGCACGCAAAATAGTCTATTCCTGCACCAGTGCGGGAAAGTAAATTCCAGTGCGGGAATAGCTATTTGTGTAAGTAGAGTGCAAAGCACCGTTTTTCTGCATCGAGAGAAACAGTTTTTTTCACGAGCCGAAGGCATCGATATCTATACTACTACAACTGTAGTAGTATAGAGATCGATGGCCGAAGGCGAGTGAAAAAAGTTTCTTGAGTGCAGAAACAATACTTTGCGCTCGAATTACACATTAAATCTTTCCTACAGTAATGTATAAAGTAATTCATACAAAACAAAACAGGGCATACATAACCTGAAAATTTCTCACATAACCTATCTTCGAATCAAATCGATTTTATCAACAACAACTACAACTATTCACAGCTGAAGCAGAGTAGCCAACCTATTTTTGAATGCAGAATAGGGAACCTGCGTATTACATGCTCACTATTTTGTGTTGTTAGGTTGCCATTTTGGAGTGCGGAATAGACTATTTTGCGTGCTACAGTTAGTGCAAAAATAGGCACTTTTTCGGGTCACTGTAGGAAAAGTACTTTTCCGCACTCCAGATTTGCAAGCTAACAACACAAAATAGTGAGTATGTAATACGCAGGTTCCCTATTCTGCATTCAAAAATAGGTTGGCTACTCTGCTTCAGCTGTAAATAGTTGTTGTAGTTGTTGTTGATGAAATCGATTTGATTTGAAGATAGGTTATGTGAGGAATTTTCAGGTTATGTATGCCCTGTTTTGTTCTGTTTAAATTATTACTTTATACATTACTGTAGGAAAAATTTAATGTGTAATATGAGCGCAAAGTATTGTTTCTGTACTTGAGAAACTTTTTTCACGAGCCTTCGGCTCGTGAAAAAAACTGTTTCTCTCGATGCAGAAAAACGCTATTTTGAACTCTAGTTACACAAATAGCTATTTTTTACCAGATTATTAATAATCATGATGAATGATTGTATTGAGACCTAGATCTCAAATATGGCAGGATATGGTCATGTAATGAACGTGTTGAAACCATAACCAAAGAAAACTCACAGATCTTATTTGTAACACACTTTGCCGTTCAATATTCCTCGCCTCGCTTCAGTATGCGCTCTCCTGCTGTATATGTCATGAACATGTTGAACCCGTAACCACAGAAAATTTACAGATCTATGTCGTAACACTCTTTGCCGTTCACCATGCCTCGCCTCGCTTCAGTATGCGCTCTCCTGCTGCATATTTGCAGCACCTGTACTACGGAGAAGAACAGAAAAAGGGTTCCCGGTCATCGTCCCCATCAGGTCGGCCACGACCAAGAACTGATGATTGTATGCACAGTCATGTTTGTGGAAGGAACAGGATTATATTCTTGTTGTCGTTGTCGTTATTATTATTACAAAGTCATCGCGCGTTGCACGTCTGTTTTCGCCTTTCGCCCGCCACGCAACTCAACTAAACGGTTTAGTGTTTTTAGAGCCTGTAACTAACAGATTGTGCTGACTGTTTTTGTCCGAATCAATTTCACCAGATGTAATGACCTTCAGCGACCTTCCCACCAACTGCTCAAGAGGGAACTTGAGTAGATCTGAAATAATATGTATTAATTAAATGTCTCTAATCAATTCTAATGTAACTTATATATTAATTAAATGTCAACTTCAGGTATGGTATTGATATAGTGTTGCTTTAGGTAGTACTGTTTTAGGTATTGATGTAGTACTGTTTTAGGTATTGATGTATCCAATCTATCAATTATAATCCAACTTATCTATTAAATGTCGACTTCAGGTGAGGCATTGATGTAGCAAGAAAGAAAAATCGGTCAAGGGAATGAATGAGAAATACGGTACAAAGTAATGTAACACAACGAAAAGAGGGAAAGTAGAGAAGAATTAAAGAATGATTGGACGTTAAATAACGAAGGAATAAATAACGAACATGAAGGACGTTGGTTCAAAACAGAAAATACCATAGACATGGAAACAAGTTCTCTAAGTCTTTAAGGAATTACATAAATCAGTCAGTAAGTAATTTGGTACCGTATTCGTTTTTGTAGTTGCTACTTCAACTTATTATTGTGGGCATATTTTGACCAATAATGGAGAGTTTGAGCAAAAATATGTAACGATGACGCTCATTCCAACCTAACTACTCTATACCTCCGCTTGCTCTAAACGCAAAATGGTGAAATTTAGTAGTACAAAAATGAGATAGCGTAGTTTTGCTCAAACTCTATTATTGGTAAAAATACACCCACCATTAAGAAGTTGATACTTTTATGACAAAAAAACGGAAATAAAAGAACTGTGTAAGAAATTCGTGAAAAATAATAATTCTAATGTCGTTTTCCTGTTGTATCCAATTCTACCAATAAACTTTATCAAGAACATTCGATCCGTTTTAACATTTTCAAGTTCCTTGGCACAAAACTAGGAAGATCCATATTATCATTATTATCATCGAGGGAAACCATTAACACCAAAACGTTGAATTTCCAACTCGCATCGATTTATTCACTTGACCAAGAGTGTGCCCACACACTGGAAAACGCAATAACCGTGAGTTTATGAGAAAAAGACGGAAATAAAGGAACCGTGTAAGAAATTCGTGAAAGATAATAGGTATATTCGAATGCAATATAATATAACGGACCACCAGAGGCTATCCACCGAAATAGGCCACTCGGACACTATATAATGTATTATGCTCTACTAGAATAGCATATCAAAACGAAAATTAACATTCTCCGCTCGGTAATTATAGTGCGCATGCGTTGACCGTTCGTTGTCTTTTAGGTGAACGATGAGACGTGCTATTAGCAGTCACTACTGCCGCTTACTTTTGTAACGCTTCAAGCTCGTGCAAATAGCTATGATAAGGACAAAAAATGCAACTGGCTAGTACTCGAATTGTGTACCGTTGCCGCTTCCTGACTTTTCTTGGTGTGTTTGAGTCGTTGCTTCCGTTTAGAAAAAGAGAAACCACTTACTTGGGTCTACTACTACATTCGTACATTTGTCTAATGCAACCTTGATAGGACTTTTTAAGATTCCGAGTTTTCATTACAGAACAAGGATAAGGACAAAACTGCCTCACTATGAGCTTGAAGTATGGAGCTCTTGAATATTAGAAGGCGGATTTGATGTTGAGATATATAGTTAACTTGGTTCAAAATTTGATTTACCAAATAATTTAGAACAAGTTTGAGAAGTGTGATGGACAAAGCTTAAGCCTCGGTTTCCTAGAACACGGATTCGGACTAGGACTGCGTACAGGGCCGCATACACTACAGCAGATGCTTTTGGTACAGGATACACCTACACCTTTTGTAGTGTGTGCGGCCCTGTCCGCTGTCCATTTAGTACAAATCTGCGTTCTAGGAAACCGATGCTTAAGCCTAACGTATTATTTTAAGATAATCATTACACCTGTTGAAGTTTTTAAATAGTGTAACACAAAACTACATACATTAAATTGAATTGTTCTGAATTGAATTGTTCTTTATTTCCTCTTTAAAAAAACAAGTACATAAGTAATGACAATAAGTTAGAGGAAAAAATTATTCTTCACATGGGCTACATGACCTGTCTATTTGCATAGCAATTTACAGACTAGTTTTAATATAGTTGCTGCAAAAAGTTTTCATCTGTAGATTTTTATAGTTTTTTTAAAAGTATCAAGTTCAGTTTTGGTTGAATGACATGCATTTTCTCTGGTAATATAATCACAATCAATCAGGATTAAATTGCCAAATTTTTATGCAAGAAGCTCCAGAACTAGGTTTCAAGTACTGTTTTCGTTAAATGTCATGAATTTTTTTTTATAATTTAATCGTGAAACCAGGCTTAAATTGTCAAATTGTTAGCAAGAAGCTCCAGGACTATGTTTCAGGTACCGCTTTCGTCAAATGTCATGAATTTTCTTTGATAATATAATTATAAACCAGGGTCCAATTCTTATGCAAGAAGCTCCAGGACGTTTCAGGTACAGTTTTCGTTGAATGTCATGAATTTTTTTTGATAATTTAATCGTGAAACCAGGCTTAAATTGTCAAATTGTTATGCAGCAAACTCCAGGACTAGGTTTCAAATACGGTTTTGGTTAAATATCTTGAATTTTCTTTGATAATACAATCATAAAACCAGGCTCAAATTCTTAAATTGTTATGCAAGAAGCTAAAAGACGTTTCGGGTACAGTTTTCGTTAAACGTCATGAATTTTTTTTCTAATTTAATCGTGAAACCAGGCTTAAATTGTCAAATTTTTATGCAGCAAACTCCTGGACTAGGTTTCAATTACGGTTTTGGTTAACTTGAATTTTCTTTTATAGTTTAATCATGAAACGTGGCTTTAATACTTCAATTCGAATGATTCACCTATGAGATTTATTGCAGCACCTTGCAATTACACTCTGGCCCAGAAAAGTTCGATTGCAGTAGGTAAAAGAATCGAAATGGGTTCGAGTTGGAGTTAGTACACAGCAGTGTGCGGTGGAAAGCGTGTCTTTGCCGTGTGTGACAGAGGTTGGTAGGCAGCATGCTGTGTGACACAAAAAGGAAAGTAATTGGGTTCGTCTTTGATGAAGGAGGAGGTAAGGAAAAAGGAGATAAAGAATTGGGTTCGCCAAAGTCGGAGGCTGCGCTCGTATGTGCAATGCAATAAGGAAGAAGGAGCGTCCTCTCGTTCGTATCTCGTGCATTGTGTGACCGCTGCTGCTTTACTAAATAGATGAGCCGGCCTCGTGGGGGACGAGGGGTCTCTCAGACCTCGACGCCGGACGAGGAGACGGTCTTTCAGACCCCGTCGCTTTGCACCTCAAGACAAAACTATTTGGGTCAGCCACTCAGCACCTCCTGAATCATTACCGTGGATCAGGGCCACACCAACACACACACTCTCACACTGTGCGAGTGTGTTAGTGCCTGTCACATTCACTTGCCTACTAGCCTATCTTACCACTAAGATGGACACTTTTCCCCAGATTCTCGAATAACGGCCGGTGAATTCCATTGCGAAAGTAGGAATGTTTTAATGTGATCTCGATTCATTTTTACGCATAGAATTGCTTTTTTAGTAGTTATGTTGAATTCAGCATGTAATTAAAGTAATAGTTATGTTGGATTCGCTTCATATGCTATTAAATCAGTGATCATATTTTGCTGTTTTTTTTTAGCCACTAGAGTAATTTCTCATTATCTTGTTTTCGATATCATTAGCTTTATATGCCATAATAATAATAATAATAATAATTTCTCTGGTTGTGAGTACAGCACTACTAGAGAAGTTTATTCAGAATAAAATTAACATTGCAGAAAATATTGTATGTATAAAGTCTTAAATCTAATATAAAGTATTGCAATACTGAATTTTGTGGCTCCCACTATATAAATATGTGTCGGGATGCCACTATTTCGTTTATTTCTTTATAAAAGTAAACATATCCCAATGATTCATATTTTACCAATCATATTTTATTGTCTTATCATAGTCTTATGCCTTTCAAACAAAACGAATTTTATGCTCTATAGTCTTCGTCGTTGTCGTCTTTCAAACAAAACGAATTTTATGCTCTATAGTCTTCGTCGTTGTCGTCTTCTTTCAAGGATTAGACGATGAACCTTGAGAATAAAAATAATTAAAACGTTCTACTTCTTATTATTCGTAAGGCTCAATAATAATGCATGCGCTCGACTTCCTTTAAAAACTGCAACTGAAAGGATTTACGTCTCATTTGTAAGGCTCATTAATAAATATTCCGACTTTAAACATTCTCCCATCTTGTCCTTTTCCAGCCGATACTCCCTTTTCCTACTGGATTATAAGAAAAGATTGTGCTGGGAAATCTACCGATCTCTATTCTCTTTATATGCTCTCTCCAGTTGATTCTCTTCAACCTTTTGAGATATGGAGAATATATTGAACTGTCTTTGGATTTTAGTATTATAGAGCCTATCCTCCCTGGTGCATCCCTTCTCTGATCTCAGAACCTTATTTATGCTGTCTTTTGCCTGCTATCTTTTGCCTGCTGCATTTCTCCTTTTTCTATAGTTTTCTAGCTAAAGAAAACGTATAGGGTATCGTCTGTATAATAAGGATGTTGTCAAGATTGACCTCCATTGAAGTGAGGCTCAAATAATTAACTGTGGATTTTATTGAGATTAATGTTAAATGCGGATTTAATTGATATTTTATAAAAAATTCAATTTTCACAATATTGATACAGTAGAGCCCCAATTATCCGCGAGTGCCACAAAAAATGTTTAATTAAATTTTAATTTTTCAAAGCAAGAAGCAAAAATGAGTGATTATTTTTAGAAAGGCGTAACTGAACACTTTTTGTTAACATTACAGTATATTGTTTTCTGTCTACTGTTCTTTATTTTAGTGATTTAGATGTAGAGCAAATGTTTCTGCTGTACCATACATATTTTAAAAGTTTTACATGTGTTCTTTGTACAGTAAAACATAGTTTTTATACTGAAATATCTTTTTCACCTCATTTTTGCCCGTTTTTCGGGTTATCCGCGGTGCTCTTGCCACCCAATTCAGCGAACAATCGGGGCTTTACTGTATTATGGGATGCATCTATTGATTACAATGTCTGGTAGTCCAACCTATTTGTAGAAAGGTCTTTGTGTGATTTTAAGTTTTAAAATGTTTAGACAGTTAATATTTTATTTGAAATTAATCCTTCGACAAATCCAGATTTATCTTCGTTAAAGGTGAGCGGACGAAATCTATTATCTATTATCGAAATTATATTTTGCTACAAGTGAGCACTTCCAGATGATATGGACTGATAAAAACTACGACGTTTACTACAATAGCGTAATGATTTACAGAAATCTTTGAGAACTACCCCCCGAAAGATGATTAATGGAAGCTGAAGACTTGAATAGAGTTTTACGATTATTTTTTGAGAAACTGCAGCGATATCATTGAACTTGGAGGGCTCCTGTGCATTAGTGTGTGTGAATGTGTGAGTAGGCGCGTGTGTAAGTCTTTTATGGCTGGGCAATTGCATTACATGGCATTGAAATGGCCAATGACAGCCAGCTTAAAGTCCTCGCAAACGTTGGGCTGGAGAAGAACGGTTGCTATATACTATAAAATACCTATTTAACGCTAGGCTAGATATAGTTATAGATGTAGGTAACCGTAGACGATTAGTATCTTACAAGTACCAGCTACTTCCTCTCGTGCTCTCCGGCCTCTTATGCTTCTGCTCAAGTACGCCTCATTGAGATTTTGTTTTGAACACTGTTACACACAGAAAAAGGAAAATATTATCGCTATTTTCATGTATCTTCGTTCTCTTTATCTGATCGTTTGCATCTTCCTGTATCGTTGTTGATATTTATTTGTGATATCTAGAGAATTTTTTCATTTGCAGCGAGTTCTTTTTCGTTTTACTCTTCAGTTGAACTTCTCTTCTTTCTTCTTTTACTCTTCTTTCTTCTTTTACTCTTCTTTCTTCCTTTACTTCTTCATCACCTTCTTCCTTTTTTCTTCTTTTTCTCCTTATTTTTCTTTTTCTCTTCTTCCACTCCCTCTTCTTTTTATTCTTCCTCCTGCTTCCTCTTCTTTTTCTTCTTCCCGCTTCCTCTTCTTTTTCTTCTTCCCGCTCCTCTTGTTCTTTTACTGTTTCTTTTCGTCTTCGTCTTTTTCTTGTTCTTCTTGTTTTTCCTCCTCCCGCTTCCTCTTATACTTTTATTCTTCATTTATTTCGCACTTTCAATTTATCTGATTTTCATTATTTCTCCAATCAAAGCAGTTATTTAAGAATGTGTATTTCTGTCGAAATTATTATTAATGTGCATTTAAAAAATTGTTCTTTTATCATTTAAGTTTATTTTTGATAGATTTAAGATTGCATTCTATGTACCTAACAGAAAATTTAGAATATACCTTGTAGGAAATTGTGGATAGAACTGTGTGTTCGTGGACAGAGTGCTGTGAAGTGTGAAGTGACATGGAGTGTTGTGAAAGCTCATGGATTCAGTTTATCTCCAATAATTAAAATCACTTCCCGGTGGTTCAGAACCCACATAAAACTGTAGGTCCAACTCATCAATCACCATCATCCAACTCATTACCCACGCACAGGTGTCAGACATATGTGGGCTTCACTCTTAAAAAAAGAAAAAAGTGGGCTTATTGTTGAATAATATTCACTGATTCACAAAACTCAATGGAATAATGGTATCAGTCAGAACGTCTTTTGATGTCCATTACAATGTAATTCTGGAATGAAATTACATTTGGAAATTTGTGTATTTTGACGTCGGGGTTTTTATAACTTTCTTGATGTTACAAATAAAACAGGACGCTTTTTATCTCAAATAACTGATTGCATCTAGTTTTTGAATTTTTTTGGAAACTGCCCCCGTTTGTGTCAGATAACTTTCGGTGAGAATTTTTTCTACAGAACAGCTGATCGGTGGAAGAATTTCCATCCTTTGTTTTGTTGGCATCACGAAGAGATCGATGGGACATAACTGAAAGGCGGGAACGTAGCTACACTAGCAGGCAGTACGGCTCCGGCTCAGGGCTGAGGAGACTCCTATCGTACTTATCTGATTTTCAACGGACTAATGATACGTCCATTACCGTTGAATACGGGGGTCTTTCTAGCCGGGAATATCACAAAGGCGGTGGAATATAAAGAAATTGAATTCGCTGTCGAGAAATAAAACTCAGGGACGTGTGCACACCTTCCAGTCTCACAGGAATTTCACTCTCCAAGGATGGATGGACTTTGGAGATGGCATTGAAGGCCAGGATCATTCTTTCCAACGCCCTTAGGGCGAATAACTTCCAAATCACTCTCTCACTCCCCAACTCTCACTCTCTTTCTCTAATTCTATCCGTTTCTACCTTCCCGAAACTTCTCCAATTTAATTTGCGGCTTTAAAGAAAATTCTCGTTGTTCTTTCTTGTGACGCCTTTGATGTTACTGACCGCTTTTTATGTCCCTGCAATTTGTTAGGTACTGTACGTTTCTAAAACATCTTCTTCAGTGAATTATTAGATTACTGTTTTAACGTATAGAATACGTTTTTCGGATTGTATTGAAAAAAATTGACTCAAAGTCGATTAAGAGTACGAATCGTTTCTATTTTTTAAATCAACGTCAAGTGCGTTGCATACAGTGTATATCAGTATTCTGTATCAAGATTGTACGATTCAACTTACTTATTATTAGTTAATAGTTACTTATAGTTAATCTTCTATTCTTAACCGATTTCCAAAAAGAAGGAGGTTTACAATTCGACCAGTTTTTTTACATGTTAATATCAAACTGAAGGAGTTACGTCGAAATTAGACGAATGAGTAGAATCTCGGTTATGTAAATGGGACTGGACACTTTGTTTTCGAAAGTTCAAAATATAAACTGTATCAGCAGTACACAAAACAGGAGCTCATGTTCCTTACTCCTGCATAGATTTTGTTCTCTTGTTTGCAAAGTCAATTGCCTCTAGCAGTACCGCGATTCTTCTCAACCAGCTGATTCTGAGAACGCTACTTTAGTAAATTAGAATGGTAAAATAGCAGTGGGAAACTTGGTCTGGTGTCTTAGTGAGTGAGTGAGACAAATTTTATGTTCACAAATAATAAATAACTTTAATAATATAAGGAAAGACGAGGGGAGGAAATAAGGATGGTGTTTAGTTGTAACGTTTAGCTAGAAGAGATTTTTGCTGTTGAGAAAACAGTCCTGTGTTATTCGGGACGCCCATTTTTGGAGAGTGTATTTTTCTTTTCATTTTCTAGATTAGATTAGAATTTCTTTATTCATGCAAATTTACGAATTTGCATATGAATGTTTAAAATCAAAATTATCAACATCACATAGATATATACAGTAGTGAACTCAGAAAATACTATTTTTATAGTGCAAAGAATTATGTACAATGATCTCATTTGTATGATATTAACTACAGTAATGACAATCTAAGCGATGCAATTACATGAAATGTGATGCAAGTCTCTTGTCAAGTTGAAAACAAGTAAAATAAATAATACGTCAATCATAAGTAATGTTAATCATAACCAAGTTTACAGTCCTACCTTTTTAATTAATTCAACTATTTAGTTGATAAGGTGTATAAACTGTTAAAATATTTGTAACAGCCACAGTTTTTAAGTATTTGAAATCTCATTCAGTAACGCCACTGCAGTTGGATAGCTAACTCTAAATCCAAATTATAATGCCTGTTTCATTCATTCATAAGCTAATCATAACCAAGTTTACACCTTCAGTCCTATTTTTCAATAGATAATAATTTTATATAATATAAATTAAAAAAAACACTTTTAAATGGAAATTAACTCACGTTATGGCGTGACGGCCGTTTCGCTCTGTTGTCTAGAGCATCGTCAGACGACCCACAGTACACTGACTTAAGGTACCTTACGATGACCTTAAGATACGTCTGACGATGCTCTAGACAACAGAGCGAAACGGCCGTCACGCCATAACGTGAGTTAATTTCCATTTAAAAGTGTTTTTTTAAGTTTATATTACATATTAGTGGAAACAAGATGGATCTTCAACATAATAATTTTATATAATTCTCTAGTTCCTGTTACAATAGTTCAAAAAACTAAATTGCAAGTTTTCAAACTAGAACCAAGGTGTTGAGGAACTCTTACTGGAATATTTTCAATGAACATTGTAGCTGCTTATCTGAATGCTTGTTAAATAGTGGCAGTGTTTTGTGGTTATTTTCGCATGATAGACTGAGGTGATCAGCTCCAAGCAGCATGTTCATCTATTCTGTGGCCAATTACAATTGTTCCTAATTATCAATAATCGGCAACCTGTCTACTTTTAGCGTTTAGCGTCACCCATTAACTTGAGTCGTGCTCTTGTTAGCCGTCTACTTACGTCAATGCCCTCATAACCTATCTTTTTCAATCTTGGCACAAAAAAGGAAAGAAGAAAAGGGTCTATGGGTGGGTGGGCTGACTTCGATTCGACTATGAAATGTCTTTAGCTCATGCACATGAGCACCTGGTCATAAAATTCAATGACTGTTACTACATTGCCCCGGTCTGACGTGCTTGAATCATGATTTGGTAAATAATACCTGAAGGTAACCTCTGTTGGAGCCCTCTCTCTGTGAATAGCTTTGTTCGTTAATTACCCTTAAGACCTTCGCGTAACTTACCAATTTTTTATGATAGCCGTAAGTGTACAAAAACAAAAATTAACCGGGTAGGTTGTTGAGAGTGCAAAATGTCTGGGATAAACTTACAGAACGTTTCAGTAACCTTGTAGGGAAATGTGATTTTTAATTTTTGAACATAATACACTTGAAATTATTTTTCCAAGATAGATCGTGTAACCATTTATCTTTTCATTTTCATGAAGGATAGCTTCTAGACAAATTTCCATTCAATTTCGTACAATAAGCAACTAATTTACTACTACTTAGTACTACCCACTATAATAGGTACTCATAGGGCCAGGTTCAATCCCATCTAACTTTAGCATTTTCACAAATTCAATTCATTATCAACTTAAAATCCCATGTGGGATTGCAAGGATGTTGTAGGATACAAATACAATGTAAATCCTACATGTTGTGTAGGATTCATTCATCACCCGTAATTATTTCTAATTCCTACGTCGAAATTGACTTCAAATATTGTCTTATTGTTTCCCATGATACTTGTTTTCTTTCTCACTTGGCTTCTAGCTGAATTGTATTGTAGCCTACATACTCCAAACAAAGTGTGACACCGTAGGTTCTATTCGATTTCTGGAGCGTTTTGTTTTATCTGGAACATTTTGTTGAATACACGAAAGACCTCCGGAGGCTGATAGATTTCTCAGCTACACCTATCGTAGTACTGTGCAAAGTAGGTAGCTTCTTCAGAGCTAGCAGACACATTCATCGCCTGACAGCTCCTTTGCGAAGAATTCACATGCTTGGGCCGACGGCCGACCTTGATAAATGAAAACTCTCGTCTCAAGTCACCAGCAATGAGCTCTGTACAATTGGAGGCACTTGCCTCCGGGAGCTGAAAGAAGCCTGAGAGCCGAGAATTATGGCTGCTGCGTCTCTATTCTTTGGACTGTACCATAAAAAATGGTACAGAACCAGCGGCTTATAAAAATAGCACACAAGAGAGTCGAGCTACTAATGAATCATGAGCTCTCTCTCTCTCTCTCTCTCTCTCTCTCTCTCTCTCTCTGTCTATCTCTCTCTCTCTCTCTCATCTTGGACTACTACTCTCTATCTTCGTCTCATAAGCGTACAAAAACATATAATAAGCTGGATATTATATCTATAGCTGTATATGTTACGTGTAGTTATGGATCATTGAAAGTGGAAGGAACATAGTTCTATAAACTAGTGTCTATAAGTTCCAAAAAGAATTTATACTGTAGTATATAACTATATGCATACATTATTTATACATTTATTTTATATATATTATTACATTACATACATACATTATTTGTGTATATACATTTATTTATTCATTTAACTAGCATAGAATCAATTAATTTTTTTTAATACCCACGCTCAGTCTTTGCTTTTGTGGGTATTAATTTCCTTTATAATTTTGATCAGAAATATTTTTTTTTTCATTTAAGATGAAGAGGAAATAAAATTGGTTTTGGTTTTTTTATGTGAATACAAAAAGGCGTTGCCCAAAACTGCTTTTAACAAAATTTCAAAGTAGAATCAAAATCTTAGGTTAGGTCTGTTTCACTAGAAATATAGTAATATGCAGTAATGATTAATAGTATTTAGTCATTAATATGATATAGGTAATACAAATAGTATAGTACTTTTACAGTATACTATAGTACTTTTCAGTTTTTTTAAACTAGATAGTCCTTGTTGAATTGTCCTTCTATTAGTTTGTGTTTTAAACGTTTCTGTTGAGAACTACCCACGGATGCATTATTGGTAGCCTTTACTCATTTATTCCCCGAGAGGGTAAAGTTAGAACGTAGCCGGCACTCACCTGCTCTTCAACCTTAACTCAAAGAATGTAGTATGTAACGGGAATCATAAAAAGTTGCTTTATAATTGGAAAAAGTTTGTTCTAAAATTTTTGAGTTGTTTACCTTAGAATCATCAGTCAGCCTAGGACAGCAATAGGAGTATTTTCGGCGTAGAGAGTGGTTGTAATTCTGTCTATGGTACGAACCTGAAACAAGAATAATTTATAAACCTTCCATTTCATTTCTCGGGAGTAAATTAATTATCATTATTCATTAGATAAAAAAGTAGCGTCCACGACATTGGGCGAGAGCTAATTCTTGTCATCGCAATTCTTATCACTTGTTAAATTTCATGGATGCTATTTGAAAATATTATAGATATCGATCAATTTCAACAGAAAATGGAGATGTAATTATCAAACATAATCTCTTTTTTCGCAGGTACGTATTGCCAGACCAAGTTCTATGCGGCTATTGTTGAACAGTCGGTGAGTTTTTTCTGTAAGTGATCACTACTTAAACATAGACTTCTTGATTTTTAATATATATCACGGCTTTCTTAGGAAATTGTTCAAGTTGCGCAGGTGCCTAATAATACTAGGAACATAGTGAAAACAAATTAATAATTTACACAAAATTAAGTGCCTCAACTTATAGCTTGTAGGTAATAAAATAAAAGTGATATCACATGATCTTTTCAATCTATTACCGTCTGTAAAAAGTAAATTCCGATCTCATATGGCACCATAGTTCAGTTTCAAGGACCTCAATATTACATTGGCCTTGACTATTCTGCTCTTTTGATGGTTCAATTGAATAGCAGCAAAAGCAATCAAAGGCACACGATATCAATATTGCAGTGTGAGATGGAAGTTGGCCAGCTAGAGGAATTCCCAGGAAGGAGGCGAGATTTATGAGTGGCAGTCTGCAATAAGATGGAAGATATTGCTTGCACTAGTTGGTTGAGATAGGGCTGGTAACTACACCATAACTCGTTGGGACACAGAAAGAGGAATTAAATGAGTTGTATAGGGCGTGAAGTGCGAAGAATCGATTGGATATGAATGACAGGAATATCAAAGAGGAGTTGTTGCTTATTCTTGGGGGGGGGGGGGGGGGGGGCGCCGAGTGCCGACGGCTGCAAAGTGATTGCTATGCCTTCACATTGGAAACATGGACTTCTAGATTTTCGAATTCTTCTACAAAATCTATTAGATTTTCTTAAAACAGAGCTCATCAATTTCGAATTCCTGGAAGTGCTATTAATTTATATTACAGTTCAATTTTATTACAGTAAATATTAGTTACACAAAACATTTTAATAGCTGTGTGGTTTCTGCATCATTTTACTAGAAAACATTTATGTGTTTTTTGCTCAAGCTCAAGACTGCGACTGCGACCTTGCTTCTTTGACGATGTTATAAGCATTACTATCACTTACTGGTAGTTTAGAATCCACCTTGCTTCTTTGACTTGATGCTTCGACAGTGCTTCTTTGACTTGCTGTTACAAGCATTTACTATCACTTACCCGGTAGTTCAGAGCTACTGGAAAATCTGAAAGTTTCATGCCCGGTTTCTCAGTCGTTCAATAAACAGCTCTATAGCTATCGGAGGACACGTTAAGCCGTCGGTCCCGGTTGCATATAAAAAAAAGCAGTCGTTAAAAAAACGGCGAGGGTCTCCCCACCACGAAAAGCCATACGAATTTACTTCAGCTATCGATTCAAAAATTTATCTATTCAATAAATTTATCTGCGTTTTTTAAACATATTTATCGATTCAATAGCTATGGAACGATCTATTGGTCCAACCAATCTGGCAACATCGTAAAGTTGCAAAATGGCTGCATAAGTAAACAAACTTCACATCACATGCTGTTTGTTTTCAGGTTATGCTATAGGTTCCCTACAGTTTTGTTCTTGTTATTCTATGGTTCTACTCGATTAACAAGGAGATTAACCAAGTTCTATTAATCATTATCTTTTAATCATTATTACTTCCATTAATTTTATTTATTGATAATTTCATTAAAACTAATGGTGCCCTTGGGGAATACAATGACATAGTTTTGTTTCAATCAAATTTTGTGTTTTCAAAATAAATGACCAACAGAATACCGGTATAGAATTTGAAAATTTCAAAACAGAGGTAAATTTCTAAAATTTGTAACAATCACATTGTCTTGGACAGCAAATTGATTTTGGGCTCCTTCTATTTGAATTTGGTCAAACTCTTCCATCACTCTTCACAAAACATCGAATGCAAATTTTTGAAACATAACCTTCAGCTGCATATTTAACGATTCGATAAATATTTATAGGCAGGATTTTGGCACTATAGTTTATCGAGAGAGTTATCGATTCGATAAGTTTATTGACTGTTCAAGAAACGCAATTATCATTCTATGGATTCAATATCAATAATTTTGAAGGCAGATTAATATTGTTTTTATTGAATTTGCTTTACTACTGATCAAATGTTCTTAGAAACTGGAAACTAGAGTCCTGTCCCGTTACTAAATGGACTGCCAGATCATGGTATTAGCCTATGGATTTTTGTTATACATCCCTAAATCTAAATGTATTTTTTATTCTTGTTAAACAAACGGAATTTTAACTCATCGTAAATATCACGAAAACTTTTTTATTGTTGTGCAATACATATTGCTGATATTATGTACTATGTGAGTAACTTATGCAAAAGACATGCAAGGTCAATAACATGTACAAAAGACAAGGCCAGGTGTACTTTCTCTGTAGGAGTGATGCAATAGGGTCGATACTATTCAGCACCCGCTCGCCCACATTTAGTGTTGAGTCAAGGTTACACTGTCTGGAATCTACTTATTGAATTACTATCATTGAACTTGGTTAACGGCCGCGTATGAAATCTGTTGTAGCGAACTTGGATGTATCGTAGATCTGTCTATACAAGGCACGCATTTCCTTCCCTAGTAATTATTACTTTGATCATATAGAAAGTAGTTAAATATCATAATTTTGTTGGAAAAGTTATTATTAAAGTATCATAATTTATTGATGTACAATAGAAATGATAATAGATATCAATTTAATAAGAACTCCACGCCTTGTCATAACGCCCCGCCACGATACAAGCGGTGCCACTTTCTTCTCCTACCACTCACCACTCTTATCGTGGTTAATTCGTGTGACATGCAAAGTAACACAGATTTGTACATCTTTCATGATAATTTTTGTAAGTTTTATCATTCAATATTGTTGATTAAATCAAACAAAAATATGTCGCATTCCACTGATGGCTTATGATTTGGGACTATTCAAGTATAAATTTATTTGAAATATCTACATTGAAAAATAAACCGATAGAATGGAGTATCAAAGGACCCGACGAAGTTACGTAAAACAATAATTATAAAATAATTATGTATGCGCCATTAACTTAATAATAATAATAATAATAATAATAATATGCGCCATTCAACTTCTTTGATTACTATAAACAGCATAAGCTTCCCGATTTACAAAAAATACGCATTGGTTGTTCCTGAAAAAGAGTTTTGTTTCTTCTTCTTGTTCAACATAATATCATGTCTCAATATTTTCTTTTCTATCAATTTGACGATTTAAAATCATTTAAGTAAAGGTTTTAACACAGTAAAAAATGGAAACGTTAACGTTTACACTGTAAAAATAGAGTAGATAATTGAACTGAGCTGCAACCTTTGTAATATTCTTCAAACTGTTTTGTATTTGAAATGAACCAGCTGTGCAATGTTTCGATTTCAATTGGCCAAAACTAACCTAGATTTAACCAGGATAACCTAGTGGCGATCTGTATTACATCATAATTATTTTTATATTCGGCCCAAAACTCCAAAATCAATAGCGATCTCACTTGGAATATGAGGAAGCTGTGTACCAAGTTTCAAGAGTCTATAATTTTCCTGTCAAGAGTTAGAGCGCGGACGGACGGACAATGGCATGATTTCAATAAAGCCCTGTCGGGTTCGGTGGTTCGGATCCTACCTAAAACGGTAGGTCCAATTCATGACTCAACATCATCCAAATCATTACCCAAGCACAGGTCTCAGACCTATGTGGGCTTCATCCTAAAAAAACAATACACTACTTAGGGAAGTGATAGCCGCGAGCCGTAGCAGGTATCTGTTCAATCAGAGAGATAAGCTGCGTTCTCGTAGGTCCTGTTATATCGATAATTTTCATGCTTTTAAAGTGAAATTGTAGTGATATTATGTACTACATTGTCATTGAGTAAGGGGAAGCAAAGTTCAATAGCAAGTTATGGCAATCAGTGAGCGGAGGTGGTGGATGTTAATGGATTGGGGGAAATGCGATTAGAATTGAAGGTGAGAGGTAGTTATGTCAACGGATAAGGTCAAGCTTCGATGCCAATCATTGTCATTGAGTAAGGGGAAGCAAAGTTCAATAGCAAGTTATGACAATCAGTGAGCGCAGGAGGATGTTAATGGATTGGGGGGAAATGCGATTAGAATTGAAGGTGAGAGGTAGCTATGTCAACGGATAAGGTCAAGCTTCGATGCCAATCATTAAATTGGCGTTTCAGACAACAGATCCTTAGTTTCAAGCCATTAAATTCGAGTGGCGCATCTTTATTAGCCGCCCATCGGTTTTTTATAGAGTAGCGCGACTTAGTCAACCTCAACTACACTTAAATTCCAGTCTGCATGTAAATTCACGCATCAACGGATTACTGACCAACACAAGACCTCTATCTTAACACATGCAGCCCTATGTGGGTAGTATTGGCCCTTATCACCTATGCTAGGCTCATAACAAACAGTACATGAACGGTTCATTTATACGCCATTGTTGTTTGATAGGTGACACCAGACTGAAGCTCAAAGTAGGACAGATTAATATTTCCCTGAGCATGAAAATTATCGACAGAACGCGTACATGACACCTTAGCGTAGATTGCATTGTCGTAGATCTACACTTTGTGGATTGCAACATAATATAGCATTTGATTTTGATTTGATTTGATTTGATTTAGATTTTAATTTCTTCCTGGTGACTCTTCAAGAGTATAGGAAATTGTCAAAGAATGAAAAAAATCACACACACATGTATTATATGAAACATTACAAGATCTACATTCTGTTATATTTTCATCCATAAATTCTTGCACACTATAGTAGACACCGTCTGTTAAATATTCTTTCAATTTTTTCTTCATAATTTTATAATTGACTAAACCGGTAAAATTTTATTTATATTGTTGTAATAATTTCTATGGATGTATTGGACGTGTGGCATGTTGTTTGGGCTCCGCTCAGGTATGCAACTTAACGCCATAAAAATAAATAATAATAATTGGACTGTGTTATTTATTTCTAAATAATTGGTTTTGAAACAAATAGTTGTAAAAAAGTCAAATCATACAAATCTATCCTATACTTACTATGTAAAGTTTCCAATTCACTATTTTTATAGAGCATAGCATTATAATAGTTCCTACATTTTCTGAATCACACTCGTATGTTCATTGTTTCAACCATCTTCTTATTTATTTTAGACGAGGTTCCTTCTTTGAAATACCATCCCATTCATTCCAATATAGCAATGTTATAATTATATTATTATTCACTTCAGAGGCCTACAGGTACTTATTATCGATATTTGACCCTAGTTCTGTTGCCATATTTGATTAAATTCTACTCATTAATAATTATATTTTATGTTTATTATAAAAATGTGTAGTTTCAATAAGATTGGAAAGGTCACGAAAGACGAAAACATTCACTAAGAACGACTCTCAGGCATTGTCTGAAAATTATATTTTAAGAAAAAGCTTATATGAAAAATACTTTGAAATATCTTCGTAATAGAAAATCAGAAGAAAATCGAACATACTATTGGATTTTTACAGAAAGTATGTGAATTATTAGTCTATTATTAGCGTACGGCTTTTTATGATGTGGACACAATTCAAATCAAATCAAATAAAATTGATTCCTTCTTTTTTGCAATACAATACAATACAATTCCACCTCACCGTTTAGACATGTTAAGTGTACATGGCAATCTGTTTAAACAGATGATATTTTTTCGAATAAAAGTGTAAATAGAAGTAGGTGAATAAATTGATAAGACCAGTCTTGGTCTAATTTCAAGAATTCGACTGTCGGAAAAAAATTAAGTGGGGAAAGATTTGAAAATTGCGCAAAAGTGTTGAGCATTGGCTGTTGGTGCGCAGAATTATTACTTATACTCCATTTTGACAATTGTAGCAGGAGCGTTTTCCAGTTATAGCTTAACTTCTAACAGTAAATAGGAGAAGAAGACAGGAGAGGCCGGTTTATAACACAGCGGCAGACAAAAACAAGAGTGTAACAGCCTTCGACAACCTAGCCGGCGTTTTTCTTTTTTGTCGTCATCTATGAACGTTTTATTTCCTGCAACACGTCGCTGGCCACAGAAAGTCTCAATAACGACGCCATTTTGTTGGCTTCCTTGTTAAAAAATGGATCTGGACGCATGCATAGATTTTTGGTGATCCCTAAGGTCTTCAACCTTGGCACATGGTAGAGTTGAACGACTAGATTGACCCGGTTAGAAAGAAACAGAAAGCTCACTCCAAGATTTAGTGGGTTTCAATTAAATTGTATAGCTTAAAATGTGCCAAGTTAAAGTGTAAGAGAGGACCTATGAGTCATAACTTTGCCCAAATAAAGGGATTTTATCTATCTATCTCTGATTTGTTTATATTATACTACATCCCTTATAAAAATTTATCGACTTGGGAAGATTAACTAAGTAAGATTATTGTCTAGTCTACAAACTTTGTAAGTCTAAAGTCCATAAACCCATAAACTTTATAAGTCTGAAGGATGCGGTAAAATGTATACAAATCTGAGTTTATTGTGTTAGATGAGTTGTAGAAATTAGTAAACCCTCTGTTATTCCGACTTATTTATTGGTTTCAAAATAAAGCATACCTTTTTAGATTGTTAAGTAGTATAAATGAAAAATTTATAATATAATTGTACTATAAATAACGGGTTGGATATGTATGTCGATGACATCAACTGATTCATAATATTTTGGAGAGCGGCTGCAGAGGTCTAAATAATGTTCATTGATACCAGTAATAAATGTTAATTATCTACTTGGGATATGTATGATACCGTATGGAACGGGACATGAATATTTAAAAAATTCTGAAACCATCCAACAAGATGAATAATGTTATGCCTAATACATAAATTATTTCAAATTCTGTGTTTACATTCATGTAAAAAATGTATTTCCAAAATAATTTATAACTTAGCATTGCAATACAAAATATTAACTGAATTCGAATTAATTTTACTTGTTGTTCTGATTCAGGTTGTAGAGGTCTAAATAAAATGTTCATTGATACCATTAATTAAATGTTAATTATGTACTAGGGATATTTTTGTGATACTGTACAGAACGGGACGTGAATATTTTTAAAATCCTGAAACCATCCAACAAGATGGATAATGTTATACCTAATTTATGGATTATTTCAAATTCTTTCTGAAAAATGTATTTTCAAAATAACTCATAACTCAACATTGCAATATAAAATATTTACTAAATTGGAATTAATTTTACTTGTGTTTCAGATTCAGTTTCATGATCTAGTTTAAATATAGAGCATTGATTATTTATAACATACTTTATATTCGTGATATATTAATTATAATAAAACAATTAAACTAGTAAGTAGTTTATATTCACTATATATTTAATAGTTCCGGCAGATTCAAGATTCTCAATATCAAACTGAGTTTGAAAATCAAACTGTGATAAAAATATAATAGGCTTCATAATTACTCAAATAAATGTTTTTTTGACAATATCTAGGCTTCTTCATCAATCACTATAAAAAAAAGAAAATTTTGTATGGATTATGAAGGGTCCACCGTAATTTGAAGAAATTCTCTTAAAATTTGGAGACTTGTCAATTTTTAACGTTTAAAGTTTCAAATGTGGTTTCCATACTTAAATTATAATAATTTCAAATGAGATGTTGATATATTTGACGTTTTTTGACTTGTAATATTGATTTCGTTGATAATTGAGTAGGATATTTAAAAATTTTCAGCTCCTAAAACATATCGGGAAATTCTATCCGGAACAGCGGAAATTCTTCCGAACTATCTAAAGAAAGTAATTAATGTTGTAATAATTTTGTCATTTTTTTGTCTTTAGACTAGGGCGTGACTGAAATGCATTATTGATGATAAGACAGTCACGATACAAGTTAGTAGTGAGCGCCCAAACTTGTCAGGGTCTTTTCCGAGTCAAGGCTCAAGGACCTGTTTGTTTACCTGTAGCGGTTACCGCTGTTAGGTAAGCTAATAACCTTTCAAGGCTGTATTCAAATCCGTTATACAATCTGGTGTTTGTTTTGTTTACGTTATTGGTCAGTGACATTGTATCTGAAAAGATCTTGTTAGCTAGCATGTCACCACTCGAGAGCAACAGTGGTTCAGATTTTAATCTGGAGTATTCATGGTTTTTAATTGTCTTGTAACATGTCAAATGTGTTGGGATCGAATTTGTGATTACCGTACTAGTTCTATTTCACTCCAATGGACTAATTACATTTTTTCCATACAAAATTATACAATTTTCAGGGGGATTGAGACTTATAACTTGAGAATTTTTCTGTAACTTATGTTTTCCCCGCCGTTTCCGTTTGTATTGCCTTGTAAACGATGTTGTTAAAAAGTTTACAGTTCCTTCTATGCAGTTCCCTTTTCCAGTTCATGTTCATTTATTCGCTGTAGTATTATTATAATTGATAGGTTAGATTTTGGAGCAAATAGAATTTCGATTGTTACATTCTCTGGCCTATTTTTACATTTATTAAACTTTAACATTTCTTTTATTGTATCCTATTTATCGCTGTTATGAAGTAGATTGGTTTGAGCTGGTTGACAATCCTTAATATTGTTCAATGAGTTTAAAATAGTAGTTCTAATATTTTAGTTGAAATTAATATTATATTTATCTAATAGCTATAAAATTCATTTAAATGGTGTGATTTGTGGAATATTATTTCACACTTCTTATGATTATTGAGTAATTTTTATAAGAAGGTTATTTTTATAATAATATTTTACTGTCGATGTAGATCCATAATATTCATTTACAATAGAAATTATTTTTTACCGTTTTATCTTTAAATATTACATATATTTTTCTTATTTAGACTGATAATTTTATAATATTTTTGGTTTTAATTTATTTGATTTTTCGTAGACATAACAAAATTAGATTTGTTCCTATTTTTGTTGTATTTCCTGGAATTCTAGCTAATTCTGTGTCAGTAAGTTTTTATTATTCTCTGTTTTGAAGAACAGTAACAAAATTTCAGAATACTCCAGTTGTCTCAAAAATTCAATTTCATATTGTCCATCTTGTAATGCCTTTTGCAAATGTTCATATAAGAGAAATTAATTTTAGTTTTTTAAAGAAATTGACTCATGGATATATTATACAGTTGGGCCAGTTTTTACAGTACCGGTACTTATTGTAATGTTTATTTTTAATTCTTTGATTATTTCTTCTCAAGCGCTTTTAGGTGTTCGGATAACATTATGTGAATTTTCTCAAGATTCTTGTGATTTTGTGAATACCGTGATCAATCAGAAATAGTGCATGATTTCTTGAAAATAATTTATGTTTCAGTATTACCTTGTACAGTCAATATTAATAAAAACAAAAATGTTTTAGCACCTAATTCTCTAGGTGTTTCAAATTCGCGATTATAACTTGATTTTTCATATTTTTCCATTAGTTCATTTTAATATTATAATTTCAAAATTATAATTGGACAATTTTCTCTAATAATGTTTCAGTTATTTATTCAATTTGTAAGCAAAAATTTCAAATTTGTAATCTAATAAAACTAGATATGTTTGAGAATATTTTCCATGTGTGGACATTCTCCTATTTGTTGAAACTCATGATCAAATCTTTGGATGAAATCAAAAGTCTCAAACGTCTCGTTATTTCAGAGATTAGTATGTGATTGATTTTTTTAAAAATATTTTAAATGTAGACTATACCTTAAAATAGTGTGAATTCAAATATTTTTAACTGAAATCTGTCACGATTATTTTTAAATAGTCACCTCAAAATCAATTCTAATCATGATCTTGTGCGTTTGATTTCTAAGAATCATCACTATATTATTTTGTTTCAAAGTTATTTCATAAATGAAATTGCGATAACTATTTGAGGAAAATGTTAGATATAGATAGAATCTTTTTATTGAATACTGTAACCCTGAATCCCTAAAATCAGGTATATTTTTTTCCCTATTATTTTCATAATTTTCATTGTTTGCCCAAGAAAGTATATATTCCTTATAATATTCTTAGAGACTTGCTGTTTATATTAATAATTTTAGAAATAGCATTTATAGTTTTTTTCACGTGTTTATTTTCATTTTATTACTGTGAAAATTTCTTTCAATACACATATTATTTTCATAATTTTCATTGTTTGCCCTAGAAAGTATATATTCCTTATAATATTCTTAGGGACTTACTGTTTATATTAATAATTTTAGAATCAGCATTTATAGTTTTTTTCACGTTCTAAATTATTATTTTATTACTGTGAAAATTTCTTCTAATACACATATTAGGCGATTTTAAAAATGTCCAATTGTTTGAGGGAAAACTGTAGATACAGATTGAATCTTTTTTTTAAATGCTTTAACCCTGAATCAATAAAAGCATGTAAATATTTTTTATATCTTTTATTTTCATAATTTTAATTTTTCCTCTGAAAAGTATTTATTCCTCATCTAAGGACGAACTATTTCATATTAATGATTTTATAAACAGCATTTATAGTTTTTTTTCATGTTTCTGTTCTTACGCTATTGTTGTGCAAATTTCTCTATGAAAGTTTTATAACAATAGCGTTTCGTTCAAGAGAGGGCAGTCTTCGCTCTAATTCTAGAAAAAAATATAGTTTTTTATTTTATTCCTATCATACGAATTTAATTTATCCACAGTCCTTCATATCACAAATTGTTATTCTCGTCGATATGGGCTTACAGACTCTCGCGACGCGTTAGTGCTTGTCCGTCGTTAAAATCACTACAACCGATAACGTCCTGGTGAGTAGGAGAGTTGTTATAGCGAACAGTAAAATTAGCCACTATCCCAGATAACAGGGCGAAAAACAAACCGAGTAGTCGAGAGTGCAGTTACTCTGTTCAAATAGAGCCTACCTGGCACACAGAGATTCCACACAGCTGCTGTAGAAGAGATGTATGATGTGAGGGCACACACAGGTGTCTGGAGTTGAAAAGTCGTACGATAGTCGCCGCGCGATTGAAGGCACCACGGATCGTCGCCGAAGTAATGTACGACGAACGGACGGTGTAACACTGTAACCTTGGCCTTCAACAAGCACCGTAGCCACTAGTGAGCTCATCCGACCGGCGACGGCCAGTTTTCTTCGGATCCCCACTCCGCCGCCGAACGCATTCCGCTCCTTTCCGCACCTGACCGCTCCTCACGCTCCTCGTTTCCAGCATTAATTGCGGCTCCTAATGCAGGTACTTGGCCGCGCTCTTCACCGCACTCACCGTGTGTACATAGCATTGACCCCCTCGAGTCAATGTCATTCTGCCGGTGTGACATACTGTTGGAAATTTGACAGGAAACGATTTTTTTGATATTCAAAAAGATTTTTTCAGTACCGTATCCTTTATTTTCTATTATTATAAAAGCTCCAACAAGTTCACAGTAAGGGCACTAGCCAGGAGGGAAGCCACGTTATCAGGGAGCAGAATGCAAACAGAATTATTTATTTATCATCCATGCACATCATCACATTCCAGTAGAATGAAGAGGAAGCAACAGGCTTTACTTCTTCCTCTTCTAAAATTCAATACAGAAATGTCCAAATAAAGGTTATGTCTAGAAGACACAGTTTCACTATTAATTTCCACTAGACAAAAATATATTACCCATTTCTTTCTGTAATAATTGTTCATGAAAGTCAATAAAAACAAATTACTAAATAAACAATACGAATAGATAAGAGAATTTTGAATTATTTAGTCTAAACATTTTGAGCCGAAATTTAAACACGTTCACAATTTCGCAAAACAGCTGACTATCATTATTATTATTATTATTATTATTATTATTATCAAATGAATTTTAGGCTTGAATGAAAGAATGAAATGGACGATTAAGTGTGGAATTAAAAGGAAGAAAGGTTACCATAGACATAATTTAAAAAACACATTTTATTATTAAGTGTTACTGCTATCTACATTCTTATTGTTAGTATGTTGTATGTTATATATTGTCTAGTTGTATTTTCAAGTCTTATTGATAGTTAAATTGTTTTCTATTTTGTATTCTCTCCATCCTCTTTAGCTTTATCTTAGCTTTATGTGAGCTTTGTTACATTGTATGTGTTGTTTTTTGTATTTAACAATCTATCATATTTCTTTCATTTAATATAATTATATAACGTTATACTAACTAATCATGTATAATCATAGCTTCTTCAATTGTTGGCTGTGCTGTGCTATATTTTATATCATTTTGTAAACACAACTCATTTCTATGGTTAATCCGAAAGCAAATAAAATTATTATTATTATTATTATTATTATTATTAGTAGTAGTAGTAATAGTAGTAGTAGTAGTAGTAGTATTAGTATTATTATTATTATTATTATTTATAATGATAAAAAATGAAACATATCTCATCTAAGAACAAAATATGTACAAGTTTCATGTATGGAGAAAGATGAAAAGGGAAAGAAAAAAATAAAATAAATGAATGAAAAAAATAAGAGTGCATTCGTGTACAAGATTAAAAGCAAATAAATAAGATCACATTAACAGAAAATTAAAAATATAATAAACAATTTAAAAATGTGTAGCCTTCGGTGCCATTATCTAACAGATTTCTGAAGTTCTATGTGTGCAGTATATTTTTTTTACTAACAAAATAGAAGTTTTATATAAGTGAAGGAAGATGAAAAGGGAAAAAAAAGAATGGGGGAAAAATAAATAGAAATGAAATAGGATGAATAAATAACAATGTATTCGTAAATAGCTAGTGAAGCGCTTGTCTCTGATTAGATAAGACTCTGGCTAGCTGCTGCTCCTCGAGGTCTTGAGTTCTAATCTCGTTCAGGATTGAATGTTTTCACCTTGTCATCATTCAGCTTATTACCCACGATAAAGACCCTTGTGCTTATCATCCGGAAAAAATGATGAGATTCTTCGATAAATTAATGCATTTTGATCTAGGTTTTTATCAATAAATACGTTCGGAGGAAGATCGATTTATTATGTGTTACTGTTGATGGAGTGGAAACTGTTTTAGGAATTATTTTAGGAGTGTCAGGATGAATGAAATTTTGTATTAAAGTACTATTGTTATTTTCTACATATGAATAAACTACCAGGCATCAAAGAGACAGTAAGTAAGGGAACTGGTCCATAATACCACCAAATGGTTGGAAAGATCCAAATATGAGTGGATTTGGGTAGGCTATGTACTCCTCATCCCCGAAATTCTCAACCGTTACTGAAAAAAAGCTCTATTCGTGTCTTTTATGGGAGTGAGGGCTTTTTAAGTCATATCTCCCCCCGCGCAGTGGCGTAGCCAGGGGGGGGGCCATGGGGCCCGGCCCCCCCCCACCGAAATTTCAGAAATAAAAAATTCTCAAATAACTAATAGATAAGAACTTATTAAAGCCGAAGGGTTCTATCTGTTTTGTTGTATTATAACGAACAGATTACAGAAACCCTGTTTGTGTAATGGAATATAGCTACAGTTATAGTCAGATTAATGCATTTTTTCAAAATTTTCCTCAATATTTACTCATATAGAAACTTGTTAGGTGCTCAAATGGATAATTTTGATTTAAAATGAGCTACGAAATCGAATAAAACATGTTAGAAAACTGTGACTACCATAATTATTTATTTATTACATTGAATAAAATGCAATTTTCAAGTTTGAAGTGGATTAACTTTGTTAATTATTGATAAATCATCTTTTTGAATAAACTCATCTTGTAGAAAATTTAGTTTTGAAGTTAACATTTTATATATGGATTTTATAAATGAAAACACACAAATAAATGCAAGTTCTATGCAAGCGTGTAAAATCAGTGTGCTATGATTAAAAGAAATTCCGATTTCATGAACTTTGGGTTTGCTGCGTTTTAGGCTAATGACATAAATTTTTGAAACTTATAATAATAATTAGTACTGTACTGTAGTTTTCATATAACTTGGCAGCAGTATGTTGGGTTCAGATATAGCATGTCCCATCTGCTACACGCTGCCAAGTTATATGAATACTACTATTAATTTTGAGATTCAGTACATAAGTTAAGTATGATTAGTTCCAATTCAAGGGTTTTGACTCAAAATAGTCACAGATATCGGTATATCAAACTTTATCATTTCAAACCTGGCCACCTAGGTTCTTGGGTAGTAATTTTTCAAAACTTTCTTTTGAACTTTAGAGCCTAACAAGTTGTCTAGATTAGCTTTTCACACCACTAAATTTAAAAAAAATCCGGACCCTCCTATACCCCAGACCCCCCCCCCCGAAATTTGATCCTGGCTAAGCCTCTGCCCACCCCCCCTTGGTGAGCCCCCCCCCGAAATCTAATCCTGGCTACGCCACTGCCCCCGCCGAAATATTTTCTCACTTGATATACACACACACACACACACACACACCGAATAAAATCAGGATTCACTCCTTCCAGAAAGATAAAAAGATTTAATGAAAGTAAAAATTCATTCTCTTGTTATAGTCCTATTAATTGACTTCAACAGGTAATACTCTTGCTATATTCTCTTTTGTTCGTGTTTGCTCCACTAAAACATCGCTTGATTATTGTGCAAATTCATGTTCCTCCATTCAAGCCAGAAAACGTTTACGCGGTCCTGTTGTTCATCAAAATTTATGCTAAACGAATTCCGTTCGCAGTTTGCAAATCATTTTTTTATCACCTCTCGTGCTGTTGTACTTCGCAGCCTATATCTATACACACTGTTCTTCATGTTTACTATCTAAAAATATCCGTAAAGTCTATTCGGGCAACTATACAGCAAACAGTACTTAACATGTGTTAAAGCCCTGATTTACGCATAGGACGTTCAGTGCGGCACAGATACGTCAGTCGCATCGCCGTAAATTATTGTCACCGGGTGCATGAGTGCATATAACCATAACCACCATACTCTAACTTCACCATTGGCTGACCTCTTTGGTGATGCACTCAAAGTGCAGCAACTGCCAACTGCAACAATCCCATGCCCTTTCTGTACGTCACTAACATGCAGGATGGCTTCAAACGGCGCAGATGTCACGACATTATAAAATATGGTCATTTTGTGTTGCATTGCATTCCAAAACCTTGTTCGCACAGACCCATGGACTAGTGCTATCGAGCCCAGAGATGTACTGTTATGGGTTCTAATGGCTAAAATAAGGCTGGCAACACTAAAGTTCACACTTGCATTTTATTTACACAAATTAGTCTATTTACACACACTAATTGTAAGTTCAATTAATAAAGAAAAACAGATCAACAAATGACAAGCTAATACAGTGGAACCTTGATAAATCGAACCTCAATAAATCGAAATCCTTGATAAATCGAATTTTTCCCATTCCCCTAGAACTTGCTATCCTACCACCATGTTATTTTACCTTTATAAATCGAAGATTTCATGGATATTACCTTGATAAATCGAAGTTTTTGTATCTATTGAGCTTTAATACTAACCTCTATAATTCGAAGGTTCCGCAGAAAACCCTTTATTATTCGAAGTTTTGCAGTTTTCAGACCTTTATAAATCGAAGTTGTAATAAGAGAACCTTAGTAAATCGAAGTTGCATGCTTATTGGATAAGATTCTGAAAAGGTAAGTGTTTTGAACCTCTATAAATCGAAGTATTTTAAGATGGACCTTGATAAATCGAACCTCAATAAATCGAAATCCTTGATAAATCGAATTTTTACCGTTCCCCTTGAGATTCGATTTATCAAGGTTCCACTGTACTTATTTTCAGTAATTATTTACAAGAATTAATGAATAATTAATTACAGGCTGATCAATAACAAAAGAAACTAGAGTCCAATAAACTGTACAATAATTTAGAAAGAAATGATAAAAAGAGCAACTAATCACTTACAAAACACAGTCCAATTCGTTATTTGACAGTCCCAAATAATATCACTTAACACAACGTCTTTAAACAATTAGTAAGCTGCACAAACAGTAAACACTTGTTTCTGCACTTTACACTGGAATCTAGCACCGTTTACTCCACTGGCACTGGATTGTCTCTCTTACGAGTAATCTGTAACACAATCTGTCACGCAGGTTTGTAAAACTAACTGGCTTGTTCACGTGGACTTCTTTATATAGCTGTTGTAGTTGTATAATTCCAAGAATTGGCGGCTTCTCTAATCTTCAAGAATGCTTGGAAGGTCACACAATATAGGCCTCGATTGTTCAGGAAGTCTGAAGAAATCTCGAGAAATTCAATTGAGTGAGAGAGTTGCACACTTGAAGAATAAGAGTGACAAAGACATCTAACGAGAGAGAACGGGAAGAATCAGATTGCAAGCTGCGTCTGTCCATGAAAACAATGGAATTATATAAATAGAACAAGTGCGTGAATAACTGCTTTGTTTGCTTTCGTAACAGTACGTTCTAAGATACGTTCAGCAGTCTTGATAGGGTTTTCAATCCATACATTTTTTTCTTCAAACCATTTAATAATTTTGTATCGACGGGCATTATGTAGCCGTGTGGTGTCTGTTCAGTCACGTCTTTCAAATTTGAAAACCTCTTAAATGATGTATGACAATTTTACAATTTTCTCAAGATAAGCTATGAACGTATTGATAAACTACGTGATTAGTCACGCGGTGAGCGCGGTGTTTATGCGATGTTGATGTTCAGTTATGAGCGATAAAGAATGTGCTTAAATGGGTGACCGTGCTTCTATGACTTGAAGCTGTAAGATTTATTATGACTTACTCGGTGGTTCGGAACCCACCTAAAATAGCAGGTCCACCATTTTCCCCATAACATGGCTCAAACGGCGAGGTGGAACTACCTGTAAGTGTCTCTCCATCAATAAAAGCCATATGCTTATTATTATTACGAACTCCTCTCTTCGTAAGTGTGACCGATTGGATTGGCCTGCAAAAAAGACTTTTCTCTGCTGTAACATCACTTCCCGGTGGCTCGGAACCCACCTAAAACTGTTGGTCCAACTCATGAATCACTGTCATACATTTCATTACCCCCTCACAGGTCTCAGCTTCTTCATCATATTAAAAAAAGTGCGTCACGTTTTTTCATAAAATACTGTTTGTAATTAGTTAACAAGTGGAAGAAATCCTGATTGAGAGAAATACATCCTCTTTTTGTTGGCTAGAAATTCGGTTTCTAAGAAAGTTGACCTCTGAAACACTCAAATTTTTCGAAATATATCAAGTTTTTTCATATAAATTCATTAAAATAAAAAACGTACCGTAAATCAATGTTTCTTCAACTTTCAAAATTATTACTTTTAACACAATTTTCATTATTACTTATTAGACGAGGTTGCGAAGCTGATTAATGTAAAATTTGAAATGGCTAAGAAGTTTAATTTATCCAGGTTTAAGAAGTTTAAGAAATCCAGGAATTTAATTTTTTTGTAATCTTGTATTCTATCCAAGATTATGAATTCCATTAAAAGTTGAATCTTATTCCCAAATGTTTGGACGGGGTTAGGGAGGACCGTGAATGTATAAAAAATAAATAAGCATTAAACACCAAAGAAGTATGAACTTATGAATTTGCAACGAACGGGTGCTGTGGTTTATGCGAGTGATCCCAGCCAACTTTTTGTAAACTTGTAGCCTCCTAGTGATTACGAAGGTCATAATTACTTGTCATCATTACTTGTAACTTGTAATACTGTAGTTCACAAAGATTTTAAATCGGTAAATTTGAAAACTAATATGTTGAATTGCATGTATCACATTTAATTATGATTACACAGTACACGCTATAAATAATTTGAATTGTGAATATGCCTAGGTGAAGAAACCTGAAATAAAACCTAGTTTTATATGATTGGCAGGTTACTTATTAGACCACGTGAAGCTGGTTATTTTACTGAGACGGCAATGAAGTTTAATTTTTTGTTATATTTTTCATGATAATAAATGTCATTGAAATTTGAATGTTATGTCCAACACTGAATGAACTTTTGCTTCAAATTGATGAGTCTACACCGAGATAAAGTTCTTTTTTGGTTCCAAACTAATGGCAGATTGTGCGAGTTGACATTTTATAATTTCCGTGTTGTACAATTAACGTAAAAATGTCGTTTTATAGTGTTGCAACACATTTCCTTTGTCTTCTATGGAGAAAAAACAGCGAACACCCACGTGCCTTGAAATGCTTTTGTTGTAAATTTTGGAAAAAGAATTCTTTTAATGTAAGTTAAGCCTGATGACGATCACAATAAAAATATCACAACTTTCATAAATGTTAGAGTGCTTTCTTCATACATACCATACCAATGAATGTGTCTTATGCTATCATATTGCTGTATCTTTTCGAGCCTAACGAGTTGTGTAGTTTTTGACCTCTTCAGTGTTCCATACGATTGCCCAACGCTGCTAAATAAGTCCTTAGAGTAATTTCAAGTATAATAAGTTACGCCATTATAACGGCTAGTAAAATACTCGCACCATTCCAATAAATTTCTACATACACCTGAAACATGATATTTTAGGAAATGCATTTGCGTTTTTTGTAGCGGAAATACCATGCTGTGTTCATCAGAGCCCGTGGATTGTTTTTGAGAGAAAAATAAGTTTTGAAAAATTAATTTAATTTTGGGCTGCTTTTGAACTAATGTTTAGCAGATTTGTTTTACGAACACCTCTTGTTTGAGCTATATTGTCTTAATAAATGCGGCATTATTCAATAAAATCAATTTCTGAATATAAATGTGGTGCTTTCAGAATAGTATGTGTTTAATAACGAGAAATACAATTCAAAATTTTGACTTGGCTTCACCTCATTTTTTTGGTTAATTTGTTGTCATTTACAGCTTCATATTCAAATTTACAGAACTACAGAATAAAATAATAAATCACTCATTTACCAAAAATGTTTGTATTATTCTTCTATTCTTGCTTATGTTATATTGTTATGGATTGTTTTTTCTCTTTTCCAGGTGAGCCAATTCATTGTATTTTACTCCTATTTTCATCGTAGGTAAGTACTGACATGCAGTACTTGTTTTTCTTTTAAATACCAACCTTTATTTGTTTTTCCTTTAAATACCAAGATTTCAGGAAATCATGTTATGTTTCGTCTGCTGTCTAGTTAGCAACGTCGCAATTCTATTCAACCGCCTAATTTCACGTCCGCTGTATTATTTATTGCTGAATTCACTCACCCGCCAAACTTGTACCTATAACCTATTATATTTACAAACTATAAATAATAATGAGCGTATGGCTTTTATTGGTGGGGAGACCCTTACGAGTAGTTCTACCTTACTGTTTGAGATAATGTGTTATTGAGAACGTGGTAAACCTACAATTTAAGGTGGGTTCTGAACCTCCGGACTATTATTAATTACGGTCTGGAACGAGGTGCGGCAAGTGCTAATATATGGGAGGGAACAGTTCATTCCACCAATAGAAAATGTTGATTCAGTTATTCCGAATGAGGACCGTAACATCTCTGTATTTTGACTCCAGTTCCTGTTTTTAAAAAGTTTTTTTCTTCTTTTAAACAGCAGAACGCTGTGATGTGAAACGTCAAATAACGTCAAAAATGTTTTTCTATGTTGGCCCGGCACAATCCATCATAGGTTGAAGGACCAAGGACGATGACTGTAGCATCACCATCATCGTCATCAGGAAAATCGTCAGGTTTTCTACTTTTCATTTCCTCCTGCCAATAGTTACCGTTTCCATTTGAGTCGGTTTCCGCCGTTGTTTTTCTGGATTTTCACTCAATTCCGATCGATGATGGAATAGTGAGTGAGGAATAAAGAATTGTAAGAGAGGAGAATATGAGTGAGGAGAAGGTGTCACCGGAAGTGGAGTATTTCCGTGAAGATTGGTCGGGGGTCGTGAGTTTGCCTGCCCCCCCCCCCCCCCGCCATGCTACTGTCGCTGGATTGGGTGCCATCTTTGAAATGCGCATCTCCGTTATTCTGCGTGAATTTCTTCCGTTTGCCAATTGCACAATGTCTAAATATTTTTGATTGATCCAAGGTCAGCAAGGAATGTGAAATTCTTCTGAGTTTCTACTGGTTCACCCTGATCTGATCACACATATGTTTTAACTATCATGAAGTTTTATAAATAGCTGCACCAGTACTCCTCTAGTGAATCTTGGGTTACTATAAGCCGGGTTACACTCTGGTGTCTCATACATCGTGTCTTAAGGCATTTGACGTGTCGTACAGAATTGAATACGACATGGATGTTTTTCGCGTGTCTTATGTCTTAAGCGTGTTCAGACATTTCTCCTGATGTACTTAGTCGAGTGCATAACATGCGTTGCAGACGGCTCACAACCTCATTGCTCGGGCGACGCGCGCTAGTGCGCATGCGCCAGGGCGGTTGTAAGTCATGACACTTAAGTGTGTAAGTCCTCCATTTAATAACATGGGTTGGTTTTCGATAAAAATGCCTCAGACACGACAGATGTCTTAAACATGATGTGTAATACACCAGTGTGTAGAGGCCCTAAAACCACTAGAGAGTGAAGTGCAGTCAGCAGAAGTGAAGTTTAAGTGAAGTTTTTATGCAGTACAAAGGGCTGCGAATGTCAAGGCCACATAAGAAATGAGGATATTCGAAGAGAGCTGGATGCCTTTAATTTGAATGAGAGATTGGTGCATTATCGCAACTAATGGAGGGAGCTTGTTAAGAAAGAGGATGCCAACAGAAAGAGTCCCATTTCAAATTCTGAACTAACACCCAATAGAAATAAGAGATGTTGATATGCCTTGGAAAAGATGGCAATAAATATATTAGAAATTAAATTTGAATAATTATTGTTGGAAACCCAATACGCTTTTGTGAGTCGCAACAGGCAAGAGCCTACAACATTCAATTCAATAATTCTTTATTGTCACAGCAAGTGCACACAAATTTATACAAGTTCAGTACCAGTATGTTAGCATATACTTATTCCGATTGTTCTACATAACAAAATGTGGATGTCAACAGCAATCATAACTTAGAGTACCTATAAGTAATTATCATGACTAACACAATTATCAATTACGGCTCTCATCTCTCATCATACAAAATAACCTGCACAAAACATTAGTAATATGCACCGACCAACATGAGTCTAAGAAGATGGGAAGAAATTAATTTCAAAATGTAGAAAGTTATAAAATTTATAGAAATAAATTTGTGGTGTAACTAATTTGATCTACAGTGACTTTTTATACACAGTGTGGCCAATAATAATATATAATTCATATATGTCATAGTGAGCGTGGTGTTTATGCGATCGTGATGCTCAGTCACGAGCACTCAAGACTGCGCTTAGATGGGTGACCGTGCTTCAATGACTTGATGTTATAAGCTTTATTATCACTCACTCGGTGGTTCGGAATCCACCTAAAATAGTAGGTCCACCAAGATGAAGAGAAGATCCCCATAACATGGTTCAAACGGCGAGGTGGAACTACCCACAATATTCTCCCCACCAATAAAAGCCATACTCTTATTTATTTATTTGAATTTGAATTTATTCATCTCTGCATGTACAAAAATTGTTTTGCAATCGTCATTACAAAATATAATATAACAATAAAATACAACAATAGATATCAATTTAAAAAAATACATAACAAACATATTACAGTGAAACCTTGATAAATCGAACCTCAATAAATCGAAATCCTTGATAAATCGAATTTTTCCAATTCCCCTAGAACTTGCTATCCTACCACCATGTTATTTTACCTTTATAAATCGAAGATTTCATGGATATTACCTTGATAAATCGAAGTTTTTGGATCTATTGAGCTTTAATACAAACCTCTATAATTCGAAGGTTCGGCAGAAAACCCTTTATTATAATAAACTTTAAAACTTCATAAGTTTTGCAGTTTTCGGACCTTTATAAATCGAAGTTGTAATAAGAGAACCTTAGTAAATCGAAGTTGCATGCTTATTGGATAAGATTCTGAAAAGGTAAGTGTTTTGAACCTCTATAAATCGAAGTATTTTAAGATGGACCTTGATAAATCGAACCTCAATAAATCGAAATCCTTGATAAATCGAATTTTTGCCGTTCCCCTTGAGATTCGATTTATCAAGGTTCCACTGTACTACATTTCAATATTAAATCACAGCCTTTGTTCAATTGATATATTGATAGAGTACATCAAAATTATGATTGTTCAAAGAACTCGCTTAAACTATAAAAGCTAACATCTAGTAGCCAGTCCTTTAATTTATTTTTAAAAATATGTATTTTGTCAATGCTTGCTATTTGAGAAGGTAGATTGTTGAACATTTTTATGCTCATGTGGTTTGGGCTATTTTCGTAGAATGTTGTTCTGTGAGCCTGCAGTCTGTAGGCATTCCTGGATCTTGTATTGTAGTGATGAATATCTACATAGAGTCTTTTAATTACCTTTGTGGCTACTCTTCTCAAAGTTTGTTCGCTAATGTTCAATATCTTGGTTTCAATATTTGCTTTCAATTCATGAATACTATGAGGATTGTTTCTGTAAACTACACTTTTTAAATAACGTTTAAGGTTGATTGTTGCACACGTTTGTAATATTTACACTCTACATAAGTCTCTACAATCAACACGCGTTCATCCTTGGAAAAAACCATAGCTGACACCAGTGGCGTACCGAGGTTTCAAGCGCCCTGGAGCGGAAATGTCTTACGATGACCCCCCCCCCCCCCCAAAAAAAAAACGGGATGATATTAATATAGTGATCATTTAATGAATCAGCAGCTTTTTTCCCGCCTCTAACTTCGCCGTATTTGGCAGAGATGCGAATCTCCGATGAATGATTTTCGCCAGGCCAGATTCTGCTTTTATCAATTTCCCAACAGCTTGTTTTGGATTTTTTCACTTTTCTATAAATTTATTTGCAGTTATTTTTCTAGAATTTTGCAAGTCATTCCTATAGACATTTTCTTATATTTTGGAAATAGGATTCAAACGTGAAGTATTTCAGTCCTGTTCTTGTTAATATAAAAACCATTGAACTTGTTGTGGATTTATTTTTCCAGAATAAATTCAGTCTTCATTGAATTACTTGAAATTGCTATATCTTTTGTCACCCAATTTAAATTGTTTTGGCTTTACTACTATCTTTTCTTGCTAATTTTCGACTATTTGCTACTTTTGACTCTACCGTTTTGCATTCTGTCTGTTTGTAACGCATTTACGGCTGAACGCGTGAACCGATTTCTTTTAAATTTGACATGAATGTTCCTTTTAGTAATGCGCAGTGATGTATACATACGTTTTTTTTTTTAATTTTACCCTTCTGGCCTTCATTATAATAATACATTTTTTGTAAGTAAAAGGCAATTTACTCTCAAGAATGGTGCGCCCCTCAGAGCCTTGCGCCCTGGAGCGACTGCTCCACTCGCTCCATTATCGGTACGCCACTGGCTGACACAACGCAACGAAACGACACCGGAATCACATTGTGACTCTCAGAGGCGATTGAGCTTGAATACACTGTTACAAACATACAGGTTTAAGATATTTATTACTACCATTTATTATTACCCATTTATTACTACCGCCTTCTAACACTTAGGGTTGCGTCTTCACGTTGAAACTGAAGTGGCTTAAACTGGTTCACATTGGCGACTGGAGTGGCCCAGCATAATAATGGCAATAGCAGTATAATAATGGCCCAGTATAAGCGTCATAGCAAACAATGGTCGGCTGACATGGCGACAGTCGTTCGGGCTTGCCACTAGAAGCGAGGGTAGGCGACTCGAGTAGCCTGTGTCCGCGACTCATATTTACGGCCTAATGGGGGCGTATCCTAACCTGTGGCCCAGTATAATAAGCTCCATATGCATTGCATGTATCGCTTCAAGTGGCTTGTCTGAACATCGGTGGCGGTAGTGCGCGATAGCGACTGAAGTGGCTCTGTATAATAAGGCTCTTAGTTTGCAATATTAAGTCTGTGCGCATGGTTTTTGGTCATATATTTTTTTCGAAGTTCATTGTATTGGATATTAGTAAGGTATTGAAATGCTAACTATTGCCATGAGAAATTAAGTTCATTGTATTGGATATTATTAAGGTATTGAAATGCTAACTATTGCCATGAGAAATTAAGTTCATTGTATTGGATATTATTAAGGTATTGAAATGCTAACTATTGCCATGAGAAATTAAGTTCATTGTATTGGATATTATTAAGGTATTGAAATGCTAACTATTGCCATGAGAAATTAAGTTCATTGTATTGGATATTATTAAGGTATTGAAATGCTAACTATTGCCATGAGAAATTAAGTTCATTGTATTGGATATTATTAAGGTATTGAAGTGCTAACTATTGCCATGAGAAATTATTTTTTTCATCAAATATTTTATGGAATATGGGAGTTCAAAGTTGAGATTTTTAGGTTTTTGGGGACAATTGAACTCACCTACGAGTTATTTTAAACATTTGATAATTTTTTTTATAGCTGAAAGACACCCGTAAGGGTCTCCCCACCACGAAAAGCCATACAAATTTACTTTACCTTGGGGAAAAGAATGACACATTTTTTATTTCAATTTAACAATTGGTCTTTTCAATATAATGTTTTGAAAAACTGAAATTTTTTGCATTTTTAAAAAAATTTATTTTGAGAAAACTAATTGTTTGATCAGAATGAAAAATATATCATTTTATTCCTTAGTGTCTTTCATTTAAAAAAAATTATCAAAAGTTTAAAATAACTTGTAGGGAAGATCAATTGTCCCCCAAAACCGAAATATTTCAACTTTGAACCTAGAAACTTGGAAAAAAATAATTTCTCATGGCAATAGTCAACATTTCAATGGCTTGGTAATACCCAATACAATAAACTTCGAAAAAAATTATGACCAAAAACCCTGCGCACAGCCTTAAGCTTCTGGGGTACCGTGCTACCAAGTTGTAGGCTACTGTAGCCTAGCAAGCTTAGCCAATCGGTCACCTTCTCGACGAACAGCTTGTGAGTGACATAATATAAACAAAAAATGGCAGCAGCGCACTTAAATTCTGATATGAAGTAGCATTACATTCACTCTGTACTGCAATCTAAGGTTTGCACCAGCGAACACATAAGACCAATGGTCTTATGGGTTCGTTGGTTTGCACAGACTATAAATTTAAAATAGGAAACGTATAACAGGAGTAATGTCAATGACTAATTCGATTTTCCTGACTTTCTTTTGCAAGATTGCACCTTACACCACTCCTTCCATTACACCCCACCCTTCTATATTTCCGATTTTAGAATGCCCCTTGGGGTCATACGTTCATACATCATACGTTCTTGCGTATGAAAGAAATAATGAACCTTAGTAGACCACAATCTTGACAATTTATGAGGAACTAGTAGAAATTTATAGGAATTCTCCTAATGAACGACCACTAACTTTATACTGAAAATGGAGGTGTAGGCAAGTTATTAAAACTGGGCAGGTTTCACGTTTAGAGTAGCCAAGGGCGGATTAAAGGGGGGGGCGGAGGGGGCGACCGCCCCCTCCGAGGGCTTGCACATTTTAAAAAATAATCACATGCGACACGCACACGGTAAAATTTTTATTGTCCCGCCACATCTTTGACAGACGGAATATAACATGTCATCCCACTTGTCTTATTTTCTATATTACCTGTACTTTATCTTTAACTGTTGTTATCTATATAATTATAATTCAATGAAGAATTAACAAATGACAGAGAATGAAGGAAATCTTATATCAAGTGAAATACTTTTGAATAAGATTAATCTCTTATAGAATAGGTAGGGGCATATACATCTCTGTTTGTATTTGACCTAGTACGTATTTATTGAAGAACTGGTATTATGAAGCATGAGAGAATGTTGAGAGTAATTTAAATATAATATATAGGTCTAAAAATCATCACGATCATGAATAAATTGCTTAGACTCTGTTCATTTCTTTGTAAATTTTGATAAAAAGTTAAGCTAGCAAAGCAATTTTTGTTCAAGACATATACAACAATTTCTATTCATTTCAGATGAATATACAGAAATAAACTACCATACTCTAGTTAGGGGAAATTTGATTGTTCTTAAACAGAAAAAAATAGATTTCTTCTCCATTTTAAGTGCTAGAATGGTGTAAAATGCGGTTAAAGGCTACTAAATTTCCAAAATTTTTATTCCATATCAACCCCCCAGACCACCAGCATTTTTTCAGTATGTCGCCCCTCCCCATAAAAATGCATTAATCCGCCACTGAGAGTAGCCTACCATGTTTCTTTAAAATAAATTTAATAGGCTGTTTTTGAACAAGCTAATTTATTTAGTCATTCGAATGGAACTGACAGTACCAGCATCTAATGATGACTGCTTTAGAAATATTCAACATTCTTGCTTGAGGTGAAAGGAATTCACAGCACTGAGAGCATTGACTGTGTGTAGTGGAAGCTATGATTTAGGAGCAGACACCATCTAGCGGTGAAGTCTTGTACTAGGGACTGTAAGAACGGCTGCATGAATGGTAGCGGTAGCCAGTCTTCAAATAGGGTTTCAAGGAATAGCATGGTGTACTTGTAAGTTTAAATTTCTCGCACAAAGTTTGATCGTGCTTTTCTCTTTTATAGTTCTTCAATCAAACGTTCCAATCTACATTATTGGATCTACTATACAGTATAACATGCAAAGAAGATATTTGTAGAAGAGATAAAAATCTACCTGTCATTACCAAACAAAAATGGAGGTTTGTCTCAATGGAAACTGAATATGGATTACTATAAATTTCCTAGGTATTTCAGGCAGGTTATTTAAAACAAACTAATTTTCAATAACTACCTACTGATTGTAACCTAATTCTTTCTCAGTTTCGGCGTTGGAGATGAGGTCGAGTTTGGATTATGTAAAATAGCAACATTAATCAAATAAACAACAAATTTTGTTTATTTTTATTTTTTTTTTTTGATGATGAAGCCCACATAGGTCTGAGACCTGTGCGTGGGTAATGAGTTGGATGATGGTGATTGATGAGTTGGACCTACAGTTTTAGGTGGGTTCCGAACAATATTTATTGTAATAAACTTACTATAGTTTTGGAAATTACACCGTCCTCAATCTCAAAGCCAACTAGTTTTCTTAACCAAGAAATGTTGGATTCTGCGTACCCACGTTATGATTATTATAACCGGGCAGGAACAATAGCGGCTGGTGGGCTGTTGGGAGGGAGGGGCAGCTAAGCCTATGAATATTTAGTGAGGTTTGAACCAATAAACACAAGTTATAGTTATTGTGAAGTTCATACTTATCAATAATTAATATGATAGAGTTCCAGTTGCCTACTTTCAAGTTAATTTATTTGCTTGTAGATGAAACTCATTCTGATTCTCCTCTACTTCTGCTAAGCCAAATTAACAATTTTTCACTCCTAATACAGCTATTATTAATTTTGATTCTTCGAAATAGAATAGAATAATAATTTATTTTGCAAAACGAATCATACAATAGATAATAAACACAGTAACCTTAATTACGACATCATATAAATGAAAAATAAATAAACTTGATTTATTTTCAATAAATTTCAAGTAAAAATGATCAGTTGTGGTTTGGGCAGCCCCATCCTTTTTAATTCTAATCTATGTTTAAAATGTAGGCCGTCGGCTGTCTAAATAATACCCACAGAATTCATTTTAAGAATGAATTTAAGTATAATTTAGCAATTTTCTTGGCAAATATCATGGAAACAAACTTCACTCACAAACTCCAACAATAACATCCATATATTTAATAAATTAGCGTGAATGTAACCAGTGGTTAGGTCAGCTCACTGTTTTGAAACAATTATTCCATACTGTTTAGTGTGCATGCCTTCCTATGTGTTAAACTTTACCAAACAGCCATTACCTTTCTGGCTTCTCCTCAAATTCCTCCAATCCCCTCAAATATCCACCCACCTAGCCATTACCCATCTTCCAGTTGAACTTCGAGACAGCATTGCTAGGTTGTTTTCGGTAAATGAAAAGGTGCCAAAAGAAATACAAGTGAAAGGCGCCAATATTCAAACAACTTTTCTTTTATTGTATAACTCTTCCAGCAACGTAAACATTATATTATAAAAATAATGCACTACTAGAAAAACTATACTTGAAAGATTTCAAAAATCAATTTTATTCTCTACATTTCAATTTTATTGGGAGATTGCAAGGCCACCTTCGTAGAGTCCTCAAGGGCCAGCCGCTACTGGGCAGCACCCAGCTTTGCCTGGGCTGTGAGAAGTACAGCTCAAAGTTGTTGAAATATATATTTTTCATCCATCATCCGTTTTTATCCATCACTATTTTTGGGGATACTTTTTCAAAAACTCCCAGATTTAATAAAATGATACGCAAAGTATTTGGTTGTCAACCTCGAAGCTTCTGCGCCTGCAATTTAATGATAGTCCTAGCATTGATTCAGTCTTGGTATTTCATAATCCATTTCTAGATTCAATTGAACCCCTAATATCCCAACATTTCCTCTCTGATGTGGAAGGTGAATCCATTTTATATTCTACAATATTTTCCATCTTACCTTCTTATTGTCCAGTCGCCTGGCTTGTGAGTGAAGCTGCTGCTGTTCGTGTGATGTGATAATTACAGTTGTGACAGGATCTTGACATTACTCGTGACAGGGACGACGAGTGCGAGAGTAGATTTAGAGGAGAGCGAGAGCATGTAAAGATGGTTTATCTCTCATAATTGCGTCTCTCCAGACAGAAAAACATTGTCTCTGCTCTAAATTCAATCAAGATCTCATGTCACTGTTGTGACCATTCAATTAACTGCTGTTCTTGTCGGAAAACCATTTTCCCATAAATGTCTTGGCCAATATATACCAGTCTTGAAAAACGTTCAATAGTTTTAATTATCTTATGTACTTTTTATGACATAACAAGCATGATCTTTCTTCTTCGTTACGTGGTTTTATAATTGTTTGTTATTTTATTTCAATTTTAATTGCTACTCTAAAACTTGTAACTATAATTTATTACTGTATTTCTGATTTTTCAAAATTATTCAACAATGGAGGCAATTATCCAATTTGTTTATTCGTGATCTGAATTGGAAAACGTTGATCTTCAATTTATTGATTTTTTACTAATTTTATAAATCGGAAAAAAGTTTTTTTCAATTGCTGATATTTTAGGGCTATGTTTGAGGAAAACTCCGACACTTTATCTTCATTTTAACCCAAAACAAATGGGGGTGTAAGCAATGACACATATTGTCTATTTCTCTTGTATATTCTAAACAAGGTAATCTTTGATTTATTTTTCATTTTGAGAATTGAATCCTTTATTAATCACTTGTTTACTTCGAAAATAGTAACATTTCTTTTTAAAGATCTCAGATCATCAATGATTGAAACGCTTGTCTCTGATAAGACTCTGGCTGGCTACTACTCCTGCGGTCATGAGTTCGAATCTCGTTCAGCTTTGGATATTTTGTGGAATTGTTCACTTCCTTATCCACGAGACTCAAGACTAATGTTGGCATCATCCCAAAAGAAAAAACTTGATTACAAAATGTATAGATTATGGCTATGGGCCATTATAAAATTAATAATGGAATAGTTACGCATCAAACTCTTAAACGTTATTTCAATTAATTTCTATTGTCTCTCAATGCTGATGAATTAAAGATCAATTGATGAAGATTCATTCATATAATTCGTTATGGTGGGAACCTCTCGTAATTGAAAATTTTCTGAAACTATCCGGAACGAACTGCATTTCGTGTCAGCTATACTTTTCATCTGTCTCTCAATTGTAACTAATAAAAATTCGTGATCAAAATTGTTTCTTCCAATTCCTCTCTTCAATTTTAACACAAAGTGGCAACTACAAAATACAATAAGCGAAATTATGATTTTGAAGATCCATCTTGTTTCCTCTAATATGTAATATAAACTTAAAAAAAAAATACTTTTAAATGGAAATTAACTCACGTTATGGCGTGACGGCCGTTTCGCTCTGTTGTCTAGAGCATCGTCAGACGACCCACAGTACACTCCAGGAGTGTTGTCTGACGATGCTCTAGACAACAGAGCGAAACGGCCGTCACGCCATAACGTGAGTTAATTTCCATTTAAAAGTGTTTTTTTTAAGTTTATAATACAATAAGCTTTAAGAAAGGATGTGTCTTTACTAATAAGCCCAGTCAAATTAGAAAAATCGAGAGAAATAATCGATAGAGAAATAGCTTTTTCGCCAATCGCCAATGCCTCCTAGAGGTACAGGGCCTCATCACTGAAGGCGATGACGTATGTCACCGTGGCCGCTGGGCTAGTTATCAGCTGTTTAACGTATTTGTTATAGCTGACGTTAATCTTCGTTTTAAGTTCAATAATCTTCCTTTTGACAATTTTCGAAGAATCCTGTTTTATTTTACATTTAATCAATCCATTTCTCAATCATTTCCAAATAATAATTTAGTATTTCTTATTTCGAAATGATCAACGTTGGTACCATATTCATCATATCTTATAAAGTTTTAAACGTAATCTTAAACATTGGCTGTGTTATGAAAATTTAGTCAATAAATTTAAAATTTAGTCAATAAATTTAAAATTTATTGACTAAATTTTCATAACACAGCCAATATTTATGATTACGATTAAAACTTGATAAGATACGATGAATATGGTACCAACGTTTTTGAATTTTTTGAATTGTTCCTCTCGATGGCCATATTTTTGTTTAATTTGACTGAGCTAATAGTGGATCATCAATATTTTCCATGCTTTAAAATGATAATTCAATTAAATTCGCGATCATGCTTTCCCTCTAGTATCTTTCACTTGCTAGCATTCCAACTATCAATTTTAGTACAGGTTCAAATCAATATTGAGAGAGATGGAATCCATTTAATGGAGTAATACTGTAACATTAGAAATTGCCTACATGAGTCTGGAGACTTGTGAGTGGGTAATAAGGTGAATGGGTGAATGATGAGAAACGTACATGGCTGAATGAGATTCGAACCCAAGGCTGCAGGAAACAATGCCAGCCAGAGTCTTATCTTATCACAGACAAGCACTCCAACCAACTGCGCTACCAGAGCCTTATTGCTTTCATCCGTTTTATATATGTCGTCATGCCCTTACTCAGGTATTATTTTTCTTCTGCTTCATCATCTTATTTTTTTCTACATTAGGCTATATTACCCGGTCTTCTTTTTTCTTCTCGTTCTTGTTTTCTGTTTTTTCCTTTCCTTCTCTGTCACCTATTTGTCCTCTTCTTCCTCCTCCTACTCCTCCTCCTCTCCTACTCCACCTCCTCCCCCTCCCCCTACTCCTATTCCTCTTCGTTCTCTTCCTTCTCCTCATCCTTCTACTTCTCCTTCTCCTCCTCCTCCTCCTCCTCCTCCTCCTCCTCATCTTCTTCTTCCTCCTCATCCAACTCGTCCTCCTCCTCCAACTCCTTTTCCTCCCGCTTGTCTCCTCCACCTCCTCCTTCTCATCCTTCTACTTTTGTCCCTCTCTTTGCACATTTTTTCTTTGTCAATTCCATCTACTTCTAGTTAGCGGTCCTTTTGGCATTTTGTGTAAGGAAGTAGTCGATAGATCGGAAATGATGTCTGTCAATTAAGAAGTAATGGACAGAAACAACAATGAACGCTATTTTTAATTAACTCTACTTCATTCACCATCTCATTCTCTGTCTATCTCCCTCATTTCTCTTCCCCCCCCCCCGCTCTTACACTTCTCGCATATTTCCTTATTAATTTGGAGTGATCTATGACGATTGCGGCTGTAATATCCTTGAGTATGTGTATTAATTAGCAATGGATAGGAATTTACCGGACGCAAGTGAAGTTACGGATTTCCGCGAAGCAAATTACAGTACTGTTACGGTTCTATCACTAAAATAATGCTGGCAACACTTGAAATTAACACTTGAACTTTATTTACACAAATGACTTAGAACACGCACAAATCAGTTATTTGACACAAGAAAAACTAATTACTAACTAGGCCAATCAATAATCTAATAAACTGTTCAATGAAGTAAAAAGAAATGTCTAAAAAATAAACACTAAATAGATAAATGATACACTTGAGAAGCACATAGTCTGTTACGGTTTTGATAATTACAATAATAGCACTGTGTATTCTGCCACAAAGAAGGAAGTCTTGTCTACTGTCAAAGAATTTACCACATAAACTTTACTAATCACAAGCTTTTGATATGCGTGAAGACAATGTCTATACTTTCACTATAAACTATCACTGGATATGAACGTTTGTGAAGAGCAAATGACAACTGAACTACTGATTACTGGTAGTTATATACCGTTTGAAAGTATTCCAGGAAATTGTGGAAACTAGTAACATAATCTGGAACATTTTGGCAAATTCTTAAAAACACTAGAGCTAGTGACAAATAGGAGTGAGAGAGACATTCGAGGACGAAGAAGAGTCAATTTACAACCAATTCGCAGCATGTGTCATCAATGAAAGCATTGGTTACAAAACAAGTAGCGTAGACTATTGTTTTTATTCTGTCTTGTGTTTTTAACAATTCTTTTCAAAGCCGTAAAAAGTTAACTATTATAAAACTTAATCCACAATTTCGCTCTGCTCCTTTACCTAACCTAACCTAACCTGCTCGTTGAGGCTTGATAATGAAAGTATTTGTTGTGAACTCTCTTGGCAGCAAATGACTATTTCGTACCGTTACAACTGCATGTTGTCTGAATAGGTTTCTTAACTTTTCTTTTTGTAAATAGAATACCACTTGTATTTTTTTCATACATTTTCAACAGTTGAGGATTTTCCCCCTCAACGAAAGTTAATAGCAAAGAGTTGATTGACTTCTGAGGTACCGTACTAAAGTTACAAATGTGTTTGAAAAAGAATTGAAATACGTAATTGCCTGTGTAACATAAAATCTTTATTGAGCTATTTATTATTCCTCAACATGTGCAGGTTCAATAAATTAATGGATTAATAGTTGGTGATATTCCCAAAGGGGTCGGCAACCTAAGGCAAGCAAAATGGTGGATTGGTTACCAGTAGCCCGACTCGGCAGTTGCCCAACCCAACCAGTTGACCGACCAACACAACCTTTACGATTTAACCTAACCTAGCCCAATCTAGCCTAACAATGTTAAGAAATGTACGCTTTACTTCTTTCCTAAAATTTTGTTTTTATAAAGTTTGTTTTTGTCTATCAACTGGTAGGGTCGGGCAACTGATAACCCTCCAAATGGCTTTCAGTGACTCGGGGAAAGTAATTAAAAGGAAAAATGAGAGATAAAAACAAACCAAAGACTAATCTCTTCGACGATGTCAAAGCTTACAGATTTATATGAAGAATCTCTTAGACGATTTCTAAACTTTTGTTTGTTCTGATATTAAACCAGACTCAATTACAAATACAATTATACATGCTACATTTTGAACGGAAGGACTGTGCAATTCTTGGAAATGCATCACATCGAATTTAAATCATTTTTTTTCTTCTACATTCACCTCAAGGTTATTGAAAAGTTGTTTCTATTAACCTTGCATTCACCTTACCCCACAAGTGGGAATGAATACAAGTGAAATTGGCATTGATTTTCATCAAGGTTGATGTACTAACCTACTAATATATATATATACTAACCTTGGGTTTTCATGGTCAGATCGCCGGATCATCATCATTATCATCACATCTGTAGATTCAAAAATTTTTGATCTGCCCATCAGATTTAGCTTATTTATTAGAATCATATAATTGGTTGATTGCTACAGTATTTTTGGTCACAACATTTGTGCTCTGATGAGAAATTGAATTTTCTATTCATTTTTCCGTTTAATTCTTTGATTAAAAACTGTAGTTTTCTCATTCATACATTAATAAGCATTGATGAGAGGACGGTAAAGCGGCACCGCTTTATTCTCGTGCTGCTGCCGCTCACCGCAGGAAATGTATTACAATACACACAATAAGTAAGCTCGCATGACGCTGGGTAATTAGCAGCTGTGATATTGATACAGAGCTAATCTTTTGCTTTGGCTTGAGAGACATCGGCGTATCATCTATATTATCACCATTGTGACGTACCGTATCATGTTATCAGTTGTTCTGTGAGCTTCCTGCATCTTAACAAATTTTGAAACAGTAATAGTGCCCATAAGTGAAATTTGAACTTTAATCTTGAAAAGTCTGAAAGGAAAATAAAAAATCGGGTATCGAGGTGTACTGAATCGAGTTTAGAGGAAGCTATGGAAATTTGGCACATGTTTCAAACCGTTGCCGTGTTTGTAAAGACAAAAAAACTCCTAAACACACCCCTGCTCTCTCTTATTGTATAGATAACTGAGACAATATCCATGATTATCTTATCTAGACTACATTTCAGTATACCGTTTCGCTACTTTTCACGCTCGTTAATCTTGATTAATATTGACCACTTTTTACTTACGCTTCTTCCTTTATATATATTTTTTTTTGTAGATTACGTCTTGTAGACTCCAGTTAAGGAGTATAAGACAAGTCAGATCAACAATATTATACACTAGATACCATAATTACTTCAATTAGTTGAGGTGAGGCTTAATTTTGATGTGAAAGGAACTCTTGTACACTATAAAAAGCTTTATCAACTAAATATTTCTTCAATTGTTTTTTAAATATTTCTATATTTTCAAGACTCTTCAAAAACTGCGGTAGCTTGTTGTAGAATTTCCTACCAATATAACTAGGTTTTTGTTTGAATAAGCTACTATTGTGACTCACCAAGTGATAATCTCCTCGGCTTCTTGTATTATAATCATGTACATCAAGATTTTGGTTAATATCATTCGTTTTTACATATAGAGTAGCTTCATATACATATAAGCAGGGTACAGTTAGGAGATCAAGTCTCTTGAACAACGGCCTACATGAATCCAATCTATTTACTCTTTCTATACACCTAACCGCTTTCTTTTGGATCTTGAACACCCTATCAAGATTCTGTTTCGATGAATTACCCCATACTAAGATAGCATACCTAATATGTGACAGTAAGAGCCCATGGTAAGCTGTAAAACTAAATTTAGCTGTAAAGCTTCTACAGATCTGACCTGCACATTCGCAGATTGACCTGCTGTTCTAGTAAATAAAAACGGAAAAATATATAACTTATCGTTCTCAATCCCTAATACGCTCTACTTAATCTTCATCGTTCATTTGCAAATAAAATGAGCTTTTCCGCTCAATTTTTTCGTGTGGAAATTGTGCCGTCAAAATTTTATTTCGTCTTAAACTTGTTTGGTAAATCCAATTTGTCGATCGGACAGCCGCAAAACTCTTCAAAAGGGATAGAGACGTTATTTTTGAAGGTCTTAATTAACTGACATTCACATGAGGATTATAAGAACAGGTAGATGAAAGATAGTAAGAATATTGCAGGAGATGGTTTGCGACGCAAGACATGTAAATTAGCATACTTGACATGATGACATGCTCGTTTGTCATGAGTCATTTTCACTTTCTGCTGTAACCGTCACTCTGCACTTTTTGACTCTTTCTCTCTAGTTCTTGTTCATCCCTCATGTGTAGTTCTCCGTTTTTTGTCGTCCAACGTGGATGTCTAGTGACTTACTTATCTGCGAAAATCTGTACACCTTCTTCCATGTCTTGGATGGCTTCATAATGATAATTTATGTGTACAGTAGAGAGCATAACTCATAACCGTTGCGTAGTTATGCTTTTGAAGTGTACTTTCATGTACGTGGTTGAATATAAATATCAATAAATGCTAAATACTGAGATATCCATTAATTTCTATCACTCTCGGAATGTGGTTTTTGGAATGCATAGGATTCAGTCACAGTATGTAGTATTTGCAACCGAGGAACTGTGTAGGCTTCAATATTTAATGTAAAATCACTCAAGGTGAGTCCCACTTCTCGCCCTCCAGGTAGGCCTAAATACTACCTATAGAGTAGGCCTAGGGAAGAGGCTATGGCACAGAATGACTTATAGAAGAAATAATTAAAATTTAGTTAGATTCAGAATCACTGTAATAAGGCACTTAATTATGTAATACTTGAACAAATAGCACGATAGCCTAAGTTGTCATGGTCACTTATTTATTTATTGTGACCAAATTACAATGACTGTGAAGGAACAACAGACTCAAGTCCAAAACTGCTCTCTTCACAAATTTTGAATATGTTAGATTGTCCAAAACATTGAGGTTAACACACTAAAAATTTAGATTTGCTAAACCACTTCACTCGAAAAATAACAAAATAACAGTACTGTTGAAGACGCGAAACCGCGGTCCAGTGCTGTAGTAATAAAGAAGTGGAATTGACAACATTTAACAGTGTTTTATTCTTTTATTATGGAGTTCCACAACATCAACCAAAATTCTACAAATAAGTTGAAATAACAAAATGATTCTTTTTCACTTAACGATTTAATTTAAAAGTTCACTAGAAACGAAACACTAAAGCAGTTGAAAATAGTTTTTAATATTAAATTTTGATAAAAACTTTTGAGCAAAAAAATACTAGAATACTAAATTCTAATTCTAAAATTCTAAATACTAAATTCCAAATTCTACCTCGTTGCTATGAAAACAAACAAACTCATCCTAGTATCGACCTGTGAGCGCTCTTGACTCCATCCCAATTCAATAAAAATCACGCTCACCATTGTGGTCGTTACCAACCTACCTCATGTTAACTGATTAAGTATGATGACACTAGTATACAAAACCAGAGGTTTGTGTTGAGGTTCAGTTTTCTTTTTATATTAAATCAAATTTGATGAACAACTACATCATTGTGTGTTTAAAAAATATTTGAAAAATGACCCTTACATAAATAAGAACAAATTCTTGAGTAGAATTTCCCTTTCCTCACTTCCATCAATTCACAGTTATTATCAATAATATTTATCATTGTAACAACAGGGTCCTGCTCGTTTAAAATTTTTTGTTTTTGGGAAAAATCTTATCAATATGATCAAGAGTGTGAACATGACATGTAGAATGGACGAATTCCCGGAGCAGCAATTTATTATCAGCAGTTGGAAGGAGAAGAATAGGCAAACCTCGTAAACGATGTTTGAAGTCAGAACAGACTATTTGCCTAATCGTTGTAGGAAGATGACAACAACTTTATTTACGCAATTAAAAACTCAAAAACACATTTATTTTCACACAAGAAAATCAATTAAGAAACAAACAAAAAAACCATTCAATAACTTCAACTAATAATGCATATTACTATAACAAGATTATCAATGTACAAAACTAATTCGTCAACTGTCAGTAAGCCGATCAATAATTTAATAATAAGTGTCCAATAATCTGTTCAATGACTAAATAAGTAATGTCTAATGATACACTCAATAATAAACTGCACATACGAAGCACAAGGTCTGTCACGGATTTTTTCAATCACAATATTTATAGCACTATGCATACTACCACAAAAAAATGTATATTATCACATTTGAACGTGTTGATGTCCGAATAATAACTGACTTCCTGCTGACATGCACAGCCGCTTTTATTAGTTTGTTTGTTCTAGAAATCTCCATTCCAGATATTCCCAACGAAACGGATAAGTGTTATCGCAGAAATGCTGGAATATACTAGAAATGAATTTGACATTTGAGAATAAGAGAGACGAAGAGAGGACCGAGACGAAGACAGAAAACTAACAATTGCACGTTATCAATGTAACCGGAAGTACTGTCGACATAATGCAGTGTGAAGACGTTCTCCTCTTCCTTGCGTTTCCTAACAATATCCATAACCATCTTATGCTTCATTCAACTTCTAATTTACTGTTTCAAAGCCCAGCATATTTTTTAAAGTGTATGAACTCAAAAAATGTGATGATTGTAGAAAATTATGAGAATCTGGATAGTTGTGATTAATAATTATTGCAGGTTCAGAAAGAAACAAGAAAGGTTCAGTAGCTTTTAGCAAACCCCATAATTTTCCTTTTTCTTTACAAGTGCAGTGCACTGAATATTTCGAGATTGAGTTTTGCAATGCACTCAGTCTCTTTGAAGCTTGCTATACTCTACAGGACAGCTCATGACTAATGGCCACTTGCAAGAAAGACGTCTGCGACAATATAATTTATTATAGATTATTGTGATAGTCGCCGTTGATGCTAGATTCCAACGTGCTTTCGGCCATTTCATGTTCTGCACAAATTATTGTTTCTACTATTTAAGATTAGAACGTGTGACGCCTTGATGGCTCTTGTAGAGATATAATTGCTGGTGACGACTGACGAGTGCTTCTGCGATGGGGGGGGGGGCTGTTGCTCCAACCCTTAGTGGAGGGGTAGAAGGATGAGCGTTCTGAATACTTCCATTCTGATCTCACACTAAAACCGCTCACATACTTTACAGGTCTTGAATTATGTTGCAAGTTCAAGGTTACTAGATATAGATGACATTCCAAACTAGCTATTATGCCCGTCCTTCGTACGGATTATGTTTAGAAATAAGACTAAATATGTTTCGGCTTTTTTGATAGCAACGATCATGAAGTTGTTAGCAGCTTAGTAAACAACTTAGAACGTAAACAATTCAGTGTCAGTTATCAGAGAGATATTTGAGAACAGCTGATTGATATATCATGATAAATTACGTGACTTGTTCATGTGGTAATAAAACTCAGAAGAAATGTATCCAAAATAGCACAATACTTGGTTTTTAAACGTTTATAATTCTGTTCAAAAAAAAAAGCTAATTTAGTTTTTTATAGCTAAAGACATTTTCAAAAAGGTTTTCAATACTGATAAATAACTTTAATCCCGATCGATGCTCTCGTTTTTCAGGAGAAGGCCGCGTAAAATGTATCCAAAATCGCACAATACTTGGTTTTTAAACGTTTATTACTCTGTTAAAAAAATAGTTAATTTAGTTTTTTATAGCTAAAGACATTGTCAATAAAGTGTTCAATACTGTTCAATAATTAAAATCCCGATCGATGCTCTCGTTTTTGAGGAGAAGGCCGTGTAAAATGCCTTTGGGGCCGTGACAGACAGACAGAAATTGACATAAGACTATTTTCGTCTTATTTAATGTATAAAACGTAAAAATAACCAAAAAATATATAATTCTGATAAATGTACAGACAAAACTCTAATTTTATTTATATAGATAGTTGTATAATGTATTCAGTTTCAGACTCTATATATATTCTATGCAATTTTGATTGATCTCGATTCGCTGATAGTTATAAGGACATTACAGACCTTATTCATCAAGAGAAGAGTCAAGAAAAATAGATCTCTACGCAATTCCAAAGAAAAAATAAAATATTTCTTCTAGGGAGAACTTGCTCTTAGGCCAGTTTTATGCACCGCCACCGCGTTTCCTGTCACGCGACAATAAACATGGCGATTTGATTACTTTAAAGTTAAAAATGTTGTTTCATGCACCGCGCCTTTCAGACGCTTTTTTTGAGGTTGAGCGTTTAAAGATCAAGCAGCAGGTGATTAAATCGCGTGAATTAAATTAATACTGCCACTGAAAGGCTCAAATGCATTGAAAGTAAATTGGAAGTTGTTAGTTCGGTTTTATATGCAAATCAGCGAATATATAAGAATATATAAGAACATATTGGTCTTATGTGTTCGTTGATGCAAATGCACGTTTTATGTCGCTAAGTCCAGCCCGGCACCAGATCAAAGGAAAATAATCTAGTCTATCTAAAGTGCGTCTCAACCAAAATCGAAATTTGATGAAATTTCGGATATTTAAAATTTTTGTAATCATATTCATCATGTGATGAATGATTTACTCACCTGAGTAAATATCATTTAGAAATAATTTTCTTCTATGAGCAAAATTGCGCTTTTTATTGGTCTTTGAAATTCAGCATCTTTACCCGACCATCTTTTCTCTGACCCGCCTTTTCAGACCAGCCTCAGTTGTTAAGTTGATTGATGGGGATGATCTAGTTATCTTATTGTCTGAGGAGAGGTGGTATCAAGGTTAGTATACAGGTTATACTAACCTTGGGGTGGTATAGCTTCGGCATTAGCATTCACGGCTGAAGCTCGTATTTAACTATGCATCAGGAATCAAAAAGTCGAGTGGGTGACATGAAAAGCCTAAAATTGCTTATAAATCTGTCTCAAATATCAGCTGTTTTTACTTTTGACAGTTTTTTACCGCCCACATGAGCCTTGAGACCTGTGTGTGAGTTATGAGGTGAGTGATGACAAGGTGAAACCAAGCCTTAAAACCAGATTCGAACTCGAAACTTCGAGGAACCACAGCCAGCTACAGTCTTATCTAATCAGAGACAAGCGCCTCAACTGAGCCGCAAAAAATAGAATTTTTTTTTAAAATTGCTCTGAATTGAAAATTTAGAAGCCCTGTTGGAAACAACAATTACTGTTTTGGGGGGGGGGGGGGATTCTTTGTTTTGAAAGACTGATATTGACATTCGAAAAGGAACTCCGTTTATTGACATACACTAAAATGACATACACTAAAAGTTCATTGTCCTAGCCCTTATAAAAATATTGATAATAATAATAGTTCTCTGTCAAATTGCAATTGCCCAGAGGAGTTTATTGAAATAAAACAAAAACAAAATCATTTAACAAATTGAGAATACAATTTTTTAGTTTCTGTATTAAGCAATATTGTTAACCATGATCACCCCACTATATTTCCATGATTTTATCTTGTTAGTTATGTAAAAATCATGAATGTCAATTTATATGTCACTAATGATATCAATTCAAGCGTTTAGAATTTGGGCCGCTTAGCGCAGTTGGTTGGGGCGTCGCAACTTCAGATTTCCGTCGTTTAAGTGGTCGTGGGTTCGAATCCCGCTCCACCGTCAGTCATTTATGTGTAATCATCCACCTCACCACGCACAAGTCTCGGACTCATGTGGGCATCATCAGAAATATAAAAAAATAAAGAATTGAAAAATGCAGATATGTGAGCCGAACTTCGAGGAAGAATTTCAACATCAATAACAAAGTACGAATTATTCCCTTTGTCAGTTACAGCAAAAAAGACACTGTTCTCTGCTGAAAATCACTTCCCGGTGGTTCGGAACCCACCTAAAACTGTAGGTCCAACTCATCAATCACCATCATCCAACTCATTACCCACGCACAGGTCTCAGACCTATGTGGGCTTCATCCTCCCAAAAAAAAAAAAAAAAAAAAAAAAAAAAAAAAAAACGAACGATAAGACCAATATAACGTATTAGTTGAACGTTGTTGATTCAAGGGTTGTTTAATGCACATTTTGTATGATTATTAATGTGCATGATTTCCATTGAAATTAATGGAACACATGTTTGCACTGTTGTTCACATAAGATTATTATTAATCCGGTTTCCTAATTATAGATTTGCGTCGTCTTTGTGTGAGAGCGGTCCTTGCCTGGCAGCGGTTGTTGATCCCTCAAGGCAGCCTCGTGACCTTCACCTGTCTCTCTCACTATTTCGTCTCCTCTCCGTCTTTCTCCACCCACCGCTCTCACAGCTACTGTACCTTTCTTCCCTAAATCAACACTGATATCAGTTATTCTTCTTTTTCGTTTTCTCTCTTTCATTTTCTTCTTATTCTTTCCTACACCTTCTTTACCTTCTCTTTATTATTCTTCGCCTTCTCTATCTTCTCATTTTTCTTCTTCTTCTACTTTTTCCTTTCCTTCTTCTACTTTTTACTTTTCTTCTTCTTCTTCTTCTTCTACTTTTTCCTTTTCTTATTCTTCTTCTTCTACTATTTCCTTTTCTTCTTATTCTTCTTCTACTTTTTCCTTTCCTTTTTCCTCTCATTCTTTCTCCACCCACCGCTCTCGCAGCTATCTTTCTTCCCTAAATCAACACTGATAGCAGTTCTTCTTTTTCTTCTTCTTTTTCGTTTTCTCTCTTTCATTTGCTTGCTTTTTTACTTCTTATTCTTTCCTTCACCTTCTTTTCCTTCTCTTTATTATTTTTCGCCTTCTCTATCTTCTCATTTTTCTTCTTCTACTTTTTCCTTTTCTTCTTGTTCTTCCTTCTTCTTCATATTTTTCTTTTTCTCTCCTGTCTTTTTTGTTGTTCTTCTTGATCACGCTTATTCTTCGACTTTTTTGTCGTCTCCGTCTTCTTCTACTTTTTTTCTTCTTCTTCCACTACTACTTCTTCTTTTTAATTTTTCATTCTCCTTCTTTTCCTTTTCTTCTTCATCTACCTTCTTGCGGTGGATAAGGGGTGGAGGACTCAGCTAGGCAAGGCTCGGGCTTGGTGTGTGTGTGTGTGTGTGTGTGTGTGTGTGTGTGGTGTGTGTGTGTGTGTGTGAGCTCAATACTTTGATTTTATTTATTCTTTTAATTTTTACTTGATAATCGTTTCAATCTCCTATTTTCCAGTTATTCTGTTTGTTTTGTTTTTCTATTTTGAAAATTATGTTCATATAATATGCTTATCTTAATTAGAATTGTAGGGGAGGGTTAAGTGGAAGAGAGGGCCGGCTGCGCTCTAACTTCGCCCTCCCAGGTAATAAATAAAGGCAGCCATTCTATTCTATTCTACCTTCTCTTTTTTATTCTTCACCTTCTCTATCTTCCCCTTTTTCCTTTTATTTCTTCTACTTCTCTTTCTTGTTCTTCCTTTTTTCTTGTTCTCTCTTCTTCTTCGTCTTCTTTTTTTGTCTCCTGTCTTCTTCTGTCTTATTTTTCTCGCTTCTTCTTCGTTTTTTTTGTCTTTTCCGTCTTCTCCTCCACCTTTTTCTTTTTCTTCTCCTCCGTCTTCTTCTTGTTTTCTCTTCTTCGTCTTCTTCTTTTCTCTCCAGTCTTCTTCTTCGTCTTCTTATTCTGTCTTCTTCTACTCGCTTCTTCTTCGTTTTTTTTGTCTTTACCGTCTTCTCCTCCTCTTCCTCCTTCTTCTTCTTCTTCTTCTCTTCCATCTTCTTCTTCGTCGTCTTCTTTCTCGTCTTTTTTGTCATCTCCTCCTCCTCCTCCTCCTCCGTCTTCGTCGAATCTTTTTCGTCTTTTTTGTCATCACCTCCACCTCCTTCTTCTTCTCCCCCATCTTCTCCTTCTTTTCCTTTTCTTCTTTATCAACCTTCTCTTTTTTTATTCTTTACCTTGTCTATCTTCCCCTTTTTCTTTTATTTCTTCTACTTCTCTTTCTTGTTCTTCCTTTTTTCTTGTTTTCTCTTCTTCTTCGCCTCTTCTTTTGTCTCCTGTCTTCTTTTTCGTCTCCTTCTTCTGTCTTCTTCTACTCATTCCTTCTTCGTCTTTTTTGTCCTTACCGTTCTCTCCTCCTCCTTCTTATTCTTCTCCTCCGTCTTCTTCTTCGTCGTCTTCTTTCTCGTCTTTTTTGTCATCTCCACCTTCTCCGTCGTCCTCTTTCTCGTCTTTTTTGTCATCACCTCCTCCTCCTTCTTCTTCTTCTTCTTCTTCTTCTTCTTCTTATCCCCCATCTTCTTCTTCTCCTTCTGCTGTCTTCTTTTTCTTTCAGCCACCGCACTCGCACCCCGACATGTGCGACCTATGCGTATAGTAGACTAATAACAGGTGAACTTCTTCCGCTGGCTGCCCTGCCTTTGAGTATGATTGATGGATGGCAGGATGGCACTCTTGTGTTTTGACCGCAGCCGAATTCATTTCAGCCGAAAATTTGACCGGTGGCATTCTTTGCATCGTTGTAAAGGTCACCCACAACCAGGTGCATGTCCTTCCGTCTGTTCGTTTTGGATTTGGAGGGCTCTAATGTAGTTTTCATCGGCTGCAGTCGGGTCCAGATGTAGCACTTCCTCTTTCTCCGATCTTCTACTTGCTGTCATGTTGCATGAATACTATTACTACTACTACATAAATACTCCATAAATGCTACTACATATAAACATAAATTACATACGTGCACATAAGTACGTACTATACAGAAATACAGTACATGTTTGGTTTTATTCGATTCCCAGATGAGAGTATTTTCAGTCTTCTCCTACTCCTCCTTCTTTTTCTTCTCCTCCGGCTTCTTCTTGTTTTCTCTTCTTTTTCGTCTTCTTTTTTTGTCTCCTGTCTTCTTTTCCGTCTTCTTCGTCTATTTTTCTCCTTATCCTCCTCCTCCTCCTCCAACTCCTTCTCTCCCTCTTCCTCCTCCTCCTCTTCCTCCTCCTACTCTTCCTCCTCCTCCTCCTCCTCCTCCTCCATCTCCTTCTCTCCCTCTTCCTCCTCCTCCTCTTCCTCCTCCTCCTCCTCCTCCACCTTCTCTCCCTCTTCCTCCTCCTCCTCTTCCTCCTCCTCCTTCTCTTAATCTTCCTCCACTTCCTCCTCCTCCTCTTCCTCCTCCTCCATCTCCTTCTCTCCCTCTTCCTCCTCCACCTCTTCCTCCTCCTCCACCACCTCCTTCTCTCCCTCCTCCTCCTCTTCCTCCTCCTCCTTCTCCTTCTCTCCCTCTTCCTCCTTCTCCTCTTCCTCCTCCTCCTCCATCTCCTTCTCTCCCTCTTCCTCCTCCTCCTCCTCCAACTCCTTCTCTCCCTCTTCCTCCTCCTCCTCCTCCTCCTCTTCCTCCTCCTCCTCCTCTTCCAACTCCTCTCTCTTTTCTTCCTCTTCCTCCTCCTCCTCCTCCTCCACCTTCTCTCCCTCTTCCTCCTCCTCCTCTTCCTCCTCCTCCTCCTCCACCTCCTTCTCTCCCTCTTCCTCCTCCTCTTCCTCCTCCATCTCCTTCTCTTCCTCCTCCTCCTCTTCCTCCTCCTCTTCCACCTCCTCCTCCTCTTCCTCCTCCACCTCCTTCTCTCCCTCTTCCTCCTCCTCCTCTTCCTCCTCCTCCATCTCCTCTCCCCCTTCCCCCTCCTCCTCTTCCTCCTCCTCCTCTTTCTCCTCCTCCTCCTCTTCCTCCTTTTCCTCTTCCTCCTCCTCCTCTTCCTCCTCCTCCTCCTCCTCCATCTCCTTCTCTCCCTCTTCCTCCTCCTCCTCTTCCTCCTCCTCCTCTTCCTCCTCCTCTTCCTCCTCCTCCTCCTATAGTACATAAGTACGTACTATACAGAAATACAGTACATGTTTGGTTGTACTCGATTCTCAGATGAGAGTCTATCTCATCCTCAATAGTCTTCTATTATTAGTTCTCATCAGGACTCCTTGCTATGCTAATTTAAAGATTAACCAATACTAATAATCTTATTTACTTATTACTAGTAATCCAGGAATTTGGATGAAAATCTTGATTTTAAAGACAGAAAAATGGTAAAAAACAATTTCAGCAAGCTTACTGGGAAGAAAAGTAATGCATCTTGAAATTTGAGGTGTATGAGAACTGAAACTCTAAAAATTATAATAAAAAAATAAAAAAAATGTAATTGTATTTAAAAATGGATCACAGAGATCAGTTATATCTAAATCAAGTAATGTCAAAAACCTTACTATAATAGCTGTTAGGAAAGTTTCGACCCTGAAATACATCAAGTTTGTTGTTGTACTCTTGTATATTGCTTCTAAAGATAATGTAATAAGATGAGATAATGATGATGAATTCCTTTGTACGCTTGTTATTTTAAATTTATGTAAAGGTGAAACTAATTTGTAGTTCATGTTTTAAATGTTGTTCTAGTTCCGCTGTACAGTTTCATGATTCGGAGCCCACTTAAAACTCATTAATTACCATAATTACCTACGCAAAGGTACCAGATTTATGTGAGCTTCATCTTCCAAAAACATTTTCTTGCATTATATTTTTTTCTCAATTTATGTGTTACACTTGTACAAGAATAGTTATACATTTAAGGAATAATAAGACTTGAAGTTGTCTTAACCACATTTATTGAAAACAGTGAGATACTAGTTTCGGTTGTTACACCATTATCAATCTCAAACAAACTAAAGCTAATAAAGTACAGTGTAGCTTATATATACTAAGCACAGAATGATACTATTGGCTGAGGGGGAAAGTGCCACCCATAGGCTGATCATCATTGAAGGTCTGTGATTGGTTAAAGGCCCTAACAAGTCACGCCCACTGGTGGGAGGAGCATCAAGGAATAATCAGTGTCAAAATCAAGAACCAAAAAGTAACAAACAAGAACTATCTATACACAAGTAGGCTAGAGTTGAACAATTTAATAAGTTAAAATAAGAAAAAAATGAAGCTTGATGAAATAGTGTCAAGGTCAACCGAGAAAAAACAAGAAAGTACCGTTATTTTGATATTTATCATTTCATTTTTTATTGAATTTTTATCATTTTTCTTACTATTGTAATTTTACTGAGAGTAAGCTTATCTTATTAATTATTTTGTTCTGAGCAATATTATTGCTTTTATTATTTTATTAAGTACCCATTGTTTATCACTTGCTTACTCTTATTTTTATACTTACAATAATTCTTATAATCATGTCTTATTTTCACTTATCTATGTGTCATGGGAGCAAAATGGATCCATGTACAGTAGAAACAATTAGTCTGGGCGCGTGGCTCTGGTTTCACTACTTGCTGTCCTGTAGAAGTTGACTAGTTGACCTTGAAGACATCTGCAGCGTCGCATGGGCCACATGTTTTTAGAAATGAGCGATAAACACTCCCCTCGCCCTGGCTGACTACCAAACGGCCGCGCGCCCAGACTAATTGTTTCTACTGTATATGTTGCTCCCACATGAATGTAACTTTAAATGAATAAATAAATAAAATAAAGAGTAGGCCAGAATTATGATGAAACCTAGTTGTATTGAAGTGGTTGAAATAAATTTGATAATTCAAACTAGTATTGGAATCGTTTTTACTAAACTAGTTATCTCCAAAGCTTCTTAAATGTTCAATTGTCTGCTTTTGCCAATCAAATGCAGAAATTCAACATCTTCAGCCTTGAACTTATGACCATTAGTAATGAGATGCTCTGAAAAATTTTTGAGTCCTCTCACCCGAAAAGGATTCAGCCAATCACAGACCTTAAGTGAAGGTCTATGAGAGACACTTTCATCTTCAGCCAATAGTATCATTCTGTGTTTAGTGTATATAAGCTACACTGTACTATAGTTTTAGTTTGTTTGAGATTGATAATGGTGTAACCACAACTAGTTTCTCTCTGTTTAAAATAAATGTGGTTTTGACAACTTCAAGTCTTATTCTTCATTATGAATGTCTTCCACAATATCACCTTCGCCACACGCCACTACAAAGACAGTTATGCAATTGTTGGGTTGGATACTTTGAGCTAGGCTTGAAAACTGTTCAAAAGGGTGGACAATAGTGTAACTAACCACTCCTCTCTATTTCCAAACCCCTCATGCCATACATCTCCATTCTTCTAGAGACTTCCACAAATATTTCCTATTACTGAGTGATTGACTAACGAGAAAACCAACTACTATTGTGAATTTTCTATTTGAAAGTACTTAAGTGTTGTAACCGTTAATACTTGAAAGGTTTAAATATATTCTTGGATTTCTTGTTCCATAACGATCTGCGTTGTTAATACTGTATTAAATTTACAACAAAAAGTTAATATTAAATTTTTTTTTTTTTTTTTTTTTGAGGATGAAGCCCACATAGGTCTGAGAACTGTGCGTGGGTAATGAGTTGGATGATGGTGATTGATGAGTTGGACCTACAGTTTTAGGTGGGTTCCGAACCACCGGGAAGTGATTTTCAGCAGAGAACAGTGTCTTTTTTGCTGGCCAATCTAATCGGTCACCGTTACAAACAGGACCTACGAGAACGCAGCTTATCTATCTGATTGAACAGATACCTGCTACGGCTCGCGGCTATCACTTCCCTAATAAAAAATGAAAGCCAGATTGAGACAAAATGAGAATAGGCTATATAGCTGTATATGCTACTTAATTCATTTTTAAAGGCATTATTTGAATTGAAAGTCTTTGTTGCCAACTAATTATTAGAAACGAATTGCGTATTCTGAGTGTCTCGTGCATGTTGGCTGGTTAACATGCAGAGTGTGATATGGTAATCAAGAGCAACTTCTTGGAACTTGCAGAACAAAAGAGTTGAACAAAGACAGATGAAAGTATACCTGTTCTCGATTCCTGGAACCTTTTATAATGCACTGTAATCATCTGCAGTGAGAACGAAACAAGTCCACGAAAAGTATTGGGTGAAGTGATTCCTGTAGAACTTGTGAAGTTTGTGAGAGTGGCATATGGGACTGTTCTAGAAAGAACTTGAGAACAGAAAAATTTTAATTTGAGAACAGATTTTAATTAGAAATTCAACAAAGATTTGGGGAAGTGACAGCCGAGTGTCGTAGCAGGTATCTGTTCAATCAGAGATAAGCTACGAAGCTCCTGGGCGCTCTTTGTGAGGGTGACCGATTGGATTGGCCAGCAAAAAATACCTGTTCTCTGCTGTAAAATCACTTCCCGGTGGTTTGGAACCCACCTAAAATTGTAGGTTCACCTCATCAATCATTATCATTCAACTCACTGCTAGCGCACAAGCTTTATGCTTATGCTAGCTTTTACTAAATTTTTCTTCCAATCATGGATTGCACAATTTGTTCACGGAGTAGGAAGGACAGTATTTTATGTAGGAAATATAATTAGCAAAACAAAAAACGCAATTTTCGGAATATTTTATTTCATGTATTCAAATACATTCTAATGTATTTCTAGTGAACAAATAAATTTGTTGATTTGTATCTTATATTCTACTGTTTTGTATTTTGGAATATTCTTGTGAGATTGTGTATGTTGGAATGAAAATAAAAATTGAATTGAAGGATAAAGACTAAAAAAATAATTTCATTACCCATACACAGGTCTCGGACCTATGTGGGCTTCATCCTCCGAAAAAAGAAAAAAGAACAGATTAAATAGATGTATCTAGCACGGATTTTAGAGAAAATCGAATATAAGATTAGTATGGATTTGTGGGTAGATCAGAAATAGATTAGCAAACGATTTGAGATAAGATCGAATAATGATTCAATTTTAACACAAATGCTTCCTATGATATTTTATTCTATATTCTATACTACTGTGAATCTGAATTTTCCATTGAGCATGATTTGAGAAAAGATGAAATAGCGAATAAATTCATAAATTCAATTTTTTCCTATAATATATGTAATTTTTAGCGAATTTCTTCAAATTCAGCTATTACAGCAGGTCGTGATGTGCGACTTTCACCCGGGACCATGATGGAAATTTGTTTTGAAGCCCCCAGAGTACAAAAATCATAGTGGCACAAAATGTTATATATGTAGATATATATATATATATATATATATATATATATATATATATGTGTCTGATAGCACGATAACTTTTGAAGGAGATGTCCGATTTCCACCAAATTTGGTATACACTTTCCTCTTGTGAATAGCTTGGACAAGTTCGTTAGCCAGGAAAATCCAAAAAGGTTAACCCCCTTTTCGGGGGTATTTTCCCGCCAAAATTAGGGGTTTTCAAGAAAAAAAGGGTTGTATTTGAAAATTTTAGTTCTATTGTTAGACTTTAAGATAGAGCTCATGGAGTCAAAAATTTTAAGGTATTGCACTGCCTTCTAGCTCAACAAATTTTCAAGATATCAAGAAAAAACCATTGTTGTCAAAAGCTGTATCTTGCCCTATGGAGTTAGTTATTTGGTGCTAAAAAAGTGTTTCAGGAAAAAACTTTAATCTTTTTTTTCTTGACTGTTCCTTATGGTTTTTGAGGCGCTGAATCCGAATTTCAACTCATCCACCTCGAAAAACCAGTGCGTTTTTAGAAAAGCAGCCATTTTCAAAATGGCGTCGAAAATTTTTTAATTTGTCAATTTCTGTGCAATATGAAAAACGTGATTAGTTATCAGTATTTTTTGGTGATAAAAGCGAATATGGAGCTAGTTTTTTTTTATTTCAAATTATTTTAATTTCGTGGGGGGAGGGTTTGAGCGAATTTCTTGAAATGTAAATATTGCAGTTGGTCGTGATGTGCTACTTTCACCCTGAACCTCGATATAAACTTGTTTTGGGGTCCCTAGAGTACAGAACGCTTCGTGTTTTTTTCCAGAAATTAAAAAAATATATAGCCTATAGATATTCATAAATATTTGAAAAAATACAGAAATTCGCTAAGTTTTGCAGGTCCTGCGAAAGGAGTATTTTATTCTCCGGCAATCTAAATTTGAAATATTTCTTCAAAAATCGTGAAACTAACACGTTTTTAACAATTAAATTCTATAATTTTGTGGCTATAACAAATAGTTCACCAGATTAAAATTGACAAGCAAAAACGATACATTCCATCTTTACCCAGAAAAGCATAGAGGAAAACCTTTAAAGTTCACTGGAGCTATTACTATGAGAAGCTGCGTGTGAAGTTTCTGCGGGTTATGGAACAATACTGAAACCAAGAAAATAAAACGATATGTTAAGGAAACGATTTATATAAAACTGAAAATCGACAAGGAAATCCGATTGCAGCAAAACGCGTGAATCAATTCTGCAGGAGATTTGGTACATGTGCTATATGAATTTAATCTTATTCTATGAGAAAGCTTCTGCTTCAGGCGTTTATAATGATGATGAGATTCTTTATTAGTTGATGTGAATAGTCTTATTTGGAACCTTCTAGAATTTACTTCCGAAGTAACGAATTTTGAAGGTTTCAGGGCCGTATTTATGAACGTTCCTTCAGTGTCTCTTGACTCGAGGGCATCGATATCTATACTACTACAACAGTTTTAGGACAGTTTTACAGTTGTAGTAGTATAGAGATCGATGCTCGAGGGACTCTTAAAATGTTTTTAGAATAGAGGCAATTCAAGACTCCTTCTAATCGAGAGATAATTACTGGAGGGACGTTTATAAATACGGCCCTAAAGCTCTGAAGGTTTAAAGTCGTCTTCATCAGGACCCTTCCTTCACTTAAAGAACTTGTTAAAAATCGACAATTCAAAAATAAACAAAAACGAGCATTAAATACTTTATAGGGTTTTCACAATACCCAATCCGCTATTGAAAAATGTCCAAACATGGATGAGGACTCTGGAAAAGGATCATACGAAATAGGGCAGGAGGAATTCCATTGATCCTTGGAAAGATCATGGTGACCCTTTCCCTTATTGGAAAATTTTCAAACAATGGACGAGAATTCGAAAAATGATCATGCAAAGTTGGGTGAAAGGATTAATTCCGTTGATCCTAGACCTAGTGGGGGGAAAAGAGTAGCGAAGGAATGATAGGCTGTACATAACATTTGCATGATGTAAAGTAAATACTCTTGTAGCTGCGTTCTCGTTGGTCCTGTTTGTAACGGTGACCGATTAGATTGGCCAGCAAAAAAAGACACGTTCTCTGCTGTAAAATCACTTCCCGGTGGTTCGGAACCCACCTAAAACTGTAGGTCCAACTCATCAATCACCATCATCCATCATTACCCACGCACAGGTCTCAGACCTATGTGAGCTTCATCCTCCAAAAGAAAAAAAATGAATATAAATCATCGGATTGTATAAGTTTCCACAATGCTACGAGGAAATCATTTCACTTGCGTGAGATTGCTGTCTGCGGCTTGTCTCTTGATGCAGCCGATCGTAACGGACGCGCACGGAAGCTGCGCAGTGTCGAAGAGAAGAGTGTTTTCACCCGCGGAAAAGTGTATGCGATAGAAGGGGTGAAGGATATTTGGGGGGGGGGGGGTGGTGAGGAAGAGTTGTGTGGCAGCGTCCAAGCGTAGAGAAATGGCATTTCCATTTCTTATCTTCGGCGCTCGATACAGGAGTGTGAACGCACGAATCAGCCAACATAACTGTAGCACTGTACGTGAGGACATTGGAGTCATCGTGAGGGGGGCTCCGCATTAACGGATTGCCTCATCGACAAACGATTGGAGGAGGATTGTTTGTTTGTTGAGGAAGTGGTGAAAAGACCACCCCCGAAACATCAGCTGCTTATCATTAGCTAACCAATGTCTAGAAGCTTGCATTTCTATATATTGTGTTGTAGCTAAGCTGATTACACCAGTATTCCATTAATGTTGTTTTTGCAACAGTTTCTAATTCGGTACACTTCCATATCGAACATGCCTTTTAGAGCGTTACACCCTGCGCACATACAAACGCAGGCTAGGTGACGTGAGCGGTGTGATTTTCTAAAAACATTCCTCTGGATTGCTCGCTTCCATTTGGACAGTCTTATCTAATTCTGTGTTTTATAAACTCAATCCTGCGTTAGGACTCTCCCTCACTTCTATTTGTGCTGTGTTCCTGTATTCTATGTTTAACTAAAGTCACTAAGCCTGCGTTTCTAAGTCAGTAATAGTCTTTTTTGGTATATTTCAAGTTTTATATTGCTTGTAGTCACACACCTTATCAGCTTCTGACGCAAACAACAGAAATCGTGATTGATTTTATTGTTTTTGTATGTTATGTTAAAACACCTCTTCATGTTTGTGTTGTTGTAGATAGTTCAAGATCATTAATAAAACGACGGTATGTTGGTGAAAATGAGACTGAATTATCATTCTGTTCACGATCCTGTTATTTCCATTTTCAGATGAAATTCTTGTGCTGTTTGTAAAGATAATGAATTATCGTTGAATGAACTGGATTACTTTCGTAGGACGTAGAAATTGGTGTTTGATGGAGAAGGTGTACTGTCTTAGAAATGGGTATGTATGGAACTCTATGGAGATGGGTAGGCCTGTATATGGAATTTTTGTTCTTGATTCAAAATTACCGCCTGCAGGTCTGCCAACAAGACTTTACCACTGTTTTAAATTTGCTTATATACAATAATTTATAATCATAGAATAATTTATATCATATGTCATCAAAAAATCATTTTCATCATTCTCCAATTGACAAAGAATAGTAGTTTATGCAACGATTTTATTTTGACCCTTATTAAGGCACGAGTTAGATGTAAGTTATAACACGAGCGAATGCGAGTGTTATAAATATCTCACGAGTGCCTTAATGGCCAAATAAAATCGTAGCATACACTATTTTATCTACGACCATTAGTATACATTTAATTAAAACAATTTCATTTCACCTGTGGCCGTTCAGAGATACCTAACCTCTCGTCTCAAATATGAGAAGTTATTGTAGATTGTTAGGTTAAAGTAGCTGGTGTAGCAGTTTGATGAAATCAGCTGATAGTTTCACAATATTGAATTACGATATTGATTCCATCAAAAATGCTTCTGATTGGTCCAGAACCCGTGTTATAATGTAGAACCTGTACTATAATGATCTCTTTATGCAATGGGTCTCAAAAAGCATTTCGAAAAGACAGCTGTTTTGGCATCAATTGTGAAACTGTAATGTATGCTGTTTTGGCATCAATTGTGAACTGTAATGTATACATTATGACATGGTCGTAGATAAAAAAAATTTTTAAAGTCCAAAATCGTTCCATAAAGGAAAACATAATTATTATATGGAACAATTATAATTCTCTATGAAGATTTCTGTTGAATTCGATGCTGTTCCATATAACCCGAAACTAAGGGTTATATGGAACAGCAATAAATGTTTTAAAAAGCATGTGAATATTATAAATTGATGTTTTTCAAGCTAAATTGAGTATCTCATTTTAAAAGAACTGAATTTGAAATATTTTCTCTACTTATTTGAAGTTTAAAATTATGAAAATTAAAAATATTGTTCCATATATCCCCATGTGTCAGTACGGTATTATCTCTCGTTTTAATTGGTGATGACAAGGTGTACGATAGTGGCGCATAACTTTGAAATAACGGTTTGAAATACAGAAGATTCGTGAGCATTTTTATAGAAATGAGCTTTTATCTGATGATATTTGCTTGTTTGGAAAACTTGTAACAGTCCTCTCTGCAATGACAATCCCTGGGATATTTAATTACCAAATTGGAACTTGGTCGGAAAGGGGGTGGGAAAGAGGCATCTCGCCACTGGTCAGCCAAATCCCCATTATGTGACCTGCTGCCCCCTACCGCCCCAATACTTTTGATCTGTGACAGTCCTTGCCTGTCTATAATTGTTCAATTTACTTTAATAATAATAATAATAATAATAATTTATAATTGTTCACTTCACCATTAGTAGTATCTCTCTATAATAATTCTCTCTTCTATAACTATGAAAATTCTCATCAATGAACGTGATTGCAACTATCCCTAGCCCTACCAGTTTGTGAAAATATTGTCATTATTGTTGGAATACCCTAGTCCTATCAATTTTGTCTGCAATCGCCATTATTACATTGAAATAGTCTATATAAATAAAATTAGAGTTTTGTCTGTACATTTATCAGAATTATATATTTTTTGGTTATTGTTACGTTTTATACATTAAAGAAGCCGAAACAAGTCTTATCACAATTTCTGTCTGTCTGTCTGTCACGGCCCCGAAGGCATTTTACGCGGTCTTCTCCTGAAAAACGAGAGCATCGATCGGGATTTAAGTTATTTATCAGTATTGAAAACCTTTTTGACAATGTCTTTAGCTATAAAAAACTAAATTAACTTTTTTTTAACAGAATAATAAACGTTTAAAAAACCAAGTATTGTGCGCTTTTGGATATATTTTACGCGGCCTTCTCCTGAAAAACGAGAGCATCGATCGGGATTAAAGTTATTTATCAGTATTGAAAACCTTTTTGACAATGTCTTTAGCTATAAAAACTAAATTAACTTTTTTTTAACAGAATAATAAACGTTTAAAAACAAGTATTGTGCGATTTTGGATACATTTCTTCTAAGTTTTATTACCACATAAGAACAAATCACGAAATTTATCATGATATTATATCAATCAGCTGTTTTCAAATATTCTCTCTGATAACATACTGTCACTGAATTGTTTACGTTCCAAGTTGTTTACTAAGCTGCTAACAACTTCATGATCGTTGCTATCAAAAAAGCCGAAACATATTTAGTCACATTTTTAAACATAATCCGTACGAAGGACGGGCACAATAACTAGTATAAAATATTAATTTGTCCAAGATTAAAGACCTTTGAATTTACCTTTTGAATTGAAATAAAGCTGGGCATTTACGTTCCAACTTGCAGTACCACTTGCAGTACTGCTAGTAGTACTGCTAGATGGATAGTCGACTCCACTCACGCTCCTACTTACAATCCAACTTTATTCCTAATCAGCTGTGAACGTCGCTCTTGAGCCGAAAAATGTAACCGAAGTTGCCCGATGTTGCCCGAACTTACCCGAAGGTCATGCACTGACTGAGATATTATGGACGAATTTGATCCGACTGCCCCACACACGCTCCAACACCGTCGACATTCGTAAGTCGTCCCTCTAGTGGTCCCTCTAGTGGTCCATCTAGTCGTCCATCTACAATTCCAACCATCCAACAAGCCCATTCACGTTCCGTTTTCGGATCCAACCTTGAAGGTTGGACTGCAAGTGGTACTGCAAATCGGAACGTGAATGCCCAGCTTTACAGAACAGATGAGAAGATAATGGATTGAAAACTAGGAATTAATTGATACAGAATTTAGATTTAGAGAATACTGGAGTGAAATTTGTGGAGAGGATACTGATGAATATTTGGCATCTAAATAAAGATTATATTATTGTTATTGATGGGCTGGGTATAATACTGATCAATCTGTTAGCATCAAAGTACTCTGAAATAGTTGGTTCAAAAAACAGATTAGAGTGGAATTTAATAAAAATTGTTGTCAGTTATTTGCGCAAAATTGGGGAGTCCGATCCCTCTAGGCGTCAAATCTGCTAGAAAGTAGAAACCAATCTGTCAAAACAAAACAATTCAAAATAATTATAATTTTTTACTTCGGTTCCATAAGAGAGAAGAAATTTTGGTCGATAGGACAGATTACTATAAAAAAGAATATATTCCTTGTTTTTTCATAGTCTATTATTTTAATAACTATCATCTTTCAGAGAAAAATGGAAGCCATTTGAAATAAATGAAGCTGGTTTTTTTTTCAAAATTCAAAATTCTTTATTGCCAAACTCTTGTAAATAACAATCAATCACACACAATAAATTTTTTTTTTTGGCGCCATCAGCAAAGCATAGCTTGTTCGCTAACGACTAGTTCTCCTTTATTACGAATGAAAATTTTTCCTGTTTACTACCCAAAATTACACTGGAATGTTCATCAATAATTCACTAAATCAAGCATCCAACCAATCAAAAAAATAGTCCAAAACAAAAAAAAAAAACAGTAGAACAAAAAAGAAAATCTATCATCACTATCTTTAGCAAAACAACAGTAGAACAAAAAGAAAACTTATCAAATACAATAAATAGGCAACTATTACTCAACCTAAACGTTACTATAACTTTTATAACGTTTATTCACTAATAATTCATTATGATGAATTATATTGTTTATTCATTATGATGAATTATATTGTTTATTCATTATGATGAATTATATTGTTTATTCATCGTGATGAATTATATTGTTCCAATCTAATAAAAAATAAATTATTATTAGAATTAGAATGAACTATTTACGACTTGAAAAAATGACCCATATTCACCCCAGAAAGCTTTCAACTAATTAAACGATTATCTTCCTGGACTGAGAAGTTGATGATGTTCCAATTTCCATTTACTTTTTATACTATTCACATCTTTCCGTTTTCTTTCTAACCTGTTTCTCTTTCCTCCCTCTTCTCCTTTCACCCCTCTCTACTCTCTTTCGACTTTTTTAGCCGTATTTTTGACCAAATCAGCCGTTTTCGTTTTCTTTCCAACCTGGTTCTCCTTGTTCCTTCTCCTTTCGCCCCTCTCTCCTTTCTTCCGTCTTTTTTCAGCCGTATTTTCGTGCCAAATCACGTGTTGAGCAGACACCCACGCTACTCATAATCATCATTCACAACGGTTCGCGAAACGATTATTTCGAATATTTTGCAGGCCATTATCAGGTGGTGTGTATGAACATTGCATACGCCGTTAATAGGCACTATATATGGCGCATGCGCACAGAGGTACCATTTCTATCATCCAGTTCAATATTATAAACATAGCCGGTGCCGGTCGTAAATACGCTTATGGCAGTCGTATGTTCACACGGCGGTATCTCGGTCTATCTGACCGGTGTAAACGGTCTCACAGACCACCTCGACCAAGTCTCATTATCTCCTCCTGTACACATTCATCATGACTCGGATATAGCGAGCACTTCGCGGGTCCAAATCGGCGAATAAAACACTCGCTTCCACCCGCTTCTTTGTGTAGACGTAGAGCAAGGAGTTGCCATAGCAGTAAGCTATCTGCTTGTTCTGCGACCGAACTCCAGACTATATTATAAGCATTCACAATCGTATCATACCGTCCAGGATCGGCTTAAATTTATTGTAATTATCATTTTATTATCTACCGATATGCGAAGCGTATTTAGTTGAGAGACCGTTTCTCATAAGCAAGTTCACAACCAGTGGTCATTGGCTTTTCTAAAAGAACTGCAATCGATTTTCGAAAGAGCTACATATTCTTAACAAAAGTGGTGTATTCGAGTATCCAGGGGTGCCCACACCCCCAAGCCTCATGACGCACCCCTCCTAAATTCAACAACAAAGCCCCAACCCGCAAAAAATAAAATGCCGAAAAATAAGCCAAAAACTAACATATTAAACATAACTATTTTAGCTAATGCATATTCAATAGTATAATAATAATTATTATAAATCGATTGTCATTAATTGACATTCTATCTGGTATCTTTGTAATATAGTTTTGAATTTCGTCTCGTTAAACACGGTTTCAATCAACTTTACCCCCCCCCCCCCCCCAAAAAAAACAACTTTTGGATACCCCCCCCCCCCCCCCTATGGGAACTTCTGGAGTATCCACGTTCAAAGATTTAAGAAATGTTTGCAAAGTAAACAATCTAAATCTTTGCCGTATTTTTATTATTGATCTGTCTTATTAAAATTTGATTAAATAAATAATTTCATTTCCCTTTTCATAATATACAGTACAAAGTATTTTAACTAAGTGGTTATTTATATTACAGGTAATAATAAGATATATATATATATATATAATAAATATAACATATATTTAGGAAATCATCCTACCCCACTATGGCATGCCATGTTCTAGAGTAGATTATTGAACTATTAAAATGATAGTTGCTTTCCTTTGAGATGTTCTTAATCAGTGTATTATAGGTAAATCCTTAAACCACATTTCTCTGAACGTTCTTTGTTTAATCAGTGTATTTATATGTGGATCATTCAATTCACATTAATAAGTAATTTTTAAGAGTTTTCTTGCTTTTAGATTTATTTATTCATTCTCAAATTATCATTTTTGAGGATGGAGCCCACATAGGTCTGAGACCTGCGGATTGGATGACGGTGATTTATGAGTTAAACCTTAGTTTTAGATGGGTTCTGAACCACGGGGAAGTGATTTTACAGCTGAGAGCAGGGGTTTTTTTTGCTGGCCAATCCAATCGGTCACCCTTACAAAGAGGGCCTAGGAGTTCGTAGCTTATGTCTATCTGATTGAACAGATACCTGCTACGGCTCATGTTTTCACTTCCCCAACTCACTCTGTCCCCTGATATTCCTGTACTCCTCTACTTTGAAAAATTCATTCCCAATTAATTTTTTTCCTAACACATTTTTCAGAAAATCATCTTTCCGTATTTTTCTTTCAAGAACTCTTTTTTTTTAGGGAAGTGATAGCCGCGAGCCGTAGCAGGTATCTGTTCAATCAGAACTCTTAACACATTGTATCTCCTGTCTTATCAATTATTCTAATTCTTAAGGTTGAGTTGCACAATGAAATTACTGATTGATGCTTCATGAAATTGTATGGAAAATTTAACTAATATTTATTTTAAACAGATTGCACAAATGAACTACGCGAAGAAACATATTGATTCTTGAGTTAATTGCCTTGTAGAAAATTGATTTCATAACAAAAGTGCGCAAATATGATAGGAATTAAATCGAAATTATTATAGTGTTGTCCACCGACTTCAAATACCACAGCCAGGTTGATCTAAGATTGGTGTAAGCCTACTTTCTGCAATGATAAAATTTGAATTCGTATAATAGCATCCAATTTACAGTTCCCACTCATGTCGTAACTTACTCTTCAATAATCAATGTAAATAAGATCTCAAAACGAACATTTTGAGTGGGCACATTTAAGCTACAAATGAAATTACCTTCTGATATCTGTATTGGAATATCAAGAATAAATTTGTCCAATGCGTGTGTGTGATATCATTACTCCACGCCCCAAAACTAATAAATCCGATTATCCTCGATTAAAAATCCCGACTGCTAATAAGAATATGTAATTGTGATACGGGGGCGGAGAAAATAGCACACGCATTTCGGTCGTAAACATGCGTTTTACGTATCCAAATTTACGTTCCGCTTCAGTTCCGTTCCGTTCCGAGTTCGTTCCATAGAATACTATTAATAATGAAGATTGTTCGTATTGATATTACTCGAAATATCAAAGCTCCCTTTGTTTTCGCTGCTTAGGTCTAACTTCGAAAGAGAAATGCGCCACACGAAATCAGAATAAGCCTATAATTATTTTAACTATTTTTCAACATTAAAAAACAAAGGAAGTGTTTTGAAATTAATTTATTTGCTTTCTTCTTATGCTATGTATGCATACCTATTGGGAAAGAAAGTTTAAGAGATTGTTTGTTATTCCTTGAGAACTACTGAGTTGTGTTCTGCTGGAGGCTCAAGGGCCTCCCATTCAGCACAGCTCTGTCACTAGCATCTCAGTAATTTATACAGTAGAAAAGCGCACATTCATGCATGCATAAGCAGTCGTTGTTGAATTTGAAATTGAAATGTGTGTTTAGGAATGGTGAAATAGTGCAGAAATAAAATTGTGTTTGCCAGAGAGGTGTGGGGTGTTTATCATGTTCCCTATTGAGCTGATCGTGAAATTTGTTATGCTCCAGAGGTTGTGTTTACAAACATTAGTTAGTAGTATATTGTATATGGGGCGGCTCAGAACTATAGATTTTTCTGATATAATTTATTCTAGTTTTTTTTAGTTATTATTATTATTATTTTTATTATTATTATTGTTGTTTAACAGAATTATGAAGTGGTATCCAATTAGTAACTGCATTATACAATTATACAGCCTTTTTTGTGAATTTAATGAACAAATACAATCAAAATTTGTAAATTTGACTGTATTAAATAATAATATTTCCCATGAAGCCAATATTATATCGAATGACATGTCTCTTGAAAATATTTACTAATATTATTCTGTTATAATGTTACTTGATAACTAGTTTTTAAGGCTGTGCGCAGGGTTTTTAGTCATATTTTTTTTCGAAGTTCATTGAATTGGATATTATTAAGGTATTGAAATGCTAACTATTGCCATGAGAAATTATTTTTTTAATCAAATATTATATGGAATATGGGAGTCAAAAGTTGAAATTTTTCGTTTTTGGGGGGCAATTAAACTCACCTACAAGTTATTTTAAACATTTGATAATTTTTTTATAACTGAAAGACACCTTGGGGAAAAGAATAACACATTTTTTAATTCAACAATTCGTTTTTTCAAAATATTTTTTTTTAAACTGAAATTTTTTGCATGTTTTAAAAAATTAATTTGAGAAAACTAATTGTTTGATCGGAATGAAAAATATGTCATTTTTTTCCTCAATGTGTCTTTCATTTTAAAAAAATTTATCAAAAGTTGAAAATAACTTTTAGGGGAGATCAATTGCCCCCAAAAACCGAAAAATTTTAACTTTAAACTCTTATATTTCACAAAATATTTGATGAAAAAAATAATTTATCATGGCAATAGTCAACATTTCCATACCTTAATAATATACAATACAATAAACTTAAAAAACAATTATGACCAAAAACCCTGCGCACAGCGTAACTGAACGAAGCTTTCTATGAAGGAAGATTGAAAAGAAATACAGACTTGTTGACATAAACAATAATTCTATTTGCACAGTGTAGTTCATTTTTGTGTTTCAAAAAAATGCATCCTGGTTTATATTTCGGTTCTAATATTGCTTTCGACTGTTCGCAGTTGTAGAAGTGCTTTCGAATGTGAAGTTTCCTTTCCAGTTTTAGGATAAGCAACTTACTGCTTGATAAATCCATTACTTGGTTTTCAAATTATTGGAATTGTTTCTTAAAATTATATTAACATCCAGTCCTAACTACCATTTTCTATTAACTTTGCACTACTCTTCTTTTGATCTATTGACTGCTATCCATACATTTATGATTTTACCTTCTATTTCATGTGAAAGAATTGAAAGTTCCATATTGTATATTTTAGGTAAAAGAATCAAAATTCATTATTATTATTATTTTTCTTTTTTCCGAATCACTCACTTTGGGGTACGTTGAATCAATATTGTTTCTCCATGGATGCTTCTTTCCGCTTCTTCTAGTATTCCTTCATTCTCTCCGATGTTGTCTTTCTTCTCTCCTCTTATACTGCAGTACCTCTTCTAGTTTTAGGAAGTTCTTGGAATCTTCTATTTTCATCTCCCAACAAATTTCTTAAATGTACAGTGTTCTTTATTGTATTCTCTGTAATATTCAATTCATCAAAATCAATTTGAACTTGTTTGAACCAGTTACATTTTGTTTTTCTGGTTTTGAAAAAGCCGAATATTTGTTTGGTGAGTCTATTTTCATTCATTCTGAACATGTGACCGTAAAAACTCATTCTTATTTTTTTATACTATCTGCAATCTTCTTATAGTTTTATTTGAAGTCAAATGCACTTCATTGTTTTAAGGTTTCGTTCCTAATATTTTTCTTCTTTTATTATTATTATTTACAGGAAAACGCTAAGTATTCCGTTGTTCGCGTTGCTTGTGACAATTCTTCTTTTTCTTGTTAGCCCAGTGTTCTTTCATCCTTTGTGAGAAGCTCTGTTTTCTGCCTTTTTTCTATCTAGATCGACATTATACTGTTTTCAATATTTAAATTGAAATAATATTGAAAGTTGTAAATTCAATGCTACGTACCATATTTTAGAGTTGTAGTGAATATTGTTGAAAGAGACATTGTAGATCAAAGCCTAGTGAGAAGCTCTGTTTTCTTTCTTAATTCCATGTGAGTCTATATTATATACATTATTTCAATTAAAAAAAAATTGAAAGTTGCAAATTCAATGTTACAATATTTCAGATTTGTAGATAATATTACTGAATCAACCGTAGACATAGTAAATTCAATTCAATTCAATTTATTTATTGTCAACAATACATAATAAGACATTCATATATTCAAACAAAAATAACATCACTTCTTATCATAATAATGAATATCTACATAAAACATCATAAATGAAATAATTGTTACATCCCTCTTTAAGCAAAGCTTGTGCTGAGGGATGGTGCATCTCTAAAATGCCAATATCATATAAGACATTGAATTAAAAAATAACATGTATACTACAAGAAACCTGAAAAAAACATATCTGTTCTGCTCATTATACAAATGTTAGTATATTAAAATAAATGTTAGTATAGGCTATTGGTTTAAAATATACAACTGAATATTTATAGCAAAATAATAACAAAATTGATACCTAAAAAAACACATCTAGTTTTCTATTATTATTTTAAATGAATGAATCTTCATTATAATACAAAATTGTGAAAATATAAATTTTAACACAATAATATAATAGGAATTAATTACAGTATGTACTTTTCCATTACCTGCCTGCACTATAAATCTTGCTATTTATAATTAAAATTGTGTCCACTTTGAACTAGTCTCTTTGATAAAACAATCGAAGGCACTGTCTAAATGATTTGTGAGTGGACAAATAATAATAATCCATAATGGACTGGGGCGACCCGGAGATTTCAAGTAACAGACGGTTAAAAAGTCTAGGGCCATTATATGCTGCATGAACACTGGCAGCTGTTCTACAACGTGGTTCCAACAGGAATCTCTCAGATTGTCTACGGGTATCATAGCCGCGAAGTGGGGCTATGGGGAATTCATTGCGTCGTGAATAGACAAAACTGGCCAGATCAAAATCGCACAACTGTTCAATACTGAGTACATTAAAGTCTAGCATCAAAAGACTATAAGTGAAAATCTAATTGGTTTTAATAGATCGATTCTCATCTCTTGGTTCATGGTTATAATAAATTCAAGCTAGACTGATAAACTGAAGTACTTTGGAAAAGTTGAGAGGTCTTAATATTTAATTATTATTTGATGGCGGGGTGGCTTGACCACTGCAAACCTCTCTTTATTGAGAATAAAGTGATGACAGTGTTCAATATTTATATCTACGAGTGCTTGCAGTCAGTCAAGAAGAATTTAAGTAGTTATGCTATGGTCAATGAAGTGCACCTCCATGCCACACGAGCTCAAAATAAAATAGTAGTTCCCCTGGTCAGGCTTGAGAAAACAAAAAAAAGTTTTCCAGTATCAGGGATCAAATTTTTCAATGCCCTGCCCCAAAACATACAAAAGCTGCACTTTGTGAAGTTCAGGTCGGTGGTTAGAACCTGGCTTTTGCTAAACCCTTTCTACTCTTTAGCTGAGTTTTTCACAGTAAATATGAACTCTATGCTGGATCATATTTGAGTTGAGTCAGGCCTTTTTAATTCTCATACCTCAAACCTCATATCTCTGGCTACCTAGGATAATGAGTACTACCGTAATCAAGATTATTATTTTTTTGGCAAAATGGACAATACCATAATTTTTTTACTATTTTAAATTAATATTAATACTATTTTTAATAATTAATATGTTTAACTGACGGTCATTTTATATATAATGACTTGATGATGATAATGATGAAACGATTATGATTATCTGATAATGTATTTGCTTCATTCTTGTCTGCTAGTGTTTTATTGTTGTTTATTTTGATTAATATAGGATTTTTGAGATTTTTAATATAGGATTTATACATGTGTGTATGTTTATATATATATATATATATGTGTGTGTGTGTGTGTGTGTGTGTGTGTGTGTGTGTGTGTGTGTGTGTGTGTGTGTGCGGGTATTTTGCGGAAGATTATTGTTATTTGTTGTAAACTCTCTTGCCTGGATCAAAATCGAGATGTGTGTCAGCTGAAAAGCTATATCTATATGTTTATGTTAATTGTTAATGACTTGGCCAATGTTACATATGTTGTATGATGGGCTGAAATAAAATGATTATGATTATGATTATGATGGTCAAAAAAGCAACAAAATCAATTTTCTTGTCTGTAATGGAACTGAAATGACGGCACCCGTTGACCGGCTAACAGCAGTGTACGTAAACCACTGAACTCGTAATAACCGTTAAATTGCGTTGCCTTTGTGGTCGCCCAGTATATCGTTGTACCCGACCGAGCCGAAATCATACTTGCGTATCGTCCGTCCGTCGCCTGCCGAAAAACATGTAACATGCAATGGACTCGCACTAAACACGCGACATTACCGTTGCGTTACGCACTGTTCAGACGTAACATAATATTGTGCATGAACGAACGCATGAAACGTCGCCGCTGCTCGCTGGTAAGCGTGAGCTCGGTTACCATTTCAGCGCTCCAACGCCGCCATTTTGTCACTCCTTCAGTGACCGAAAAGTGACCTTCACTTTTTTGGCGTTATTAATAATGGGTGTGGAATCTAAACCACATAGTACTGTAAAAATTGTAAGCATAGGCGTATCCAAGGATGTTCCCGAGAGAGGGTCCTCGGACCTCCCTGTAGCTCGGTTGTGGTAGCCATCCTGGATACGCCTATGATTTCAAGATATGTTTCAAGCATCTTGGACATGTTTCGTGACAAACTACAGCGAATCTACGCATTGCCATAGCACGGCCGTCTCCTTATTCACGAACTGTAGTTAGTACTTCAACTTGTGTGTGATTGATAAATTAGTTCATGTAGTTTCTGTAAACTATTATGTAATTTTTTCCTGTTTGTATGTAGTATAAGTAATATGCTGTGAAACAAACTTTGAAGTGGGTTTTGTATTAAGCTGATTACTTCGACTTTTTAGTACAATATTTCACTTCTTGGGTATTGAACCTAGAATGCTGTTCACTTACATACATAATACATATTGTTACGGGTTCTATGTTCAAAATAACGCTGGCAACATTTAAAATTTATCATTCGCACTTTATTTACACAAATATTCCACAATACGCACTGATCAGTAATGTCTTACACAAAATAAGCAATCAAAAACAGATAAATCGATATTGTTTACAGATTAAGAGTTTTTTTCCTGTACAAAAATCAACCACTAAAAGTTAAAAGGCCGATCTAATATTAAATAATAACTGTCCAATAATATTCAAAAAGAAACGTCTAAAAAGAACAATTAACTTACGTAGCACAAGTCCGTAATACAATATTAGTAGTCCACTGGTATGAATTAAATAGGAAAAAGAATTATCACTAAAGGCACAATATACGGTAATCAATTATCACTACAGAACTGTCACACTTGCTGTCTCGGCAAATTTCAAACAAGACTGAACTAACTTACAAAAGTCTCTCTCTTATTTATATAGTTTTCAGTAGTCTAGAAAGACCTACATTTCTCTATTAACTTCTACCGAATTCGATAAGATTCCTAAATAAACAAATAAGAAGCTCTCGCATATTTCATAATATTCGATAAGATTCCATTAAATTCTAATCAAACATTTAGAACATTCTGCAAAGCTCCAAGTAAACAACATAAAAGTGTCAAAAGAAGAGTAATTAATTGCCTAGAAGTCAACATTTACGTAGCAGATAACACCGAGAACCACTGTTCCTTCTTTCTCTTCATTTTCACTACAATATATAAGTGTTCCTTTCACCTCCAAATTAAGCCTCACCTCAACTAATTGATATAGTAATATTAGTACAATATTTCACTTCTTGGGTATTGCACCTAGAATGCTGTTCACTTACATACATAACATAATACATATATAAGTGTTCCTTTCACATCAAAATTAAGCCTCACCTCAGCTAATTGATATAGCAATTGTGGTAACTAGTGTATAAGATTGTATAATTGTTAATCTGACTTGTTTTATTACTCGTTAACTGGAGTCTCCAAGACGTAATCTACAAAAAAAAAAAATAATAATAATAATAAATCTGGTGAACGTGGTGGAATGGGATTACAGCAATTTACGGTAACTAACATCACATCATAATTAGTATTCACGATTTTTTTCAATTTCATGACATAATTGATGACGTTAAAAGATCGTTACCCAACCCTTAGGTAGTGTTTAGATTTTCTGTGTAGGATTGTACAGTTATTTATCAAATTTCTTGGAGTCTTAAGCCTATATAGATCTATAAATGTCACGTCAATAGCCTATCCTTTTTAATTATCTTGTTTGAATCATAATCATTTTATTTCAGCCCATCATACAACATATGTAACATTGGCCAAGTCATTAACAATTAACATAAACATTTATAGATATAGCTTTTCAGCTGACACACATCTCCATTTTGATCCAGGCAAGAGAGTTTACAACAAATAACAATAATCTTCCGCAATATACCCGCAAACACACACACATATATATAAACATACATACATACACACATGTATAAATCCTATATTAAAAATCTCAAAAATCCTATATTAATCAAAATAAACAACAATAAAACACTAGCAGACAAGAATGAAGCAAATACATTATCAGATAATCATAATCGTTTCATCATCAAGTCATTATATATAAAATGACCGTCAGTTAAACATATTAATTATTGAAAAAAAAAAACAGTTAAAGACATAACTGTATACGGCCGATGGCAGATGCCAAGCCTAAATGAGCTGTAAACTGTGTTTTATGGTTGTTCGCAATTCAGTTTTCTGCATATGAAATATGGGTAGCATTATTGTCTGTAGTTTTTTAATGTTAATGAGCTACCTGAATGTGACTTCTTGTCCATTTTTATTACTAATATATTTCCTCCCTTGTTCGCTTCCATTCGCATGCATTCAGTTATGGTTTTACTACTAAAAGCGTGTTAAATGTAGCCGATAGCTGGTGACAGTCTGAAGGAGACCAAGGACTGTCTCTGTACAAGAGATATGCTGGCGTCTTCTCAAGTTCTCTAGGAACGCGTTTATCCAGCAATTTGGGACTGTTATGTCGCCTGTTGTTGGAAATGATTTTCGTTTATGCAAAAATAAAAATGATAGTGATGAACGTGATGTGCAGGTTCCCAGGATTCAGGAAGAGCTCGGTGCCTCCGTTTTTTATAGCTGTGCAATGTGCATTTGAGTCTGTGGATCCAGTTGATCTGTGCATATCATATCAGTTTAGGATAAAAAGTTTATTTTTAGGTTTCAGATAATTTTTAACGAAGTTTTTGTCAAGAATGCAGTATTGGGCTGGAAAGCCTGTTGTTCCATTGGAATGTTTGTAAATCCACTTCCCAAAGCTCTAGGTATCACTTACCTTCCCCTTGTATTCGAATTTTTCGATAGTAATCGTCGCATATAAGTCAATAGTCCATTGTTGGATTATTTGAACGATCTCTTGCTCCTTGTGTTTGTTCATGTACTGAAATCATACTCCTTTTTCGTTTGCTTTTCTGAAATCATACTCTTTTTTCGTTTACTTTTCTGAAATCATGCTCCTTTTTTGTTTGCTTTTCTGACATCATAATCCTTTTTTCTTTGCTTTTCTGAAATCATAATCCTTTTTTGTTTGCTTTTCTTAAACCATACTCCTTTTTCGTTTGCTTTTCTGAAATCATACTCTTTTTTTCGTTCTGAAACATTAAGTTACCGGTGACGTAGCCAAGATTTTGAAAGATTTTGACCCCGGTGGGGTCTTTTGATTGACCGGGGGTCCGTGGGTACTTCCCCGGAAAATTTTTGAAAATGAGAGGCCCTAGAACGGTCTTTTTTTGCTCTCCTGGCATTGAAAATTAACACCAACGTCAGTGCTTTGTCTTAGTCATAAGCGTATCCAGAAATTTTTCAAGGGGGGGGTCCACTTTACCAGAGTTGTCTCTCACCTACATACAACACTCCCCCCCTCCCCCTACCGGCAATCAAATCCTAAAACTTTTATTCATTTTGTAACTATACAGCAAGTATGACAGCAGCCGTAGTTCACCAATTTTAACCTAATTCAATTTATTAATTAAGTACTATACTGTACTACTTATTACACAATACATATACTTATGGTTTTTTTTTAATGTTAAAAAGTTGCTTATCCCATTTTGCAATTTCCAAACTCCATGTTTTTAAAGAAAACATATTTTTTGACACCCATCCCGTGTGAGATGAAAGGTGAAGACAACAATACATTAAAAGGGTGCATTCTATGAGTATGAAATGAAGAAACCAAGTACCCTGATGTGTATCTTATTGAGAGGGTACTAGGGAAGAAAGGTAACAAATTGTATGTGAAATGGTTGAGCTTTGATTCGAAATACAATTCATGGATTTATTATAATAGTGTTGTCTACGCGAATATTTTCTTTTTTCAGCCAAAACAAACTTAAAACGAGAAATCAAAAATCCAATTGAAGAATTAAAAACTAATACTAAACGGCAGTAATTATTTTATTCACTTTTTATAAATGCACGATTGTATGGCATTGTAGGCTACCAGGACCGAGAACGAAATTATTAATTTTACTTCAACACAGACCGTGATCCACGCAGAAACTGAGCTTCTGGGCAGTTGAAAAGCTCATACGGAAGTCTATAAAATCATTTTTTTATTTTATCATGGAAAAAGAATTCACAATGTCAACATTGGCGAGCTATGCTACTTTAATAGGTTTTTTCTAGACTACCGTAATGACTTCTCCCAGTTTTGTTTTGGAATTCTAACCCACTCTTCCTCGATAATGTACCATACATTAAAGTTCTCTCCTCTATCGTATAAAGATAGACTAAACATGCTAAAATAACAGCCGCCATGCTCAGTTCTCAACACTCCAATATTGTAATATTAATTCCATCTAGATTAAATTTTGTTTACTAAAATTATTATCACTGGTAGAATATTATTCTCAAGAACCTTTCCTACAGCAAAAAAGCATTCTATCTAGTGCTTAGTCATCTCAAATGGGGGTCCGGACCCCGGACCCGGGGACCCCCCCTTGAATACGCCCCTGGTCTTAGTATATCCAGGCGTCTTTCTAATATGTTTAGTTAATTGAATGAAAAATTTAAAGCTTATGGTGGATATTTTGTCTCTTATCACTAAGTTATCCCAGTTCTGACCGAAAGATTTTACCTCGGGCCACTCCCGTGTTTCGGAGGACACGTTAAGCTGTCGGTCCCGGCTGCCTAAAAACAGTCGTTAAGTCACGTCAGAGGCCCTGAAGTTATTCAGGTGCGACCTGATAACTCTGACACCAGACCTGAGCCAGCCAGGTCACACGATATTATTATTATTATTATCACTAAGTGGCTATGTGCTCATAGTTAATTGCTGTAAAAAGATGGTAATGTTATAAATTATTAATCTAAGTACCGTAGTGTAGAATTCAGATTGTTGCTAACTCATCAATGCTGTAAGTTTCAATGACGTCTGAGGACGTAATTTTCATAATACTAGAATAAGTTCACAATGAGATTGAAGTTTATAGTTGGAACAAAAGATTTGCAACTCTCAATGTGAAAATTTTGTATTTTAGTAAAATACAAATAAGATAAAATATTTACAGTTTAATTTTATTTTTCCTTTAGCCGCCATTACATTCAAAACATCTTCTGCGGTGAATGGTACAGGATAGTGAATAGCCGGTCCCGTCAGTCTTTCGTTTCCCATCCTATTCCTTTCGTTTAATTAATGGAAAATTATATAAAATTTAGGACCGGAAGGGGGGTCTGGACCCCCTGGACCCCCCCCCCCCCCCCCCCCGGCTACGTCACTGAAGTTCCGATTTCTTCTTCCAATCTCCTTTTATCTTGATTCAGCTTTCCATCTTTAGCAATGATTGAATCAATTTATTAACTAATTTTCTTAATATAACCAGTTTTCTTATAATCACCAATACTTTCTAACCCAAATAATGAAATATTGGTTCCTCTTTTTAAATTCTCTCCAAAAATCTACTACTACTACTATTAGTATTAAAAATTGTTACTGCTACTACTAAAAACTACATTCCTACTAAATTACTATTGCTAATAAACTGTACTTGAATGGGAAGTGATAGCCGTGAGCCGTAGCAGATATCTGTTCAATCAGATAGAGATAAACTGCGTTCTCCTGGGCACTCTTCGTAAGGGTGACCGAAAAGATTGGCCTGCAAAAAGACACTGTTCTCTGCTGTAAATTCCCTTCCCGGTGGTTCCGAACCCACCTAAAACTCATCAATCACCATCATCCAACTCATTACCCACGCAGAGGTCTCAAACCTATGTGGACTTCATCCTGCCAAAAAGAAGCATGCAAAATTGTATTTCCGTTCTCCAGCTACGTCATCGATAACCGTTATCTCATCAGGCTAAATCGAATGATTTAAGTATGCCTATTAATAATTCGTGAAGTTTGTTGATTACTTTGAAATTTCCAGCCGATCGATCTCTTAACCCACGTAAGCTGTTCCTGTTCAATGTCAGTAGCATTAAAATAAATATTCCAATGCTGGAATCTTGTCTACAGAAATCTTTGTCGTGTTAAACTTGTCGTTAAAGTGACATCTACAGGTTTGGCAACTTTTCAATAGCTGATTAGTATTTGCACGAAGCGTATTGCGATGTTGCAAATCGTACATTTGAAATCGGTTCGATTGGTAACGGTGAGATTTTAATCTTTGATTCGTTGACGTTATTAGTTTCGATCAGGTGGAATGTGGTGGTGGTGATGGTGGCTGTCGCGTAAGTTTCGTAGGTGATGCGTGAGATATAAATGTTGCTCAGCAGCCCTTGTAAAATCTGACTCCAGCAGTGCCGTGGCTTCTGTTTGTGATATTGATCTGTGCATTCGCCAATAATCAATTCAGATGTCGAACTATGAAAATTTCTTGTTGGGCTACGTAGCTGAAGAATGTTGTTCTGCTGTGTATGCTGAACAGAGATGTTCTACATAGATTTACAAAGACACTTTTTCAATATAGACAAGTTTCAGGGAACTGGAATTTGAATTTGATTTCTGTAGCTGATCCCGATTTATCCATATTATAGCTATCTAGAACCCTGAAATGGCAATATTGTTATTTTTTGCCTCATGTGTGAAAATCCTAGTAGAACAATGAAAATGTATGCTTTTCTATACTAACTAGCTATTGTACCCGTCCTTCGTACGGATTGTGTTTAGAAATAAGACTAAATTATGTTTCGGCTCTTTTGATAGCAACGATCATGAAGTTGTTAGTAGCTTAGTAAACAACTTAGAACGTAAACAATTCAGTGACAGTTATCAGAGAGAATATTTGAGAACAGCTGATTGATATAACATGATAAATTACGTGATTTGTTCTTATGTGGTAATAAAACTTAGAAGAAATGTATCCAAAATCGCACAAAACTTGGTTTTTAAACGTGTATTATTCTGTTAAAAAAAAGTTAGTTTTTATAGCTAAAGACATTGTCAAAAAGGTTTTCAATACTGATAAATAACTTTAATCTCAATTGATGCTCTCGTTTTTTAGGAGAAGGCCGCGTAAAATGTATCCAAAATCGCACAATACTTGGTTTTTAAACGTTTATTAATCTTTTAAAAAAAAAGGTTAATTTAGTTTTTTATAGCTAAAGACATTGTCAAAAGGGTTTTCAATACTGATAAATAACTTTAATCCCGATCGATGCTCTCGTTTTTCAGGAGAAGGCCGCGTAAAATGCCTTTGGGGCCGTGACAGACAGACAGACAGAAATTGAGATAAGACTTGTTTCGGCTTCTTTAATGTATAAAACGTAAAAATAACCAAAAAATATATAATTCTGATAAATGTACAGACAAAACTCTAATTTTATTTATACATATAGATGACGGAAGGCAAAATGAAGGTCACATACTGCAAATTCAACATTCTAACAAGTAAAAGATTCTCCCTTGTTGGGAATGAATTTGATTTATGGAATATCAAAACTGACACTGTATTTCTATGTAAGTAATGTATTTTACTCATTCAAACAGGAGGAATGCATTTCGCTTCTGAGGAGTAGCTTCATCACTTCGCCATCAGGGGTCGTGTTAAGTTGAGGTTAGAATGAGTGACCATTATATAATTGAAAATCCAACGTAGGCTAAAGCCGAATGCATTACTTCCATTTGAGCGAGTAAAAATCATAATTTAAATAGAAATACTGTTTCAGCTTTGATATTAGAGTTTTGTTATGGTGAACATCGCCAAATTTAATTTACAGCATTATGGTAAGGTGTTATTTATTTAATATGATTGAAAATGAATTACCGTACATTTTATATGCATCTGTAACATTCTAAACCCTTTTATTTTTTCATTTCGTTGATGGATTTAATCAGCATCATCGCGATAGGGATTAAAATCCGTATTATTTGCGGGATAGTTGGTGTTAGAAACAAGTTTCTTAAAACTTCAACCCGACATTTTTTCTTTCCATGTAATGGATGTATTTTAATTTTGACTTAAAATATTTTAGAGTATCCTTCATTTCATCTAACACTCAATAGTTAACGAAGCCAAAGGGTTGCAATTCGTTCAGGAGAAATAAATGTCACGTACTGAGCGTATAGATGCTCACTCACAATATTCAAGCTCTTAAATAGGATTCACAAACAATTTTTGAATGTAAAGTTCAGTTTTTAAATGATAATATTGATTATTTTCTTATGTAAACTTGAAAGGAACTTGCTACACAGAACTAGCATTTTATGTGGGTCAGGGACGCGTTTCAAACTACTGTATATGACGTTCAACTTCGGTGCTTGAACACTGACCTTCACAACAAATATCAATACTGACATATAAAAGTGCGTTGGATCTGTGGCCGGTTCAGGTCTAGTTTCCAGGTCGTACCTTAATTTCAGGGAAATGGCATAATGTAATGGCTAACAAGCTTGACTCCTCGGAATTGAATAAATGAATCAATTTATTCATTTCCACACAACATATTACAATCATAATAGAAGTACTATGAAAATAGAAAAAAATCCCCACACAGATTGCAGATCCGTGTGTGAGGAAAGAATTCCTATCTACTAATGTAAGAGGTACTTTTATAGTAGTTTATGGAACGATTTTATTTTGACCCTTATTAAGGCGCGAGTTAGATGTAAGTTATAACACGAGCGAATGCGAGTGTCATAAATATCTCACGAGTGCTTTAATGGCCAAATAAAATCGTTGCATACACTATTTTATCTACGACCACTAGTATACATTTAATTAAAACAATTTCATTTTACCTGTGACTGTCAGAGATACCTAACCTCTCATCTCAAATACGAGAAGTTATAGTAGATTGTTAGGTTAAAGCAGCTGGTGTAGCAGTTTGATCAAATCAGCTGATAGTTTCACAATATTGAATTACGATATTGATTCCATCAAAAATGCTTCTGATTGGTCCAGAACCCGTGTTATAATGTAGAACCTGTACTATAATGAGCTCATTATGCAACGGGTTTCAAAAAGCATTTCGAGAAGACAGCTGTTTTGGCATCAATTGTGAAACTGTAATGTATACATTATGACATGGTCGTAGATAAAATTATTATTAATACATGAGTTTCTATTGAACTTTGGAAAAGATGCAATTAGTTTTTTGGTAAGTACAAATTTAAAAATTGAATTTTGAAGAATTGAAAATTCTATACTTGAAGAACTGAAAATGATCCAGCAATAAAATAATAATAATAATCCAGGAACAGAATAATGGTCAATCAACTATTGATAAATAATTGGCAAAACACACAGACAGCGACTTAAACGCTCAGGAATTAAGTGTAGGGTGAGTGAATCAGCGCCACAGATAACAATTGATGTTGATGGTATCAATATTTATTAGAATGTGTCTCAATAAACGTGACAAAAAGTTTATTCACTTTATTTATTAATTCTTCTCTTTTTTGACACGTGACATGCAGCCCTATTTCGCGAGCCTATCCGGTAGTTATCCGTTTGTAAGAGATGTAAAGAGATGACAACGAAGGCATTCTCATACGCGCATGCGTACAGGAAAACAATGAAAATTCTTTTCAACATTGTAGACGTTCCAAAATGCTCGTGATGTCTGTCAGAACGTAGAGTAATGCATACGGCAGATTCGGAAATCGCCTCAACTGTTTTGTCTGAATGCTCAAGTCTGTTGTAGCCACAGAGAAGGAATATAACTTATTTCTATTATAGTGCTATATATTTTGAGTGGTGGCAGCTGCCTATTCAATCATCACAAACAGACAATATCGTGTAGTTTTCCTGGAAATGCTTACATGTTCCTCCTACTCCACCTTGTATTCTGTCTGTAAACTGTATCCAGCCAGTTTACGGTATTCTTGGTCTGAATAATGGCATCGAATTGTTATGGGAAGGTCAATGTTACATTTATGCTATCGAATCCCACCCGCACTTCTCATTCTCAGCCTTATAAATCATTTGAAGTGGACTCAGTTGTTTGTGGATTGAATCAGCTAGATTTGGAGCTGATAGCTTTGTTTATGAACTGTCAGTTGTCTCATTTACATCTATTATGATTATGATTTAGCTATAGTTGCGATTACATCATGAGATACGATAGCGATAGGAAAGAAGTGAGTTTTATAATTATGATTTTCTCTTATTCCTTCCATACTTACAGTAGAAACAATTAGTCTGGGCGCACGTCCGTTTGGTAGTCAGCCATGGCGAGGGGAGTGTTTATCGCTCATTTCTAAAAACATGTGGCCCATGCGACGCTGCAGATGTCTTCAAGGTCAACTAGTCAACTTTTACAGGTCGGCTAGTAGTGAAACCAGAGCCACGCGCCCAGACTAATTGTTTCTACTGTACTTACCCAAACAGAATTGCACGATGACTTGATTTTTAAAAAGTAGGAATACAAGGTTTTGAAATATAAGAAATTAATTTCCACTCACTTTCAAGTTTCTATCTATAATATAAAAAGGCTCCATTAGATAATATTCTTAGGGAAAATTTAGTGTAGTGAGACTGGAATTAGTAGGCGTTCATAGCACATGTATTTTTTTGAATGAAAAAAAATTGTTTTTCTAAGTCTATTTAAAATACAAAGTAAATTGTAGGCTTTTCATACTTTTGTTAGTTTATTTTAACTGTTTCAGGACAATATTTTAATTTATCATAATTGTTCCTGTTCAATCTCTTCCCCCTTGTTCAGATCTTCGATTTGTCAAAAGATCTCACCAATGAAAATTTATTTATTTATCCATTTTTATATTATTTTTCTAGCTATCTCCTATTCTGCAGACCTTATTTGTCCACGTTATTTAGATGTTCTATCAAACTTCTTTTTTTCATTGTTATTTTGTTCATTCTTCTTAAAATAGTTAGTATTCGCACAATATTAACTGAACTCGAACTGCTTTATCTCTGATTTGTCATTACACTTCACCGTTTTTCGTTTTAGACATAATAATTGCTAAACGATCCATTATACTGTAATTTCTTCTCCTACCATTGATTCACTTGATTGTCCTTCTCAAAATCACCATCTCTATTAATTCTTACATGGCACAAGATGTATTTCTTATTAACTTTTCAGGTGAATTTAACGACTTGCATTCAGTAGACTGTAAATCGTTAAATTCACCTAAAAAGTTAATATTAACAACGCAGTTCGTCATGGAACAAGAAATCCAGGAATGTATTTCTTACTCATTCTAGATGCAAACCAATATAAATTGTAGATTTTTTATAAATGGGCTGTCAACGATCACAGCTCATTTATCAAAAATCTGCATATAAGAAATGAGAGAGTTGTGCATTATCGCAACTAATGGAGGGAGCATGTTAAGAGAATGCCAGCAGAAAGAGTCCAATTCACATTCTGAACTACCACCCAAAGAGATATTGGTAGGCTTCGGAAAAGATGGCATTAACTATAACAGAAAATTGAATTTTAATAATTATTGCTAGTGAACCATTACGCTGTTGTGAGTCGGAACAGGAAACCTTCAACGATTTATGAAAGACAAAGAAGATTATTGCTTCATAATACTATTCATAATAGCACTTCTTAATAGCACTATTATTAAGTATTATTCAAATAGTATCATTCCGTGTTTAGTATAATATTAAGAAGAAGATTATTGCTTCATAATACTATTCATAATAGCACTTCTTAATAGCACTATTATTAAGTATTATTCAAATAGTATCATTCCGTGTTTAGTATAATATTAAGAAGAAGAAGATTATTGCTTCATAATACTATTCATAATAGCACTTCTTAATAGCACTATTATTAAGTATTATTCAAATAGTATCATTCCGTGTTTAGTATAATATTAAGAAGAAGATTATTGCTTCATAATACTATTCATAATAGCACTTCTTAATAGCACTATTATTAAGTATTATTCAAATAGTATCATTCCGTGTTTAGTATAATATTAAGAAGAAGATTATTGCTTCATAATACTATTCATAATAGCACTTCTTAATAGCACTATTATTAAGTATTATTCAAATAGTATCATTCCGTGTTTAGTATAATATTAAGAAGAAGATTATTGCTTCATAATACTATTCATAATAGCACTTCTTAATAGCACTATTATTAAGTATTATTCAAATAGTATCATTCTGTGTTTAGTGTAATATTAAGAAGAAGATTATTGCTTCATAATACTATTCATAATAGCACTTCTTAATAGCACTATTATTAAGTATTATTCAAATAGTATCATTCTGTGTTTAGTGTAATATTAAGAAGAAGATTATTGCTTCATAATACTATTCATAATAGCACTTCTTAATAGCACTATTATTAAGTATTATTCAAATAGTATCATTCCGTGTTTAGTATAATATTAAGCTGCTCTGTATTTTAGTTTTAATTTGCTTTAGATTGATAATGGAGTAACATCCGGAACTAGTACCTCTACATTTTTAACAAATGTGATAGCGACAACTTCATATAAGCCTCCATCATTCAACCATCATTCATAAAGACATCCATTCATTATGGATACTTTCCACAGTATCACCTTCACCACTATAAAGCAAGTTGAGGTATTATGCACAGTGCTATAACTGTAGTAGTTAACTTAATAATTGTAGTAGTCAACTTAGATTGCATGAACTAACTTTAATTGGTATTTATTTGAGCCATTATAAATTGACGTGGAACAATAATTATATCATCAGATGAGGACTTGAGTACACGATAACAGGCTAGACAGCAGCAGCGAAGCGGTTGGGTGGTTGACTTCCGAATGTCAGCCAGTTTTTCCGGTGTTTTCCGGCCTTGGCACGCTCCACCAAGCATACGACCAGTGAAAAAATCGCGCGGCACAAGCCGCAAACGTTGTTTCTGCAGCGTCGCCCATCGCTGCATTGGGTCCCGCTCTTCCTTCTGGTACTCACAGTCTGCTCCCAGCTGAAGATCAGCAACCTCTATGAGATGTGGTCGGTGATCTGTCTTTATTTTCCATCTTCTCATATTCCCTACGTAACTTCTTCTATAGCTTTAAATTCGTAACGATTTCATACGGCAGGATCATGTTGCATAACAACTCACAAACTAGCTTTACTACTATTTGTATTTTAATTGATAATTGTGCAGTATATTTAAGAGATTTCTTTCTATAGATTATTTATTCAAAAATATTATTAAAGTTTTCACTTGTAGATTGTAATTGTAATATGTTATATTGAATGGATCTGGTAAATTACATTAATTATCCATTAACTTATTAATATTTCTTTCTTTTTTTATTTAAAATAACATTTAATGTTTGAAAATTGATGAGGAAGTGGTTCATTTGAAAATGATCCATTTTAAAATTTATCAATAGAAGAATGCTCAGATTACATAACCTAAATTTGGACAATTTTTGTTAAAAAAATGTCATTAGAACGGATCACCATGTACCCATAACATTGCAAAACGGCGAAGTAGAACTACCCGTAAAGGGTCTCCTCACTCCTCCCCATAAAAAACCATAAGCTAATACCACTACTACTACTAGAATAGAATAGAAAAATCGTTTATTCACTCAAAATCTCATGACGGGCTTTCTTCATCAACTAAATAACTTTTACTAAAATAATTCTCCATTGTTTTTGTGAACAAAAATAAACCTTTAATTCTTAATTCTTAAGGGTTTCATATTAAATGCTTCTAGGTGAATCAAATCAAATCAAAATTTATTCAATCAATAACATAATAATTACAAAATCCTTTTAGTTAAACTTTATAAATACAGAATATGTTATATCAGTAATTCACCTTTAGAAACCCCACTATGAAAAACTATGTGTTGGGGTATATGAGTCTGTTAATATTATTATTTTTTTTAGTGCTGTATAATACCTAGTTGAAATATTTTTCACTAATCATTAATCACTAATCAAGCATAAAATTTATTTCTGAACACAAGATAATCTTCTCAAATAAACATCATACCCCCACCCTTGTAAACCATATCTCATGATAGACTCACCCAAAGCTATATACTTTACTTTACTATGAATGACGTCTTTCATATAATGCATTTTGGCTAAAACTTGTTTCAATCTGTTACAAACATTTTTAATATTTTTTATATATGTATATCCCATCGTAAACAAATGTCTAATGTTACTCCAAGATACTTTTATGAAGAACAATTTGAGATAAATTGACAATCCTGGTACAACCATATATTTTCCTCTCTTGTAATCGGAAACATTCACTGCAATGGTACTTAATTTTTGGTTCTCTAATGCTACTCATATACGGTGTAGCTATATGTAACACCTTTGTAACACTAATAATAATAATAATAACTGTGATTAAGACACAGTACCTATATTATGAATTTTGAACGGGACTGTCCTACCCAACATGAGTTTTATAACTTGTCCATTGAGAATTAACTGGGTTCCTGGATTTCTTGATCCATGACGAACTGCGTTGTTAATATTAACTTGTTATGTAAATTTAACGACTTGCAGTCAAATTAACTGGGGTTGAATAATGGCTAGATTTGAATTTGCGTTTAACTGAATTCAATTTGAGTTCAACTGGATTTAAATATTGTTCAAATCTGTATTTTTTCTGATGTTCAATCTCATTTTATTTTATCCAACACTTGAAAGGCCTGAATGGGATTAATGAAGAAGGAATCTTTCAAAAGTATAATAGAAGAAAATCTTAAATAGAAGATTAAATGAGATATTGAATCAACTTAATTTTTTTGGGGTATTAAGGTTTCCTCCATGTTAAATACAACATGTTGTATTATTGAATTTTGTCATTGAAATAATTACTTTTCCCTACAACTGCTCGTAAAGTAGTTCTTTACGTACTGAAAACTGATTGTAAAATACCTCTTTACTGCTCCGCGAGTGGTACAGTATTCTACGCTCGCCAGCTGTTTTCTTTACGCTTCTGTTTTGAATTTGATGTCTTTTCATTGGTGGCTCTCGGAATCCGTGAAATTTTCATAACCTTAACAATGGCGCACGCTAACCAAATCTACAAATGCTACAAATTACAAGAGTTTATTGTGTTGGAATTCAGAACTGCTGTTGTAAGAAAAATATTGTATGTAATTTGCGCGTGAAGCTTCTTTATCGCTCTCGCAAAATTACTGTTAATAAATAACTATTTAATTGTGAGCCATTCAATCGATAATTTGATTAAGTATTCAGATAAATCAGGCCAAAAATTAATATTGCAAGCTCACTTATAAATATAGATATTTTTCGTCAATTTGCTCCCCGGAAGAAATGAGTTTGGAATTTGAATTGAATCAAATGTGCCTAATAATTACTTTGCCTTTCCCGCCGAAATTGAGTGGGTGCCAGCAGCCATTTTCTTCTGGCAACATCGTTGTTCCACCAATCCAATTCTGATTTCAGTTTTTTCTGCCTTGTTCACTTTTATGTCGCTTCATCGATCATGCATTCGACTGTGCGATTGAAAATCTCAGAATACCGTGCAGTGTAGTGACCGCACCAACAATCTTCTTTGCCAGTGCCGCCAGTGGTCGCTTTCCATTTTGATTTCTGCTTTGCTTCTAACCGTTCTCTCTCTATTTTTGTCTTTATCAATTTTTTTCTCACTCGTTTTTCTCACTCATAATCAAATAGTAACCAAACCTAATTATTATATAAGTTTGGTAATGTCTCTACTTGGTAAAATTAGGATAGAATAAATAGCTTATTAGTTTCTAACTAGGTGCGAACTCAAATAACAGGAAAAAACTCGTTCTTCGACCCTGTAAAAGTTCTGTATTTTATCACAATTTGTATACATATCACATCATAAGCAACCCAATTCTGTTCTTATTTTAGATCTCCATTATTTTTCTTCATTCGCTTCACAAATGACACAAATTATCCATTAATATGTTGTTAATAATACAGTATTGTTCTTTCAATCACGACTAAGAAAACCATTTTTTGTAAAATCATATGAATAAAGTATGATGAAGCTGATGAAGTTTCTCTTTAGAAGTGAAACGCATCCATCCCTCCATTATCTCCAGTATAGGGTAAGACAGAGGATGGATTTAAAAAAAAAAAAAAAAAAACAATATATCATTCATTACCTGTGAATAAAAAAAATATTTACAGAATAATAATCACATTATGTTGACATTTTACAAAATTGATGCTTGAAAACATCTGCCAGGTGACGGCCGTTTTGAGCAATGCACTTCATAAGCCGCTCTTGGAAGTTGGCTTCCACTCTCTCGCTCACTCTCACTCTCTCTCTCTCTCTCTCACACTCTTTCTCGGGTAGAACCCGTAACAATATTATAACAAAAATAAACGAGAAGATATGTGATGTGAAAGCTTATCTAAAGACATTTTTTTATGTATTACTCATTTTCTTAATTTATTTCACATCTTTTTCAGGTGAGCTTACAAAATATTACATCCTATATTGCTGTCAGGTATATCAGGTATGTTTCTTTACTAATATCAATCATGCTACAAACTAGACTTCATCATGCGTTTCGTTTTGCATTGCAATTTTTTAAATTTAGATTTACTGATATAGAAACGGATTTAAAATTTTCCCATTGAAAACGAGTTTGAATGCCTATCATTTTATGACTGCATTTAATGCTAGTATCAAACATAAAACATGCAATTCAACTAGAATACAGTCATAATAAAATATAATTGAATTGGAATTGATGGCAATAATTTCAAATCTCCTAACGATAATAAAAGTTCTTCAATTATGAATAATTCACAGCCACATTTATAAAAAAATTAGAAACTAGTTTCGGTTCTTACGTGTCCTTATCGGTTGACCTTGACTGCATTTCAATCAGCTTCCAATATTTTAATTTGATTCAATTCTATCCTTGTATATTTTTTCTTTTTTGTTGCTTTCTAGATGTTTACGGTTTTTGGATCTTGATTTGACTCTTATTTCTGCATGTTACTCCTCCCACCAGGGGGCGTGACTATGGCCTTCAGCAAATCCCAACCTTCAATGAAGGTCAGCCTCTTTCTCGCTTAGCCAATAGTATCATCCCATGTTTAGTATATATTAAGCTACTCTGTACTTTAGTTTTAGTTTTTTTTGAGAATGATAATGATATACAGGGTGTTTCGGAACTCTCTACCAATATTATAGGCAGTGTTTCTGGACCACTAACACAAGTAAATATTTTAATAAAATTTTTCTAAAATCCCCAGTTACTCACACAGCCACCATTTTGTTTTTTCACTCTTTATTTTTTTATTCGAACATCTCTGAATGTATAATTTTGAAATTTTGCAAACAGCTTCATAACAATTTAAACAATCTTTAAAAAATCAATCAAAATTTTCCGACTTCAAAAAACAAAATGGCGGCCATTTAAAATCTGAACAGGATTAAATTAATATTGGCTGATGATATCAAAATTTAACTGGAAGAACGTTTTTTAGATATTTTTATTGGAAATCCAACGATACCTCATTTTCCAAGATTGGCCTACAATTAACAGAGATATGCTACTTTTTAGGGTGTGCAGTGGTTGGAAGTGAAAAACTGCAACCCGTTCTCAACCACCGCACACCCTAAGAAGTAGCATATCTTTGTTAATTGTTGGCCAATTTCGGAAAATGAGGTATCGTTGGATTGGCAATAAAAATATCCAAAAAACGTTATTCCAGTCAAATTTTGATATCATCAGCCATTATTAATTTAATCCTGTTCAAAGATTTTAAATGGCCGCCATTTTGTTTTTTGATGTCGGAAAATTTTGATTGATTTTTTAAAGATTGTTTAAATTGTTATAAAGCTGTTTGCAAAATTTCAAAATTATACATTCAGAGATGTTTGAATAAAAAAATAAAGAGTGAAAAAAAATGGCGGCTGTGTGAGTAACTGGGGATTTTAGAAAATTTTTATTACGATATTTACTTGTGTTAGAGGTCCAGAAACACTGCCTAGAAGTATTGGTAGAGAGTTCCGAAACACCCTGTATATCATTATCAATCTCAAAAAAAACTAAAACTAAAGTACAGAGTAGCTTAATATATACTAAACATGGGATGATACTATTGGCTAAGCGAGAAAGAGGCTGACCTTCATTGAAGGTTGGGATTTGCTGAAGGCCATAGTCACGCCCCCTGGTGGGAGGAGTAACATGCAGAAATAAGAGTCAAATCAAGATCCAAAAACCGTAAACATCTAGAAAGCAACAAAAAAGAAAAAATATACAAGGATAGAATTAAATCAAATTAAAATATTAGAAGCTGATTGAAATGCAGTCAAGGTCAACTGATAAGGACATGTAAGAACCGTTTCTGACCTTCAGCCAATCCCAACCTTCAAAGGCGGTCAGCCTCTTTCTCGCTTAGCCAATAGTATCATTCCATGGTTAGTATATATTAAGCTACTATTTAGTTTTAGTTTTTTTGAGATTGATATTGGTATCACAACCGAAACTAGTTTCTCAATTTTTTTCAATAACAATTGTGACAATTTCGTCCTATTATTCATTATGGATACCTTCCACAATATCACCTTCACCACTACAAAGAAAGTTCTTCAATTTTGTTCAACGTATTGTTACGGGCTCTAATGGCTAAAATAAGGCTGGCAACACTAAAGTGCACACACTTGCACTTTATTTATACAAAATTAGTCTATTTACACAGATTAATTGTAAGTTCAATAAAGAAAAACAAATTAACAAATGACATGCTAATACTTATTTTCAGTAATTATTTACAAGATTTAATGAATAAGTAATTACAGGCCGATAAATAATAAAAGAAACAAGAATCCAATAAACTGTACAAATGAATAATTAATTACAGGCTGATCAATAATAAAAGAAACAAGAGTCCAATAAACTGTACATTAATGTAGAAAGAAATTATAAAAAAGAGCAACTAATCACTTACAAAAACACAGTCCAACTCGTTATTTGACAGTCCCAAATAATATCACTTAACACAACGTCTTTTAGTAAGCTGCATAAACAGTAAACACTTGTCTCTGCATTTGACACTGTCTAAAGACTGAATAAAGCACTGTTTACTCCACTGGCACTGGATTTTCTCTCTCACGAGATCTGTCACACAAGTTTATAAAACTGACTCACTGGTTCACGTGGACTCCTTTATATAGCTGTTGTAGTTGTATAATTCCAAGAATTGGAGATCACCAGACACTTCGAGAATCTTCAAGATGGCTTGGAATATAGACCTCTATTGTTCAGGAAGAATGTAGAATCGAGAAATTTAATTGAGTGAGAGAGTTGCACACTTGAAGAATAAGTTTGACAAAGACATGTGAAGAGCAAGTGAGAGAGAAGATCGGATGTCAGTCACGTACGACCATGAATGGAATGATCTACGTAGAACAACTGCGTGAATAACTGATTGTTTGCTTTCGTAACAGTATTAATTAAGGAAGTACTTAACAAACCTATTAAGGAAGAAGGAGTAAAAATTAAGTGGTTTCCTTTCTAATTCTAGAGGGAGAGGGTGAATGGGCTAATTTTCTTGGTACTTCTTCTCTAAGGTAATAATTCTGCCAATGAAATAATTCGATTTATCTAATAATTCATTTTATGTTGTTTTTTAGCTGAAGATGCAATGAAAATATATCGTACAATTTTTTGTAGATCTCCTGATCTTCTACACAGCTGTTAGCGTGTTAACCTCTAAAATAAGTGGATTGTTGCATTCCATTCCACCCAGTCATTCGTCTTTAATTTATTATTTATTTAGAAGGGACACACCTTATCCATGTTTATACTCTTTTTATCTCTTTTCAATTTTCTTCTTTTTCACGGATGGTATTAAATACTATTTTATTGAGTGGCTAGCATTCTAACGGCATTTTATAATTGAAGACAGACAATTGTGGTAAGTTTGGTTAATCGAGTTAATGGTGTGCCGTCTCCCAGACGGATAGCATAGCTAAACAAAATTATATCTATAGCTTGGATGACTATCTGGTACTATTACTATAGCTTATGTACCAGACATACTAACAGTACACAATAAGTGATAGGTAATTTTATCCAGTTAATATTCGGCCCGATTCTGATTGGGAGATTTGTCGGTGTGTGTAGGTTATGGCTGACCATATAAACTATAGTCTATAGATTGTTGTATAGATATGAATAAGTCTAAAAAATGGATGCGTAGATCCACAGACCGTGTGACAGCATCCTTTCTCTTTTCTTTTCAATAATGACGGTGCGTTACACATCGACGCACCGGTACGGCACGGTACGTTTTCTCGCCGCATTCCTTGTCCTGTGTTTCCTGTGCCCCAAGTCCTGCGTCCTGAACCTTCACACGCTTCTCCCGCCTTTTGGGATTAGAATAGAAGTCAAGGCCGCCCCACATTTACCGTAGCAAGCTACTAACTTCAATTAATAAGAGGTTAGGCGCAACATACGACCGAAGAACGCCTTCTAAAGGAACAATCTAGACGTGATGTCATGCTTGCTCCTTGCTTCTAATCCATTATCTATCTTGATCTTACTTCTAGAATTAATATCTTCACTAGAGACTAGAATGCTAGATGTTTTGGTAGGTTTCAAGGCAGTTCGCACACGGAGCGTTCGATAAGCGTCAAAGGCGTCAAGCGTTCAGTGGCTGTCATTGATTGAGCTGGCAAATGGAAAACATTTTTTCAAATTGAAATTCATGATGCTTGTCGCCTGTGACGCCCCATGTGCAAACTGCCCAAGTGCAATCGGTTTTAGGTATTTTGTCGTAATTGTAAAGCATTATGCCATTTGTGCTGTGGATTAAATTTCTTTTATCTACGACCATGTCATAATGTATACATTACAGTTTCACAATTGATGCCAAAACAGCTGTCTTTTCGAAATGCTTTTTGAAACCCGTTGTATAAAGAGCTCATTATAGTACAGGTTCTACATTATAACACGGGTTCTATGGACCAATCAGAAGCATTTTTGATGGAATCAATATCGTAATTCAATATTGTGAAACTATCAGCTGATTTGATCAACTGCTAACTAAGCTGCTGACCTAACAATCTACTATAATTTCTCGTATTTCAGATGAGAGGTTAGGTATCTCTGATAGTCACAGGTAAAATGAAATTGTTTTAATTTAAATGTATACTAGTGGTCGTAGATAAAATAGTTTATGCAACGATTTTATTTGGCCATTAAAGCACTCGTGAGATATTTATAACACTCGCATTCGCTCGTGTTATAACTAACATCTAACTCGTGCTTTAATAAGGGTCAAAATAAAATCGTTGCATAAACTACTATTCTATACGCCTAAAATTTTGATTGGTTCACTTTGTTTAATTGGCATTCATGATACATATTACATGTAACCTGTTTTGGATTATATACACTGAGAAAAATAGAAGGTGCATATTACCCTAATTTCATAGGTTTCTTACCTTTTATAGTGTAAGACAGCCTTTTAAATGTGATTTTCACCTTATAAATAAGGTAATTTGATTTATTGTGAAATTTACCTTTCATGCTCAAGGTGAAACTCACTATTTAGTTTGTGAAAATTACCTTTTACATAATATGAATATTACCTTGTACAAAATGCGTATATTACCTTTTATAATACGGAATATTACCTTTCATAAAATGTAAAAACTACCTTTCATGTATTGTAAAAATTACCTTTTATTGAAGGTGAAAATTATCTTTACATGAAATGTGTAAATTACCTTCTATGAAAGGTGATTTTCCCTGTATGCTTGATTGTGATTGTTACATTCCAAATAGTACTTTTTACTTTAATGTGTGGTTTCGTTGAACGTGGATTCGGACATGCGTGTCCACGAACAGAGCTGAATACACTGCAATGGATGCTTTTGGTATACCTAAACTGTACCAAAAGCATCGATTGTAGTGTATGCAGCTCTGCCCGCGAACACGCACGTCCGAATCCGCGTTCAACGAAACCACACCAAATGTTATTTGTTACATACACATTATGTTTGCCAAATTTCAAGTGTTCGTTTGTAAACTGCTTCATAATGAAAAAATAGAAATCAAGTGAAAATACTACTTCAAATATAAATCAATTAATTATATACAGGTATTAACTTTTCAAGTGAATTAAACGACTTGCAGTCAAATTTTTATTAAAATAAGTAGTATTTCACTTACTTCTGTAGGCCGAACGTTTTCGAGTTGTTAAAACCCTACAGAAGCAAGTGAAATACTACTTATTTTAATAAAAATTTAACTGCAAGTCGTTTAATTCACTTGAAAAGTTAATATTAACAACGCAGTTCGTCATGGAACAAGAAATCCAGGAATTTATATGCAGGTAATTTTAAATCCATAAAAAATCTGACAAGATTACAAATACCAAATTACTTTCTCATTTCATAAAGAAGGAAAATAAAAACCCAGTATCCACGTTATTTTAAATTTGTATATTATAAAATGAAAAAATGAACAACATTGTACAAAAATTTACAATGGTTGATGATCATTCTGCAGAGTCTGTTTCTGTCACTATTTTCCAATCTTCTATTAGTTTTGTATCGATTTAAAATTGTCTAGCCTTCTAAGGTCTGCAGCAGTAATTTTAAAAGGCTTGACGTACCCTAGAATTAAAAAACCAACATTAAATGCTGAAAATTATTTGAAAGCTATGTTAATTTAATTAAAGTCATGAAACAACCTAATGACAAATAGTAATATCTTCACTTCATCAATTTAATTCCAGGAGTCATATTGCAATAATTATATTTTTATTACTTTTTAATTTTCACAGTTATAGCAGACAAACTTCCAAATGTGCTATAATATCTTGCCTTTTAAATAAAAATATTTATGAACAGTTCATAACTCAACAAAAACAATTAAGAGGTTGTCCAACAAAATTAATAATTTTTAGCTTTTTAATGGAATAAAATATTAAATCACAATGAACAGGTAGGAAACATTTTTTCTATTTGATAAATAAATATGAGTATTTGATCAAAGTATTTTTGACTGAAAAACAATATTTTGCAAAAAATAACAGAGCGAGGCTAAAAAAATTTTCAACATGGCAAAACAATAGATAGTGTTGATTTTTTCAGCACTTAGTTCTAATGAAGAAGGTCTTCATTAGGGGGAGTGTTCAAAAACTATTTCATGGGAGACTTACCCCCCCTCCCCCACCCAACCCATCAAAACTCGGTCCCCTGGTACAACTATTGGATTTAATGTATGTTTGAGATTTTAATAAGTTGTCAGACTTGCCATTACTTGATCAGAGTTGCCATTACTTGCTTGTGTTCTAGATGATTCTTCATCATCCAATACCGGAAGACTATCTGAATTAGTTGATGAATCTAAATCTGTCAAAGACAGATCGGAGATGATAGGACCCAAATCTGTTTCGAAATTTAATGAGAGTAGTTCCTTTCCGCTGGGATCATCTGGATCACTTATAAAGTTTCCTGAATCAAGATCATGATATTGTTAACTCCTGAAAAATAATTGTTTTCCTAGTTTTTTCTCATTTAACTATTTTAAAACTATACTGAAATTTTGTAGGACTTCAAATTAAAAAAAAAAAAAAAAAAAAACAGCAACACAGAATAACTTAAACAGAATTTATTAATTTCGAATTCCTTTAATTGCTATTACTTTATACTGAAGACTTCCGCAATGGCGGATATTGACAACAGTATTTAATAGCTGATGGAATCGAACCACGGACCTCCCAATTGCCGGTCGGGCGCCTTAACCACTAGACCATGGAGACCCTTCTGCACAGCAGCATTCATTTGTAACTTGGCCATATCGGCTCGTATCTCACAAGTTATTTCGAAGTTACTGACAGTTGAGCAAACTGACAAATTTACTTAAACAGAATAATTGGGAGGTCCGTGGTTCGATTCCCGGTGGTGACTAGCAATTTTGTACAGTATCATTCATCGATTTTCATCAGCTATTAAATACTGTTGTCAATATCCGCCATTGCGGAAGTCTTCAGTATAAACTAATAGCAATTAAAGGAATTCAAAATTAATAAATTCTGTTTAAGTAAATTTGTCAGTTTGCTCAATTGTCAGTAACTTCGAACTAACTTGACAGAATAACTAATAAAGAAACTACCAAACTATTAACTTGCTGTTTCAACTTTCTACAAATGTCATGTCATATTTGCAAGGTGGCGCTCAGGGTTATAATTTGGCTCAGGATATTAAAATGTCGACATTAAAAGTTAAAAATTGGTGCGCTGCTTTTAGACATATTAAATATAATGCAGATAATCAACGCCTTCCATCAGTCCGAATCCCAATCTCATAAGTCCTTCAGTCAAGCGATCGACATTTTAATGCACCCAACATAAATTGTTGTCATTGAATTTGTTGTCAACTCTGGTTTAAATGCAGCTTAAAAGCTGAGTCGTGGGAATAGAAAGAAAGGTGAAATCAATACAGAATTTTAACAATCAACTTACACTGCCCGTCGATATGTTGAGGTTTGATGGACCAGCTGATTCGTATTCCTCCAAGGTTGAAATTGGGCATGAAAGCATAGTCTTGGCCCAAAATCAGTGATGAGAAATTCGATGTGTGGATCTTTTATATCCAAGTGCCTCAAAGCAGCAATCCCAACTTTATAATCTGAAAACAATTTAATAATCAGCCTACCGTATAATTTTGAAACTGTTTCATAACACATAAATATATACATTTTCGGTTTTTCGGTCTATGATGCATTCTAGAATGAAACCTTCCTTTGAAAAATGCAATTGGGTGATTTAGTAGTAACCTACTAATAAGCTGAGTTGGGTGCAAAAGTTCAACTTTTTCCAAGAAAGTTATATAAAAGAGCCCTAATTAAATTAATGCTGATAATTCTCATGATCAACGATTTATTTTCCAATAGAGTCCAAAAGGGAGAGTTTAATATTCTAGCCTATGCTTTATCAAGAATTGCATGAACAACCGACAATATTTTTTGAGTATTTCAGGATGAGACCTGAAATTTTGCATACATTCTGAAGGGAATAGACGAAGATATCAGTCTTCTAATTTTCTTCACACAAACATTTATTTACAAATACAAGACTCAAGTTAAGTTATAATTTTTTGCCGGATGATGCCCACTTGAGTCTATGCTCAAATAGGTAATGAATAGAGTACAACAACACTGTCTACTAAGCTTCAATGATGACAAGGTAAAAACATCCAAGTCTCAACAAGATTCGAACTCGAGACCTTAAGGAAAAGCAGTCAGCCAGAGTCTTATCTAATAAAAGACAAGCGCCCCAACTGACTGAGCCATTAGAGGCTGAGTTATTTTAATTAATTTCTCTCTGTCCATTGTCATATTCAGGTTTTTATAAAACTTTATATTCAAGATTTCAAGACACAAGAGCATAGACGATATAAGTTAATAATTGATGAGATACAGTTGGCATAGTAAACTCTAGAGCACTGAATAGATGAACATTTGGCCCGAACCCCTTACCCAGACAGAAGAACATCTTTTAAAAACTTGTTATTTACTATATTATAACAGTTTTCGTAAAAATGTATGTCCTCTTATTCCCATGAGAGCTCTGTAGATTAGATACAGTTCGTTAGAGTTTGTAGGAAAAATTCAAACTCATTAATTTGATCGCTCAAACCGTTCTGACGAATTTGTGCATGTCTGATGTACAAGTAGCAGCCATTACAAACAGTCATTGAAAAACAGACATTTGATTGTTTGGACCAATTCATAAGACCGCTTCTTGGTCATAATACGCTTCCATGGTACAACTGTAAAGTCTTCTCTGGGTCAGACGATCAGAAGAAAGAATATTATTCAAGAATAAAATGTTGCTAAATGTGTATAGGGCCACCATTATTATAAATAGTAGTACCTAGTTTAACCTTTTATATTATGGAGTCAATCCTTACTTTATAAGTTGACTTCAAACTTCAAAGTCCAAACAATTAATTTTAAACTTTTCATTTTCAAACTTAAACATATCATGAATAATCAACGAGATAAACTCACCTATAAAGTTGTGGGTGTATTCCAGAAGTCCTCACTTCTCCAACAAACTCCTTGTTTCGAAATCTGCCATTGTTGATTAGTTGAGAATCAAAACTAAATACTCGATGAAATGAACAAAGAAGTGCATTCCAGGCATTGGTCATGTGATACGCGCATGTGCTGTAGACTGTTACAAAAAGTACTACATTGTAGATTTTACCTTTTGCAAGGTGATTTTCACAATTATGAAAGTGTTAAACGCTGTTATCGCAGATTAAAGTAAGCATTACTTTATATTATTGTGAAATTCGCAATATCAATGTTGTTAAAAATACACTTTATAAAAGGTAATTTCAGGAATCACATTGAATGAGCACAATTCACCTTGATAAAGTAATTTTTACATTATAAGATTGTGAATTACCGCAAACAAGTGGTGTTTAGTACCTTACATGGTAAATTCGCTAATTACTTTTTATTATTTGTGTCTTTCTCCATTTTAAAAGGTAAAAAGTACTTTATAAAATTGTAATAGACACCCGTATTCAGTAGTAATCACCTTTAAAATGAGATTTTCACCAAAAAATGATTTTACCTTCAAAAAAGGTAATTTCTACTTGACAAATTTTTCTCAGTGTAGATTTTGAATGGGTAATTGTACTTGAAAGTAAAATCTCTAGTTAAACTTGGACAGAACCCAAAGTTTGGATTTTTTCTTTAAAATGTTTGAAGAAAGCAGTTAGTTTCATTGGCAACCATGCTACATATTTCTCATAAACTGTTTTGAACTTTGAATGGGTACTTGGACTTTGAATTTAAATTTCTAGTTAGATTCGGACAGAACCTAAATTTTGGATTTACCTTGAAATGTGTAAAAGGAATTATGGGCAATAGCCTGCTGCATTTCTGCCGGATTGTGTTTTTGTTATGAATAAATAAATATAATTTATTTTTAAGGTGGTCGACCTAGCTTTATCAATGCTGTGTTACGGGTTCTATGTCGAAAATAACGCTGGCAACACTTAAATTTATCACTCGCACTTTATTCACACAAATAATCACAACACTCACTGTTCAGTATTGTCTTACAGAAAAATAAGCAATTAAAAACAGATAACACGATATTGTTCAACTGATAATGAGTTTTCAATAAACTGTACAAAAATCAATCACTAAATGTCAAAAGGCCGATCTAATATTAATTAATAACTGTACAATAAACTGTCCAATAATATTAAAAAAGAAACGTCGAAAAAGAACACTTAACTTACGTAGCACTAGTCCGTAATACAACAAAAACTATTTAGCAGCTCACTGGTATGAATTAAACAGGAAAAAGAATTATCTCTATAGTCACTGAGAAAGAATTATCACTATATATAGACACAATATAGAACTGACACAATTTGTTTATCACGACGAATTTTCAAAGACAACTGAACTAATTTACAAATGCGTTCGCCTTAAATAGGTTTTTCAACAATCGAGCAATTTCTACATTTTTCTATCATCTTCTGAATAAATAAATCAAGGAAACTGGAACTTTCTACAATATTCGATAAGACTCCATTAATCTCTAATCAAACAACTAGAACATTGTACTAATTACCAAGTAAACACCATAAAAGTTTCAAAAGCAGAATAATTAATTGCTGAAAAGTAAACATTCACATAGCAGATTACACCAAGAACCACTGTGCCTTCTTCCTCTCCACTCACTCCAACTCCATATTCGCTACAGCTGATTGATAATACTCATGTTGAGGAGACTAGTATTTAAACAATAACAAATATAAAAAACAGCTCCGTATAGTTTGGCAGTTTGGTCATTTTTAGTTAGACCAAGGGCTTGGTCCCCTAGTGGCCGTTTTTGAGAGAGTCTATCTTAGGATTAGGATACCACATACCAGTGACTTGTATTGGAAGTTTGGGGTCTCAAATTAATCATAATAACATAGATTACTTTTTAAGACTTCTAAACTTACTTTTATCTCATCTTTGTCAGATTTCTAATAGCAAGTAATAATTGCTGCGTTGGAGTGGAGTAGAGTGTGCAACACTTGTGAAGACTGAAGACGTGAGTCCTCGTAAAGCAAGGTACATCTCATACGCACGCGCACACCTGCAAGCACGCCAATAACTGCTCTCGCACGCAGTTATTTAAAGAAGTGCGTGCTGAAAGCGTTTCTGCGTAGGGCGCCTATTAATAACACAGTCTTCATAAGATTAGGCTGTTGTACGTCAAAGAGGCTGGACCAGGCTCAGGCTCACTCAACCTATCTGATCGCATTAAATTTGGGTCCCAGGTAGGCTTCCAGATTGAAGCCTACCAAAGTCTCAACTCCTCCTATTTGGTAGTCTGTCTACTAGACCTCCCCGCTCACTTCTCATCCTGCTCCTCCACCGCTTCACATCCCACTCTTCGTCCAGCTGAGGAAATACCTTGCCCGTTTTTTTTTTCTATAGAAAAAATTATTGTTGTCTATTGTTGAGTTTTGAAAAAATGAAGAAAAAACGTGATGGGAGGCTTTTAGAAAATAATGGTCTTATTTGAGAATTTTTTAGATTCTGTTATCTTCTTTTTTGTCGGATTGATTTCACGGAAGAATTTGAAAATTGGAAACTTTAATTTGTGAAACATGGACAACAAGTCTGTTTTCAATAATTTTGTGCGTTAAAAATATCCGAACTGTTAGCTAACGTTTAGAACGTAACATAAGTTGAGCTCCTATAATACAAAATTTTCTGTACGTAATATAAAATCTGTACGTAGAGAATAGGCAAGCACTGAGAATCTAATACTGAGTAAAACTATTATTTGACATCTTGATAAATCGGATTTCTCAATATCAAATTGTTATTGACATTCCTTCCCAAATCTCTAGTTTCTAAAGTTTTTGTGTACCGTCTTGTCTCCAAATTACTTACAATTTAAAGTTATTAGCGAAGTTATTAACGTTCAATTAAATTTAAACTTGAAATTAATCGTTATGTTTACTCATTCTGATGAATTCAATATGCTAACCATAATAACTGTTTGAAATTATTTGAGCTAAATAATGAAAAAAAAGGGCTTAATTCAAAGTGAACCAATTTATTATAGCAGCCAATTTTTGTACAACATGCGGTATAATAATGTTAGGGAACGCGAGGAAGAGGGTAACGTCCTTATAAGCTGCTGCATTATGTCAAAAGTACTTCCGGTTACATTGATCATTTGCAATTGTTAGTTTTTCTATCTTTGTCACGGTCATCCCTGTGTCTCTCTTACTCTCATATGTCAGATGCATTCGTTCGAGCATTTCCTAGATATCGCTAATCTGTTTCAATAGAAATATCTGGTGGGCTCACACAATAAATCCTAAGATTCCAATTGCAATTATTGCGTAAATTATACCTACCAATTGAGCCAAAAGTTTCTTTTTTTTCCTCTTTCTTGTATAATGATATGTGAAATTAGATCAAATCCAGGTAAAATTAAAATATAAACTTCTGGGTGTCCAAAGAATCAAAATAAATGTTGGTAAAAAATTGGGTCTCCTCCCCCTGTTGGGAGGAGACCAAGCTCAAGTACTTTATATTCTTGAAGAAAAAGAGGATGACGAAATAGAACAACAGTAAGTACTTGGAATGGAGATTTCTAGAACAAACAAACTTATAAAAGCGGCTGTGCATGTCAACAGGGAGTCAGTTGTTCGGACATAAACACATTCATATATGTGATAATAGACATTCTTTCTTTGTTCGTGGCCAGCGAACACATAAGACCAATTGGTCTTATGGGTTCGTTGTTCGTGGCAGTGAACGCAGTGCTATAATTGTGATTGACTTACGTGGCAGACCATCTCCTTTCTAAATGTTTAGTTTATTGTTGAGTATATTAATCGTTTATTAGACATTTCTTTTCAAGGCATTGAACAGATTATTACTTTTGAACTGTTAAATGAAAAAACTTATTATTAAATTATTGATCGTCCTATTGACAGTCGACTAGTTTTGTTTAGTGATTATCTTGTTATAGAAATATTCATTATTAGTTGAACTTCATTGAATTGTTAGTTTTTATCAGTTTTCTTGTGTGATAACTGATTTTGTGTGTTTTGTAATTTAATAGTGTAAATAAAATTCAAGTGTTACTTTCGAGTGTTACCAGCACTATTTTAGTGATAGAACCTGTAACAATAATATAAAGCCGCATTCGCATTGGAACAAGCAGCAGTAGCATTGAAAGAGCTTCTTGTAGTGACATATGCCTCTGACTAAGAGCTGTCACGACCCAATTGTTATCTGTTGTCTCAAGTCTTTCTTCCTATCGAAAGTGTCCTCCCACACGTTAAGTAGAAGATCAGCATCAGCAGCCTTCGTTTTCCTCCTCTCTTCTGGTGAAGAGAGGCGCCATCCCGTAGAGGTTGCTGTTTGAGTTGGTACGTCTATCGCACAGCAGGGGCATGAACAAAAGAACAGCTTCCCTCCCTGTCCAGCTTGCTGACCACATTTGCATCAATATAAGGTGCGAACACACACACACACACACACACACACAACACACTCTACAGATACACACTTACCTACATATCCACAATACAGATAAATGTCATCCAGGAAGCATTGGAGGTCTGTCAGCATTGTTCCTCCAAGAAAGCGTCCAGGGAAGTTTACAAGCAATGACTCCTTCCTGTCTTCTTCTCTCTCCTTTTTTTCTCCATTTTCCTTCTTCATTCTCTTTTCTCCATTCCTATTGTTCTTTCTTCTCCACGTCATCTTTATCACGGTTTCATCTCCATTCTTTCAATGCTATTTCCTCCTGATCTTCTTTCTTCCCATCTTCCTTCCAATCCTTTTTCATCAGATTCTCTACATTTTTCCATCTATCTCTTTTTTCTCTCCATGATTCCTTTTCGTTTCTCTCTTCCGCCCTTTTACTTCTTTTCTTTCTCTAGGCTACCTCTTTTGTCCATATTTTACTATTTTTTACCTATTTCTTCTTTCTTATTCTTTTCTTCTATGCTATTTCCTCCTTCTTCTTCATCATGGTCTTCTAGGTTCTCTCCATTCGTCCATCTCTCTTTTTTCTCAATATTCCTTTTCGTTTCTCACTTTCGCCTTTTTCCTTCTTTTCTTTCTCTAGGCTACCTGTCTATTATTTTCTATTATCTTTCTATATTTCCTATTTTATCTATTCTATTCTATCTTTTCCTTCTATTTCCTCTATTTCTTCTTTCCTTTTATCTTCTTGCTACTTTACCTCTTTCTTCTTAAGCTTCTCTCCAAGTAGTGCTATTCTCTTTAACCTCTCCTTCTTCATCAATTTCTTCTTCATACTCCACCACCTTATCCTCCATAAAATCTTTCCCCTCATCCTTCTCTACCGTCACCCCTACTCTTTTTACTTTTAGACTGTATTTTCCTTACGAGTTGTTACCTTCTCCCTATCCTTTTTCCACTACTTCTTATTATCTCTTCTCAGTGTTTTTTACATTTTATTCTTCTTATTTGTTCTTCTCCATCACTCCTTCCCCTCCTCCACCGTCTCCCACCCATTCAGTTTTTCTCTGGTTATCCTCGTTCTACCCTTTCTCCCTCTATCTCGTTATTCTTCTCCTGACTATTCTTTTCCTTCCTCATTTTTTTCTTATTCTTAGTTTTTCTTTTCTCTTTTGAAGAAAGTTTCCTTTTCCACTAAAATTCTTATTCACTTTATTCTCTCATTTTTATTCTTATTTATTCTTCTTCTTATTATTATTATTTGTCATTCATCTTTTTCCCTAGCTCTTCTCTCTCTTCATCACCTCCTTGTTTTTCCTGTCCGTATCCCCTTTGTTTCTGTCTTACAGTTAGTTACCTCAGCGTATTACTGGTCATGCATCTACTGATATTTGAAAGGAGGCCGATATTGCCTGCATTACACTCAGCTACTCTATTGAACTCAACGGAAGTATTTCATATTTATGTACGATCGCATAATAACACACAAATCCACATTTGTGCATGCTCCTGCTTCCCCATTCTGCTCTGGCCTTCTTGCCGCTCTTGGTATTCCTTTTAGTCTTGCTTACCGTTCTTTGTTACAGTAACCCCCATAGAACAATGCTCGCTTGCCCTGAAACTGAATGCAGAACAAGTTCTCTAGTGTTTCATTCAGAAGTGAATGTTTGAATCGCATTCCCCGATAATATGTACCAATTATTTTTACAACTTCTTTATTGTCTTCAGTATTTCATGTGGATATTACGATCTATTCCAGTACATATTATGTTGTAGTCCTTTCATTCAACTAACTTCAACGGTACTATGTATATTAGAACAAAATATATAAACTCCTCGTCCAAAAGTGCATCTTTGTCACCACAAATTTTGTTTGCGCCCAAGTTTGTAGTCAGATATTAACGATATACAGTAGAAATGTTATCCGAAATATCGTATATACAGATCGAAAGGATATTAATTATATTAATAATAATGTTCTAGTTAATGGATAATTAAAAAAAATAATTAAGTTTGAAACTCAATGATAAGATGATTCTAGTCTCTTAAAAATGATAGGAATCAGTTTGGTTGAGAGCACACCAAGTTTGAACAAGGCACACCAATTGAACAACTCTATTTTACCGGAGGTTCGAAGCACATTAATAATTTTCCAATATTTCCCATAAAAAGGCGAGGAATTATTATAATTTTAAGGCTCTCTCTACTATGACCTTATCAGTCATATTCTTATCTAGCTTTGATTTATTGAATATAAGAAAATACCCAATTCGTTAATAAATGTAACAAATAGTCAAAAACAAAGTAGAAATTTCAATTCATTTCTAACATATTTTTTAAAATTCTTTCATCGTTTTCAAACTTATTGGATTGGATTGAAAGTTTCGTTATGTTTTAGTCTATTTGCCAGATTGAGGAATAAGTTGTTTATTACCCCTCATTTTTAATGAATAATAAACATATTGGGGAATATTAAATTGAGAAATGGATAAGGAAAATGAGAAGCAATTCAATTGGGATTATTATTTGTTTATTGGAAAATAAGATATATTGGAAACTGATTATTTGCAATACTAATTTGAAATAATAATAATAATAATAATAATAATAATAATAATAATAATAATAATAATAACAATAATAGCCTAATTATAATAAAAATAATCAAGAGAATTGTAACTGCTGTGAGATATTACAATCTAGTAAGGTAAAATATCTGGGTCTATCAATGGAAGACGATCTTCTGTGGAGGGGCCACATACAGATACTAAAAAATAGTTTACGCTTACTTCTCCATCGATTTTATCACATAAAAAATGTATGTCCAATTTCCGTTCTGAAAAACATATATTTCTCCCTTGCACATTCCAGAATTTCATATGGTATTTCATGCTGGGGATGTACTTACATAACTCACTAGAAACCATTAATGAGTTTACAACGATCCTTGCTTCGCTTTTTACAAGAGGAACCTGTTGCTCATGCCAGCCTGTTCAGTAATTTGAAGATTCTAAGCTTACGATCCTTATTCATATACAAAGTACTTTTACAATTTTACTGGGCTAGTGGTAATCTGGGCAACACAATTGATTCTGCTGAACGGGGGCGACTGACTAGAGGGGCTGGTCAGGTTAGAGTGCCAAGACCAAACTCAACTTTTTTTTGTAAATCTTTTCTCTTCTTAGAAGGAAAATTCTTCAACAAATTGCCATTAGTGATTTTGCATATAGGATCACCTCATCTGTTCAAACGTAAATTGAAGGCTTTTCTAATTGATACGAATGAACAGGATTTAGAAGACATGTACAATATCATTGTGTAATCCCTTCTCTAAGCTTCTCCAATGTTAGTGGACTCTCCTGTGGATTGTTTAGATTATAGTGTCAACATCAGATCAGGAATGAGTTTACAGGAATGAATGTATTTTAATTATAGAGCATATTGTTCAGGTTCCTTAACCATTGAGTTTGATTTTGTCAAAATTAGAATTATTTTTTTTTTTCTTTTAGGTACTGTTATCATGGAATGTCTTGAACTATAATAAATATATATACTCCCATATGCGGTCATGCTCAACTAGAGCTTGCATATGCGTAATTCCATCAGAGATTTTATTAAAATTATTTAATAACATTTATTATAATACACTGTTTTTTTTATGGATTATGTTTTATTGAATTATAAGTTGTATTGTTTGTTTCTGTTGAATAAATCATTTCATTATTTTTCATTTCATATAATAATAATAATGATAATAATAATAATAACAATAATAATAATAGTTCTACTTGATTTTAATGAAGTGAAGAATACAGAAAACTGTATATTCAAGAAATTTGTTGAAAGATGAAAATGCATAGAAGTTTCCAAGAACATCCTAAAGCTAGAAGAGATACTATGGTATCGGAGCAGAGAAGAAAGACAGCATTGGAGAGAATGAAGGAGTACTGGAAGAAGCGGAAAGAAGCATCCATGAATAAATAATTGATTCAACGTATCCCAAAGTGGGTGATTCGAAAAAAAGAATAATAATTACAATAATCTCTACTTGATTTTAATGAATTGAATAATACAGAGAATACAATCAAGAACACTGTATATTTAAGAAATTTGTTGAAAGATGAAAATAACTAGAAGATTCTAAGAACATTCTAAAGCTAGAAGAGATACTGTGGTATCAGAGGAGAGAAGAAAGGCAACATCGGAGAGAATGATGGAGTACTGGAAGAAGCATCCATGAAAAAATAATTGATTCAACGTATCCCAGAGTGGGTGATTCGTAAAAAAATATAATAATAAAAATTTGCATTGTTTTGAATACTAATTATTTGTATTACAAAGCCACAGTTTACTTGTTTCATTCCCTGGGGCCTCGACTACTGTAACAATAAAATATAACAATGAATGAGGTCCTGATGCAACCTCAGCATCCGTAACCATCTCTAATGTTTCCGTTAGACTAGCTCTAATATAACAGGCGCTCTTGTAGTTGTTTAGCTAGTCAACAGAGTTAAAGCAGGGTCGTTTATTGGCACAGTGTAGCTGCTTGAAGACTGTTGAAGCGCTGCTGTTTATTGGTTCTTGTCTGGCGGAGTGTTGGCTGTTCATTGCTTGGCACAGAAGTAAATTGGCCCGAGTAATGTACAAGTGAAGATGCTAAAGACAACTCACAACGGAACTCAACGCCCGCCATTATTTCCTGTCTCATTTGATTTGACCTGCGTCTCTCGTAACTGAAGTAACAGCACCACTTGTCCTAACTTCAACTAGTGGCCGGTTAATCGTGGGCGCATTGCGACTTCAGACGCAATCAGTGTAATTGTTTCCACCTGCTTGCATTGAATTTAAAGCGCACCTAGCTGTGCGCTATCAGTCTTGTTGCCTCTACAAACCTTCATATACATTATTCAATAACAGTTGAATGTTAATAGCGAACCTCCTGCAGTGCTTACTGCTCCTGTCTATTGTCTAAGCTTATTCAATCATTTCACTTACTGTAGCTAGCCCAATATCAACAAGACCAATAATCAAGATTGCCCATTTTCTTTGTGTGAAACTGCTTTCTGTTCGGCTAAAATCGCCTGTTTAACTCTAAACATTACCAGCGTTTATCGTCCCCAGTCTTCTTGGCAGAAACTTCCCAAAGCTTGTGAAATGGTCTAAACCCCGTTTCTCATAGAGGGACTGTTCACGTTAAGTACAGTTATTTCTTTCTAAATACATTGTTCTCTAACTGTAACATTTTTGCATCTTCGACTGGGTCCTATAAATGTGAGCCCACGGGAAAATGATGAAGAATGGCAGTAAAGAGAAGAATGGAGATCTGAGGGTTGGTTGTTGGCGAAGTAGTGGAAAAAGTAGATAATTCACGAAGATCAGATGCTACTCTTCTGTAATAGGACACGTATTTTAGGGTGCTTGCACAATGAAGCATTCAATACTCGAAGATAATCAACATTGCAAAATCGAACACATCGCTATGGAATGTTGGTATTACTCCCATTGGTAATGCACCATTTCACGGCATATGTTTTTAGGGAAGTGATAGCCGTGAGCCGTAGCAGATATCTGTTCAATCAGAGATAAGCTGCATTCTCCTGGGCACTCTTTGTAAGGGTGACCGATTAGATTGGCCAGCAAAAAAGACACCGTTCTCTGCTGTAAAATCACTTCCCGGTGGTTCGGAACCCACCTCAAACTGTAGGTCCAACTTATCAATCACCATCAACCAACTCATTACACACGCACAAGTCTCAGACCTATGTGGGCTTCATCCTCCAAAATAAAAAGATTGTAGTGATTTTACTCAAATACTGGATGATCCAGTGTGCGCCTCGAGACTGTCCTATTCAGTGTTTCAGTCTCAGCAGTTTCAGTTTCAGCATATGGATGAAATAACGTTTGATGCATTGCGCTAACTGAATGAAACTTTCAGTAGTGCTAACTAAAATTTGTTAATTGAATTGAGCTAGTGTGAACTAAGATGCAGATAACTTTAGATGCTATAGTGTAGATCAAATTCGTTATTTTTACATTATTTTGAACCCCATGGTCTAAAATCAATATGTTTTTTATTTGGACTGAGAGGAAGCTATAGCCTACAATTTTCTGTTGGAAAGATATTGCATGGTCAGACGGAAAGACGAACAGACATAGCACAATCTTAATAATAATAATAATAATAATAATCTTTATTTCCACAAATACAAACAAGCAAAAAAATACACAGGAAAAAAATTATACATGATAGAAAATAATAATTATAAAACAATCAATTATTAGGAGAGAAACCAAGAAGGATGAAAGGCCCTATCGAGTCCTTGATAATTGTAAGGGGTGATATAAGGATGAGGTACAGTTTAGTTAGGGTATAGGTTGATTTAGACATATTTGTTGGGTTCTAAATTTTTACGAAGGATATAAAAATAGGTTATAAAAATGGGTATAAATTGGGTTCTAAATGTTCATATAGAATATAGGTTTATTTAGACATATTTGTTGGGTTCTAAATGTTGACGAAGTATGTTGCTAGCCCAGTAAACCAATAAAAATAATTTCCATAAAAAATAACATACAGATAACCAATGCTTTTCAATAGATGTAAATCAGTGCACGGACTAGTTCAGTCCAGTTAAACGATGTTGCATTGTTCCATTGCGCACTTGTTTCATCCGTTCTCCTTTATCCACTCTAACTCTCTTCGTACTTCCATCTCATTTTTAACGGGTCCTCTTCTCCTCCACCGTCGTTCCTCAGATTTTATAGATGGAAAATATTTTGTCGATTACAATTGCGAGCGAGCGTTTAAAAAAGTAACGTTACGCGAACGGAGGAATAATGTGGCGGTGAATATTTTTCGATTGCTGGCGGGCTTTGTCTGCTATTAAACGGTGTTGGTTGCACCACATAGAGGAGAAGGAGGATGCGAAAGAGATAGAGGGAGCGGGTTTCGATTGTTGTGGCAGTAGTGGACGTTGGAGGGTCGAATCGACGGGCCGTTCGTGAGGAAATTCGTACGTGACCGTACGCTCCCCTATGGTAATCCGCTGCTCGCCACTCGAACTGACGAACGAATCAGCTGGCATTCTTTAGAATTGCTGTCGCAGTGGCAACGGTGTCATCGGGTGTCTCTCTTGTCCCCTGTCCTCTGTCGCAGGTCTCTCAGGTCTCAGGTATCTCCACTGTACAGCCAATGTGACAAGTAGCGAATTTGCTGAGTCATGACACGCGCCATCTCAATGAGACCCACAATGAGAAAATTGCTGCTCTGTCCAGCACTTCTGTTATTAATACCTTTTTGATATTAAATCTGACCATTTCTGTGAATTTCTATGATTTATAGCTATAGTGAATAATAAGACGAAATTGCCACAAGCACATTTATTAAAACTTTGAGAAACTAGTTTCGGTTGTTATACCATTATCAATCTCAATCAAACTCTGTTTGATTAAGATTACCTTACACAATATCACCTTCGCTACTACAAAGAAAGATTGATAATTGTATAACAACCGAAACTAGGAATTTGATTAAAATTGATAATGGTATAACAACCGAAACTAGTTTCTCAAAGTTTTAATAAATGTGCTTGTGATAATTTCGTCTTATTATTCATTATGGATACCTTCCACAATATCACCTTCGCCACTACAAAGAAAGATTTATAGCTTTATTTCATCTTGTATTTTTTGCTTATCCAGGGGTGGGTTTTGATTGATAGGGTGAAAATGATCGTTCATCAAATTCAACATTTCAAGTGAGGCACTTCTGTTATTAATACCTTTTTTATATTAGCTCTGAACATTTTATGAATTTTTATCATTTTTATCATTGATAGTGAGTTGGAAAATTAAGATTTGAGCAAATATTCAATATCATAGTGTACTTTTTATAGTGTACAAGAGTTCCTTTCACATCAAAATTAAGTCTCACCTCAACTAATTTATATAGTAATTATGATATCTAGTGTATAATTGTTGATCTGACTTGTCTTATACTCCTTAACTGGAGTCTACAAGATGTAATCTACAAAAAAAATCAATTTGTGTCTGAAAGTAAAATTTGAATTGTTCGAATAGCCAAACAATTGCATGCTTTCAATTACGCCGATGTCAGGAATGGACACTGCCATCTTGAGTGGAATTAAAAGCAAGCTGTATGCCAAATTGGTGAAATTTACTCTTTTCCTAGCTTGTATAATATTTGTATCCATTTTCTAATATTATTCCTTGTAGTAAATGGCTCTTAAAACTTATAATATAAGCTTATAAACTTATATATTTTCTACACAACACTTTTCAAAACTTTGTCAGCTGATTGTGCTTGAGCCATAACCTCAAAGCAAAACGGGTTCTAATACCCGAGGATGAATAATAAGGATAGCCTTCAGTTCACAACAGATGGGCATTTTAATGGTATTTTAAGGTGAGTACAAGCATTTTTATTCAATAAACAAATTATTTTTACCATTACTTACAGATTTTCGATATATTTATTATTCGGATAGCCTTCAGTTCACAACAGATGGGCAGCTAACCAAACCTAACCTAACCTAACCTGGTTAACCATCTACTTAACCCATCTAGCCAGGTTAGGTTAGGTTTGGTTAGCTGCCCATCTGTTGTGAACTGAAGGCTATCCGAATAATAAATATATCGAAAATCTGTAAGTAATGGTAAAAATAATTTGTTTATTGAATAAAAATGCCTGTACTCATCTTGAAATACCATTAAAATTCTCATATAGAGTATAATTTGGCTAGAATTGGTTAAGAGGTTAACTTTGAGATTATGTGAATTTTGATATCTGTCGCATATATATGTCAGAAGGTCTATGGGCTCACACGTGTTTGTTGATAACGGTGATACGAATTCAACCAATTTCAAGTATTTAGGGCCACAAATAAATATTTTGACATTGGCCTGTCAATGTGGTCAGGTTGCTAGGGGGGTTTCCCGCCAAACTTAAGTTTCTCAGTTGATAGGGGAATTTATTAAAATATAATTTTTTTTGTGTATTTTCTTTGCTTAAAATTATAAAATGGCATTGTTTACATAGCTCATTCCCTCTCTTGTCTCCGTTTGGAGTTTGACTTGCAAATTTCGCTTTTAGTGCCACATTTTGTTTCGTTTCATTAGCCCATCTTCTATCTTCGTCTATATAAATAAAATTAGAATTTTGTCTGTACATTTACGAGAACTATATATTTTTTGGTTATTTTTACGTTTTATACATTAAAGAAGCCAAAACAAGTCTTATCTCAATTTCTGTCTGTCTGTCATGGCCCCGAAGACATTTTACGCGGGCTTCTCCTGAAAAAACGAGAGCATCGTTCGGGATTAAAGTAATTTATCAGTATTGAAGACCTTTTTGACAATGTCTTTAGCTATAAAAAACTAAATTAACTTTTTTTTAACAGAATAATAAACGTTTAAAAACCAAGTATTGTGCGATTTTTGATACATTTCTTCTAAGTTTTATTACCACATAAGAACAAATCACGTAATTCATCATGATATATCAATCAGCTGTTCTCAAAATAATATTCTCTCTGATAACTGTCACTGAATTGGTTACGTTCTAAGTTGTTTACAACTTTATGCTAACAACTTCATGATCGTTGCTATCAAAAAAGCCGAAACATATTTAGTCTTATTTCTAAACATAATCTGTACGAAGGACGGGTACAATAGCTATTGCCAATAAATGCCTACTTCCGGGAAATATTATTAGAGTGTGATAGTTGTTGCTATTCTAATAGTAGATTCTTTTTGAAGGATTGGGCTCGACTCTGGAAAAAATTTTTATTTTTAGCTTCACCAGGTCGACAAGGAGAAGAGATCATGACAATAGCAATATATATATATATATATATATATATATATATATATATATGGCTGGGTTTTAATTGACAAATATAATGAAATTGATAGTACGGTACATCAAATTCAACATTTCAAGTGAGTTGAATTGATCAAACTTGTTCGTTTGTGAGCTGTAGGTTGTTGGATGGTTGGTGTGTAAAGTGTAGTTTGTCCAATAAATAGACTACTTGAGAAATAGAGTGGAATTTATTAATAGAATAAATTTGCTAACTAAAACAAATACAATACATTATTTTAAAATGATAACATAAACTTGAAGCTTGACTTCTAAGCCGTTAGCTGGAATACATACATTTTTAATTTTATTATTTTTGTAGGGAAATGTAGAATTTGATATATTTACAGATATTATACATATTTAGAGATAATATCAATAAACTAATGTTTAAAGTGAAATACTTTTGACTTAGCTCATTCAGATACTAGGTTGTAGTTCATTTAGATTGATTGTATATTTACATATTGTATACTGTTGCTAGGCTTGCCTATTGCCGCAAAAGCGAACTTGGTATATCAATGTTAATTTTAAAATATTTATTAACTAATCATGTTATTGGATTGTAACTAATATTAATGCACTATCACAGTAATAAAGTACCGTATGGTAATACTATAGTATTGTAGTAATTAGTACATTGTATTATAGTATTGTAATAATATTTCGGAACTCACCTAAAACTGTAGGTCCAATTCATCAATCACCATCATCCAACTCATTACCCACGCACAGGTCTCAGACCTATGTGGGCTTCATCCTCAAAAAAAAAATTGAATAATAAAAAAATAGGATTTTATCGGCTACAAGCCTAGTGAAAACTGGTGCATAAGACTAGTGAGCACTGGAATATTACACATTATACATTTTTTTATTCAGTTTTTTTTTTTTGTAGATTACGTCTTGGAGACTCCAATTAAGGAGTATAAGACAAGTCAGATCAACAATATTATACACTAGATACCATAATTACTTCAATTAGTTGAGGTGAGGCTTAATTTTGATGTGAAAGGAACTCTTGTACAACTAAATATTTCTTCAATTGTTTTTTAAATATTTCTATATTTTCAAGACTCTTCAAAAACTGCGGTAGCTTGTTGTAGAATTTCCTACCAATATAACTAGGTTTTTGTTTGAATAAGCTACTATTGTGACTCACCAAGTGATAATCTCCTCGGCTTCTTGTATTATAATCATGTACATCAAGATTTTGGTTAATATCATTCGTTTTTACATATAAAGTAGCTTCATACACATATAAGCAGGGTACAGTTAGGAGACCAAGTCTCTTGAACAACGGCCTACATGAATCTAATCTATTTACTCTTTCTATACACCTAACCGCTTTCTTTTGGATCTTAAACACCCTATCAAGATTTTGTTTTGATGAATTACCCCATACTAAGATAGCATACCTAATATGTGACAGTAAGAGCCCATGGTAAGCTGTAAAAAGTAACTTTTTGTCATTCAATCTAGCGAGCTGTCGCAGGACAAATACCCCAGATGAAATTTTACTACATATTTTCTCAATGTATGGAGTCCAGGTCAATCGTCTATCCAACATAACTCCTAGAAATGCAATTTTTTCTTCCTGGTCTAATTGATTATCGTTTACAAACACGTTTATAGCCCTATCTTCATTTAAATTATGTTTGTTTTTGAATTGAAGGTATTGGCATTTTATACTATTTATAGTTAATTTCAACTGATTTAAAAATTGGACAATGGACTGCACACCTATATGGGCACTTATTTCTAAATTATCTAGAATGGAATTGCTGAAAATGAGTGATGTATCATCAGCAAATAAGAGGGCTCTACCACTAATTAATTCTTTAGATAAACGGTTGACATATAACAAAAAAAGCAATGGACCTAGTATTGACCCTGAGGCACTCCAGCTTGCACCTCTAATTTATTAGATTTATTCTTTACTATACTATTACCAACTACTGTTCATTCCTTCCTTTAACAAACTAATATTCTATTCTTTGTTTCAGGTGAGCAATTACTTTTTAATATGGTTCAAAGTGCTTGTTTCCATATTGCCGCCTATTAGGTTAGTCTCACTCATATAAATAATCATGCTCTCTTCTAGTTTGCATCCGGCGTTTTGTAATATATAGCCTTCCTTGGTTATCTGTATAATCTGAGTTAAGTAATTTGCATTGAAAACGTAACAAAAACCAGATTAAATTCAACTTCAAATTTTCATTTTGTCATAACAAAAATGTGCTTCAAATACAAAAAATAAATTTAGATTAGAACTACTTACAAAAATTACATACAGTAGAAGAAAAAAGTATTTTTGAAGGCCTTGCTAGCAGAAGCTGAGAAGCTTGAGCAGCAACAACAAAAATACTTACCAATGTGCATGTTTTATTTAAAGAAAAATGTTTTTGTCATAAGAAAACCAGTAACTTTTGATTCTCAAAATCTTAGAGCCTTATTATACAGTGCGACTGCAGTCGCGGTCGCATGAACAATTTGGGATAAATTACACCAGCCGAGTAAATTTGATTAAAGAATTAGCTGATAGTTCTAAACATCTCTATGTTCTCTACAAGTCTCTCTGCACTCTAAACATCTCTAAAGTCTCTATGCACTTTAACATTTTTTAACTAGGAAAGTCGCTCAGATAATGTAATTTAACCTGAATTATGGCGCGCGGCCGCGACTGCAATGTGTCTGTATAAGGCTCTAACTAACTCTTTGAAGTTGTAATTTTGATGGAATCCTGAAATATTTTGAAATACAGAACCATTTAATAGCATTACCCCTGGCAATTAGGGAAGTGATAGCCGTAGCAGTTATCTGTTCAATCAGAGATAAGCTACGAAACTCCTGGGTCATCTTTGTAATGGTGACCGATTGGATTGACCAGCAAAAAAGACTCTGTTCTCTGCTGTAAAATCACTTCCCGGTGGTTCGTAACCCTCCTAAAACTGTTAAGTTGGGGTCTGACGAGTTGATCCCTGGCCGATTCTTCCCCTCCTCCTCCTCCAACTGTCTGCTACTGTGCGTTGCAATGACATTAGCCCTAGACTCAACTAGGCTAGTTGAAGCTGGCTGAAGCGCAGAAAACCTGTTTGTCTCTGGCCGTAGTTTTCAAATTAGGAGTAAAGCATGAAAAGAGCATGCGCTGTTGGCTTCCTACTACTGCCGCCCGCTCCCGCACCGATTAACCAGTGATCAACTCGTCAGACTACAACTGTAGGTCCAACTCATCAATCACTATCATTCAATTCATTACCCACGCGCAGGTCTCACACCTGTGGGCTTCATCCCCCGAAAAAAAATCCCTCTTTTCCACCCATAATGCACCTAAAAAATGAATGGATGTCTATCCTATTTCTTGAGCCACAGCAGACTAGCTACTATTGCTAAATAAATAAATAAATAGTTTATTGCTGGAGACAACAGGTATTAAATATGAATGCTAAAAGAACAGAAAATGTGTTACTCATGATTATTAAGTTTTTTTATACCATCATAATTGATATACCATTTTTTTCGCCACACTAAGATGTAATAAGCTGCTTTTCGTGTGTCATATGGAAGCCGACAGTGTTCGGTTTCCGACGAGGTCTGTAAACGTTTACCGCCCTAGGGCGGAAAATAAAATGACCTTGAATGACAGCTGATCGTGTCCGATCACACAAATCATAGAGAGATGATCACATAATATTACGGTAATAAGCTATATATATATCGTAGTATTATATTTATAATATATTTTATAAATTATTGTTTCATAACTTGATATGTATTATCCTGTTTATATCGTAATTTCGATATCAAACAATAGAATACGATGATATATATTTTCATAATCTCAACAACATTGTATTCTTGCTAGTACCATAGCCTTAAAATTTCGCGTTCAAAATTGCCAACTTAACATTTTTGTTTTGTTTGTTTTTTTGTGATTTGGCGAAAAATAGCGTTCACAACGCGGGCAAAAATGTTTTGCCGGCTCTCAAACGCTTCAAGTTCTCGACTTCGTCTCGAACTTGAAAACCGCGATCTCGAGCCGGCAAACACACATTTTCGGCCCTAGGTGCGAAATATACTATTTCATACCATCATAATATCCTAATGTAACGCTAATGACACTCTGCGCTTGCGGAATAACTTATGTACTCGTAAATCAATTGTTAATATATCGTGATGTTAAGCGAAAATTCTACAATATGAATGGAATAAGGAGCTATCTAGCTTGCCTTCAGCCTTCAGCTGCGATATCTTTATCACTCCTTCACTCTTCAAATTCTGAATTAAAAAAAGTCAGGTTAAGTAGTTGACGGAGCTAGTCGTTAATAGAATAGCTGCTGCTCCTTGTTATAGAGCGTACAGTCCGCTCGTTACTGGCTGTACAGTACACACTTTACTTTGCAAACAACTAGCTGCAGTGAGCAAGCAGCTCATTACTATAGAAGAGCTCACTGCTGCTACATATATAGTTACCACTACAGTGCCTAGAATTACTATACATCTAACAGCATTGCTATATATATTCACTATTGTACATAGCTCACAGTTACTGTATAGTTGCTACTGTACTATGTTCAATATTACTATAGACATGAATGTTGATGCAAATGTTGCTTGGCGCTGACGTCGATCCTTCTCATCATTGCTTGTGTGTAATTATATACAGTACAGGCCACTTCACACCGCGCGTATTTAAATTCTTGGACCTGTTAGAACGTGACTGACAATCCCTTATTGGACACCTCTGTGTGCAGGGTGCTTGATGATTCACTTTGTGATTGCTCTACTCTACCCCTTCTGTCCGTACATTTAAAGGAATGAGATGTTGGGTTTGTTGGATGTTAAAATCATTCAGATGGACATTGTAAGGAGAGGACATTGGATGTTGGCAGTGCTTGAGTCATCCAGAGACACTAATTGCGATAGTGCTCTCCTAGAGCAATCTAGAGTTTTGTTTCATCAGTGTAGCAAGATTTCAGATTGCTTTCGAGAGTACTTTAGTGCAATGTGTCCCTGTTAGGATGGGCCATTAGATTTTGGAGGTTCCAGTTCAAGCTCTTCTTGGGTATGAAAGAGCTAAAATGTTGAACAGGCATTTCCTTCAACTCGGTTAAATTGATTTTTTTAAATTTTTCATTGGAATAAATTTAAATAACTTGTAGTTTGTGGTCTAAAAAAAAACCGGTCATAGAACTTGACCTGGCAAAAATACAGGATCCACCACGAGATACATTTACTCTACTGTATTTAACAACCAAAGTGTAATTAGGTAAAGAGAAAACATTCATCTCGTTTTCGCTCATCCAATGTTCAGTAAAACACAATACATCAATATCCAAACCTTCTTTTGAAAGGAAAATTTCTAAGTCTAATTTAGAATTTGTTAGGCCTTGAGAGTTCTGATGAAATAGTTTGAAACCTATAAAAAATCTTGCCCATAGTTATTTAGGACAGGAATATTCTTGTTTATCTTGTTTATTGAGTCATTTACTCACATGTTTCCAGTGTGTGAGCATCTTTATTTCCATCACTGTTTTTTACTAAGTAGTTTCTTATAATTTTTCTAAGTTTTGGCTTTCCTCTGTGACTGTTAAAATGCAAACCATGTCTGGTGTAGTCAGTTATTTCAAAATTATCTAGATGTAGCATATCTATGTTCTCCAATTCAGTAATTCTACTAGACAACCATGAGTTCAGATTTCCAACATTTATGTTCATCATTGGTTTGTCATACCTGAAAGGAATAGAAGAGATAACTACATTTGTATGACTTTCCATTTCTAAGATAGGGCCCAGGGAAATATCAGTAGGTTGATTAAACTGTTCAACAACATTGTTTGCTCCAGCTATGATGATAACTTGGTCTTGGCTATTAAAGTCACGAGTGAAATCAGCTGTATCATTAGTAGTGACTAATGAAACCTGGTTTCATTATTGATTAAAAGAGCAACCCGGTCGAGTGACCACAGTTACCTCAAATCCATCCTCACTCATCTCTCGGTTCAGATTCCATCCAATATTTCTCCCATGACTGTCAGATAATACAAATAATCTCCGTTTTTAGCCTTCCTTTTTAATTTTTTTACTTTAATATAATTTTTATCACTTAAGTCGACAATATTTCTATTCGTGTGATTAGAAACTTCAGGTTCGGTCAAGACATCAAAGGAATTTTTTCTTTCAAATGTATTTAAATTACCCAGAGTATGAATGTGTGTGTCGCCTGGCGAGTAAAAGTTTCTAAGATCATCTACTTCCAACTCTAATGCTTTTTGTTTACTTCTAAGGAAATTGTTATCATATTCTAAGACTCGATCGTAATTTTCAATTCCGATATATTTGTGAAAAGAATATTTTTTTCCTGCTCTAGTTCCATCCTACCCCTCATTTCATTCTCAAGTTCATTTATTCGCAACTGCATCAGATTTATTTGTCCTCCTATTGAGATGCCAACTCAACTTCATTGAGTGGGATATTAAATTGTCTCTCTGGAGCTGGAGCTCGATTTCTCTTAGAGAATCCCCAGAGGTGGAAAGTATAGTTGGATGGGAAGGTGTATTTACTGATGCATTTTTTGTTTCAACTGCCGAAGTAGTTTTGAGTTGACGAAGTTAAGGGGTGTTTGAGTGTATTCATGGAATCAGTTATGGCCACCGTTGAACCAAACGACGATTTATTGGGAGTAACTTCATCTACTAATTTGTCATTCTTCATGCTGACAGGTGTTTTCAAAGAGATTTCATTGATTGAAGGCGATGAGCTACACTCGATTGAAAGACGTTGATGGGGACGGACAAACAGAGGAGTGATTATGATGACCCTCAATAGTCAGTTGTTGACCTTAGTTTCGTCAAAGTCAGTCCTTATAAACGCAGAACATGCGCTCTTTAAGCATCGCCAAACTACGCGTCCATCGCTGCGTCTACAATCACGTCTATATTGGAAATTATTATACTGAATGCCTGGTTTTTTGTGGAGGGTTGTGAATTTTTCATCTCACTCATCGTGACAAGGAGTCTTATCAAAACGCAATCTGTAAGAGTTTGAGGATAGTCTACTACAATAAGCTCAAGTGTTAATTTTAGATAAGCGAATCAAAAACTGTGTAAAGTTAGGCTATAAAACATGCGACAGGCACTATATTTTAATATTGAAAAATTCCAACTTTAAATACTCTAAAATTTGAATGTGTGATGAAAAAAATTAATAATAGGCTATTGACTACTACATTCAGATTCCGTATTGTTCAGAAAAATTAAGTATTTTTGCAACAGAGCCTACGTTGTGGCAAAGAACTGATAAGAGTAGGTTGCCGCTCTCAGAGATGATTCGTAGAGATATTTCTCCGAAGATAAAACGTTAGCTAGAAAGGAATATTAGAAGACACTTAGTAACAAGAATAGTTTTGATGTAAAGAAATAATAGTGATTTGTATTGAGTTGATTATTTTAAAAGTTATAGTTGAATAACAAATTGATAATGAATAAAAAACGAAATTGTCACAACCACAAGAAACACATTATCTTATAAACTTATACACCATTATCTTTCTCAATCAGACTCTGAGTCTGATTGAGATTGATAATGGTGTAGAAACCGAAACTAGTTTCTCTAAGTTTTAATAAATCCGGTTGTGACAATTTCGTCTTTTATTCATTATGGACACCTTCCACAATATCACCTTCGCCACTACAAAGAAAGTTAACAAATTGATGTTAAACTGCTTTAAAATTGAATGACGAGATCAGTTCAGTTTGCCTTTCAATCGGAAGCTGAGACTATGAAACAATGTGGCTCAGAGTGCGAATCCTGCACACATCGGGCGTTTCCCGTCCAGCTCCAGGACAAGCCCGACAAGATGTCCAGAGCAAGACTGCACAAGGTTTGCAATTTTCACACCGCTGCACAGCGCTTGCCAGAACAACAAGAACGCATAAACAAAGTGTTCGCCACTGAAAAAACGCAATTATAGCAATGAGAAATGTCCTAAAAGTGGGCTATTACACTTATAAAACAGTAGCTTCTATATCAAGCCCAGTAATGAAAAGCAGTCAACTAGGTAAAATAAAATTAATATAAATAAAGAAAAAGGTGAATAACCGGCGACTATTTATTTATTTATTACATTTGTCACAAAACATCATTTTTTGGGAATTTCCCATGTGACAGGTGACTTGTCAACTTAACTTGACATTGCATTTCGTCAATAATTATATTACAATCTTACATTTCGTCAATAACTATATTACAATATTACATCTTGTCAACTACATTTCATCTTAATATAATAAAATTACATTTTGTGAATTACATGTCATTTTAATATAATACATTTTAATTACATGTCCTTTTAATATAATACATTTTAATTACATGTCATTTTAATTACTTTCAGTCAATTTCATTACGTCCCAATATAATACAATACATAATGTATACTATACTATATACTCCGAAAAAATTAGGATTGATAAAATTTGTCTTTATAAGAGGATGAACAAATAGATTATTATACCATCGCCTACACTTGTATTACTTATCAATATTGATGTTTTTAATGAAACTGTTGAAACTATTCAAATGTAATGAGGTGTAAGAATTTTTTACACGATTTGTAATCGACTTAGTGGTGAAAAGGAATTTGTATTGAACTATTATTCATTACGTGTTGAAATAAGTTAATTTACCAAGTTATCTAAGAAAAAAATCAGAATAAAATAAGTTAGTCAAGGAACTGTCATTAATAATAATAATAAGCGTATGGCTTTTAATGGTGGGGAGACACTTAAGGATAGTTCCACCTCGCCGTTTGTGCCATGTTACGGGGAACATGGTGGACCTACTATTTTAGGTGGGTTCTGAACCACCGGGTAAGTGATAATAAAGCTTGTAACACCAAGTCATTGAAGCACGGTCACCCATCCAAGCGCAGTCTTGAGCGGTCCTGACTGAGCATCACGATCACTTGAACACCACGCTCACCGCATGACCAATCACCACCCTGTCATTAATATTACATTATTTATTAATACAATAACTACATTTATACTACTTTATGCTATGTTATTACGAAGAATTATTGATTTAGAGGTTATGAAATAGAATTCACTGCGATTTCCAAAGGCAATGACAATAATAGCTTATCTAATCTGCTGCACCAAGACACGACCAACCATCACCGCTGCTCAACTCCAACTCCAACTCATTGAAAATCATTCCCAATTACTAGCAATTATTGGTAATGTCCATCAAATAAGATTTACAAATTACAAAGCAAATACCTTGCCGCCTGTGTTCGAATATTTAATAGATTGAATTTATCAATATAGATATGTTAATAAACTTGTAGTACATTGATGAAATAATTTCCTAAGAATTATTCCCAATTATTAGTAATTTCCATCAAATTAGATTTTCTAATTACAAAGCAAATACCGTGTTATGTTGCTGCCGGTGTTGGTTCGAATATTAAAAATATATTAGGTGTAGAATTAGTATTAGATTTTTACAGGTGCCATTCAAATTGGATTAGTAATATCCAATTTCGGAGCCGATTCATCTCACCACCGAATCCACAAACCACTTTAACGGGATTGAAAGTCATGCAGGCTTCCTATTAATAGAAATATTTCGGTTGATGTTGCGGTTGAAAGCTCTAATTACCTGGACTGAACTTGTATTGAAGCTGTCATCCACTCAGCAGCACTGTTTTGATGGGAGCTCTCTTTTAAATCTCTTAACGTCCAAGTGATGTGTTTAAAGACTGACCGGTAAATTATTAGTCCTGTTATTCAGTTCACGTGCGTATTGCTACTGATCGCATTATCGAATGTAGAGTGTAGCTTTTTCTATTCGTATGATATTATTACCGGTCCAAACTCCTTGAACAAGGAAAGTATTAAAATGTAATCATCACATGATCCTTCTTCCCACGAGTCAATAGGGTTGGTGGTGTAAAGGTGAGGGGCAAGTAATCAAAGAGCGCACTTTCGACAAGGATACAATTGGAGGGACCAACGAAGGACTAAGGACCAAGCAGGTGATTGGAGGTGCTGTGAAACCGGTTGTTTTGAGGCGGATTCTGATGTGAATGTTGGAAATGTTGCTTAGACGTGTCATCAGTCGTTGAAATTATAGGGGACAGTTTGCTGGCAAAGATGCCAATGACACCAGAGGGTTTCAAAGTTTTCTTCCAAAGTTGTTTTTGTGTTTGTGATGAATGTTGTTGCCAGCTTGTTGAAGATTGCTCTTTTATATAGGTAGTTAGCAATATTCTTTTAATGACATTAGTAGCAAATTAGGTTGCAAATTCCAATTCAAGTGCAATGTAAAAATTATTGTAAAGTTAAAAATTCAATATTGGTAGCAAATTTCTATTCAAGTGCAATGTAAATATTATTGTAAAGTTGAAAATTCAATATTAATAGCAAATTTTTATTCAAGTGCAATGTAAACATGATTGTAAAGTTGAAAATTCAATATTAATAGCAAATTTCTATTCAAGTGCAATGTAAACATTATTGTAAAGTTGAAAATTCAATATTAATAGCAAATTTCTATTCCAGTGCAATGTAAATATTATTGTAAAGTTGAAAATTCAATATTGGTAGTAATTCCCATTCAAGTGCAACATGAAAATTATGAAATTCAATTTACGTTGCCAGTCGTGTGTCCAGAACGCATCTCATATTTGCATTTTTAAATAAAATCAGCTTTCAATGGCATTAGTGGAAAGTTCAATATTAGGTAGCAAATTTCCATTTAGTTTCAATAGAAACATTATAAAATTCAATTGGTATTGCCAGTTGTGTGTTGAAAAACAGAAGTCAAACTTTTATTTCACTTTCATGTCGATTTTTGTTTGTAGTTTTTATCTTTCTTGTCAAGGGTATTGGAAATAAAACTGCTTAATTAGACACTGTTGAAGCTGTTTTGAAAATATTATAAAAACTAAAAAAACACTTTTAAGTGGAATATTATGATTCACTTTATGGTGTGAAGGCCGTTTCACTCTGTTGTCAAGAGCATCATCAGACGTCACATCATAAAGTGAGTCATAACCTCTTGAAGTGTTAATATAAGTTTTAATTTTTCATTATAATAGTGGAAACAAGAACACCGTCAACACCAGAAAAGATTATTATTGAATATAATCTAAAACCTTTCAGGAGAGAGAAACCAGACTAGATTTTCGAAAATATGAATCATGGTCCTCGAAGTTCACTTCCGTGTTGACAAAGGTACTTTTAATCTGATTATAAGGTCCAATGTTTTTTGGAAAACTATTTGTTGAAATGTTGAAAATAAAGTGCGGATCTGATGTTCATTAGCAGAAGCTGACAGATACAATCTGACAGAAGCTTGTCTCACTAATTCCTAATTCTAGAAAGTCTGAGCGGATGGCAGAAGTTAGATTCCATCTTAATGCGTACATTATTGGTTTCCAATGTTTGTGTCTTAAAAGCTATGATTGTGGGCAAAGATCTTTCAATGTATTAAAAGCTGAAGCTACTGTATTAAAGAATAAACACAGCTGCAACTGTTCAGTAGTCAAAATAGTTATTTATGTATTAAGAGCGTGAAGCGCGACTTTATCGCTCGAGCCTAAACATTTACTGCGCGACGCGTAGCGGAGCGCAGTAATTTTGCGAGAGCGATAAAGAAGCTTCACGCGCGAATTGCATACAATATTTTTCCTAAAACTGCAGTTCTGGATTCCAACACAATAAAAGTTTGTAGTTTGTAACATCACAGACCATGCGCGGATTTGGTTAGCGTTCGCCATTTTTGAGGTTATGTGAATTTCACGGATTCCGTGATCCACCAATGAGAAGGCATCAAAATCAAAACAGAAGCGTAAAGAAAACAGCTGGCGAGCGTAAAGTACTTTACCGCTTGTGGAGCATTAAAGAGGTACTTTACAATTAGTTTTTAGTACGTAAAGAACTACTTTACGAGCAGTTGTAGGAAAAAGTATTTATCTACGACCATGTCATAAAGTATACATTACAGTTTCACAATTGATGCCAAAACAGCTGTCTTTTCGAAATGCTTTTTGAAACCCGTTGCATAAAGAGCTCATTATAGTACAGGTTCTACATTATAACACGGGTTCTGGACCAATCAGAAGCATTTTTGATGGAATCAATATCGTAATTCAATATTGTGAAACTATCAGCTGATTTGATCAAACTGCTAACCTAAGCTGCTACCTAACAATCTACTATAACTTCTTGTATTTGAGATGAGAGGTTAGGTATCTCTGACAGTCACAGGTAAAATGAAATTGTTTTAATTAAATGTATACTAGTGGTCGTAGATAAAATAGTGTATGCAACGATTTTATTTGGCCATTAAAGCACTCGTGAGATATTTATAACACTCGCATTCGCTCGTGTTATAACTTACATCTAACTCGTGCTTTAATAAGGGTCAAAATAAAATCGTTGCATAAACTACTATTATTTCTTTTATTTGAACTAATCACAGATCCATTCCCAGAAAATCTACATCTTGATCTACTATATTATAAAATTCTTCTCTGTGAAACCACACTTCGTTTGATACTGAAATACAAAGTCACAAGTCTCAACGAATTTCGATGTATTAACTGATATCTAATAATTGAATAAATTGATTATTGGGGAAATTTGTTAAATATCAATGATCATTTGAGATTGATTGAATGATTTTATTAGAACCTCCGGTCTTGAAAAAACCTATTGCATTTCACTAACATGCAAACATATAGTTTACTTAACATTATTATGGTCAGTGTGAGATTGGAGGCTGTGCGCAGGGTTCTTGGTCATAATTTTTTTCGAAATTTTCTGTATTTGATATTATTAAGGTCTTCAAATGTTATCTATTGACATGAGATTAATTCTTTTCCATCAATTAGTTTGTGAAATATAGGGGTTAAAAGTAGAATTTTTTGGTTTTTGGGGGGCAATTGAACTCACCTACGAGTTATTTCAAGCATTTGATAATTTTTTATAACTAAAAGACACCTTGAGGAATATAATGACACAGTTTTCATTCCAATTTAACAATTGGTTTTCACAAAATAATTTTTTTGAAAAACTGAAATTTTTTCAGATTTTTGAAAATTTATTTTTAGAAAACTAACTGATCGAAATGAAAAATTGTAAGTAATTCTATTCTTCAATGTGTCTTTCAGTTATAAAAAAATATCAATAGTTTAAAATAAAATAACATGTATTGGAGATAAATTGCCCCAAAAAATCGATATATTTCAACTTTGAACCCTCATATTCCATAAAATAATTAATGAAAAAAATAATTTTTTATAGCAATAGATCACATTTCAATACCTTAATGATATCCAATACAAGAAACTTAGAAAAAGAATATTACCAAAAACCCTGTGCACAACCTTAATGTATGATTCTTACTTAATGAGAGAGAGAGAGAGAGAGAGAGAGAGAGAGAGAGAGAGAGAGAGAGAGGTGGATACAAACGTAGTAGCCGGTCTTTTCTTGAATTGATTTTCCAATTTGTTGTCCTTTATAACTTCATATAACTATTAATCATTATGAAAATTATAGTGAATACTATCTTTGACCAGTTGTTTATACTGGATAAGTTCAACAAACTGTACCGTAGTGAAAAACAAAAATGCTTGTGTTTCATAAATCAATAAATCAAAGGCTAGTAAATAGACACGTTTAGGCTGAGTGGTTGTTTATATCTTAGAAGTTGCACAACAACTATTCATGCAACAAAATCTACCAAAAATATAACCAATAAAAATATGTTCCTACTTATCTCAGTATGTGATGCTTAAGAATTATAAATCATGTGTGTTGACAGAATCAATGACAGGTGAGATGATAGAGAAGCAATGATAAAGGAGAAAGGGGAATAAAAAGGTAAATGGAGGAAGAGTGATAGAGGATGGGAAAAGAAGATAGAAGAGGAGGTGGATAGAGCAAGAATCATAGAGGATGAGAAAAGAAGAAAAAAATAATGTGGCTGCTCACCACATTGACAGCGCTTGTAGTTCCCCTTGGAAACAATTTGCAGGTATATATTGAAAAGAATCGGAGTTCAGTTGTCAGTCGGACTTCGTTTTTGACTTTATGAATTTGTTTTTGTAATTTTGTTTCCTACAAAGTTAAACTCAAAATGAATTGATAGTAACTTGTTCCAACATTTTGAAATTAATTGCCCATCACAATTTCTAACCTGTAGAAGGTAGAGGTGAATTCGATAATGAGCTTTGTAAAAACTCAATGGGATTCGAACCCAGATTCCCACAGTGAATGTTATTTCTTCACCGGGCGGTCCTCTTTTATAAATCGATATAACGATTGAAGAATGATTACTTAGTTGAAATTTGATTATTTGTTAGGAAATTGAGAGTTTTCCTATAGATAACATCTAATTAGTTGGGTAGGCCCGGTATAATTTTATTAAATACTTTGGAGAGAGACGGATAATTTCATTTTTGAAAAATTACGCAGCTTTTGCTTCTCTAGACCACTTAGATGTGAGCATGTCAGTGTAGGAATGCAAGAAAGCTATCTTTGGAATAAATCTAACTGTTATTACTGCTGTACCTTGTAATATGATATAATTCAATGGCTATATTTGGAGCAACAAATTGAAAGCTCCATTTTTATCCAAAACAGACAAACTGATTGCAATTTTTTGTCAAGCGTTTCCTCTTCGAGCTAATAATCCGGAGAGAACTGAATCAAAGGTTGTTCCCACACCATTCACTGTTCAATTATTCCTCTTCTCTTTCCATCCATTGCATCGTCCTTTCTTCTATTCTTTTCTATTCGTCTTCTATTTAAGGCAGAGCTGAGACCTTGTCCAGGTCTGTTTGACCAAAAGAGATTTCTTCATCATCTACTTACACAGTAATAATACATCGATGATTTGGAAAGCACCGAGCAGCGGTGAATGCAAGCACCAAAGCACTAATTTAGATCTCAATTTCCAATTTCTATGCACCAGATAATGTGCCAGTTGTACAAAGCAGGAAAACCAGTCGGGTTTATGCACTTATCAGTAATTGTAAAACATCTAAGACTCCCAGGAAAATGATTGACAAACATATTTTTTGGGAAGGAATTTTCTCTTCTCATAAACTCACCACATCTTTTCTTCAACACTTTTTATTCTTTTTAACCGACTTCCAAAACAGAAGGAGATACTCTATTCAACCTTTATTTTTCAAATTCAACTACAACATAAGCGAAAAGCTTTAAGCTTTTAAAGTCAGCAGTTGTGCGAAATTGTGAACGTGTTTAATTTTCGGCTTGACATTTTTAGACAAAATAATTCAAAATTCTCCAATCTTTCCATATTCTTTGTTTAGTATTTTTTTTTATTGACTTTCATGTACAATTTAAAAAAAAATGGATAATATTTTTTCTCTAGTGAAAATTAATAGTGAAACTGTGACTTCTAGACATAACCTTTTTTTGTAATTTTCTGTCTTGAAATTTTGATGAGGAAGCAGTTTTGGGCTGTAAAGCCTGTTGCCTCCTCTTTATTCTACTGCAATGTGATAATGTACATAGATGATAAATAAATAAATTAATTAATTAAATTAATTAAATTAATTAAATTAATTAAATTAATTAAATTAATTAAATTAATTAAATTAATTAAATTAATTAAATTAATTAAATTAATTAAATTAATTAAATTAATTAAATTAATTAAATAAATAAATGAATCTATATAAATAAAATTAGAGTTTTGTCTGTTCATTTATCAGAATTATATATTTTTTTGTTATTTTCACGTTTTATACATCAAATAAGCCGAAAATAGTCTTATCTCACTTTCTGTCTGTCTGTCACGGCCCCAAAGGCATTTTACGCGGCCTTTTCTCAAAAACGAGAGCATCGATCGGGATTTTAGTTATTGAACAGTATTGAACACTTTATTGACAATGTCTTTAATTATAAAAAAATAAATTAACTTTTTTTCAACAGAGTAATAAACGTTTAAAAACCAAGTATTGTGCGATTTTGAATACATTTCTTCTAAGTTCTATTACCACATAAGAACAAATCACGTAATTTATCATGATATATCAATCAGCTGTTCTCAAATATAATCTGAATGGTGGGCCCTTCGCGGCGTTATTTACGCTGTCTGCAGACTTGTGTAGTCGGAGCACTGCAGTCTTTTAGGAAACATGAATGGTGAATCAAAGCCCATCTTATGTTTCATCAATTATTTCTTTGTTGAAAAAAAAACAAAATTTTCTAATTTAAATTTATCAAAACAAAAATTAAAATTTTAGGATGGTGCCGTTTGTGCTAGGCTCTTGGGAATTCGCCAGCTAGCACTATTATTACCACATGAGAACAAATCACGTAATTTATCATGATATATCAATCAGCTGTTCTCAAATATTCTCTCTGATAACTGTCACTGTATTGTTTACGTTCTAAGTTGTTTACTAAGTTGCTAACAACTTCATGATCGTTGCTATCAAAAAAGCCGAAACATATTTAGTCATATTTCTAAACATAATCCGTACAAAGGACGGGTAGTTGCTAGTAAATGAATAAATAAATAAAACCTTATTTTATGTGTAAACGCATATATTATTTATTTAAAATAATCATAAACCGCGTTGTCAACATCTAATTGGTTTCTGGCGTCACAGGTTTTTATTGTGCAGAGACCCTGACACAGAACCCTGATCCCAGGAACAGACAGAACTCTGAACTGAGGGGCAAACAGACTCTTACCGTGTGTCGCTTGTCTGCAGGTTATGTAGAGCAGGCACATCACCTCACCTCACCTCACCATACCTCACCCCACCATTTACTTGACGTGAGGTCACGATGGGTCGCGCTGACAGTGCCAGTGCTGTCTGGCCGCCATCTAATCTGCATCACGATTTTCGCGCGCTCCACAGATTAGCGCTGCTAAAATACTCACTGTCCTCTTGCTGGTCTCATCCTCTGTGGCTCTGTGTCTTCTGCTTTTTCTTTTCTTTATCTTTTTATTCTTTTTACTTTTCTTCATCGTTTCTCTTCTTTTTCTTCCTTCTTCCTTTCTTCATTTTTTCTTCTTTTTCCTCTTCTTCTTTTCTTCTTAGTTTTTCTTCTTCCTTTCTCCACTTTTTATTTCTTTTCTTCCTCCACCACCTCTCCCACCTTCTCCTCCTCGTCCTCTTCCTCCTCCTCCCCCTCACATCACATCACACTCCTCTATATGCTTTTTGACATTTTCAGCTCACCATTCCTTTTCTCCCATTAAATCCTCCAACTTTTCCATTCCTCTCCTTCTTCCTCCTACCTTAATAATATTATGATAACCCCTCCCTAGAGCGTGGGCAACCATAGTTGGAAGGGGTATTTATCGCCACATACATTACAGTAATACTAATTTTTTTAAATAGTTTGTAGATTTTTATTTTGAATCGTATTGGATTTTAGTTATTGCATTTTAATATTTTCATTTTTTGCATGTCTTGTATATGTTATAAATATAAATAAAATTAAAAAAAAATCCTCTATTATCTACCCAGTAGAAAGTATATGACTGCATACTACAGAAAACTACATTATTACAGAATGAACGTTCCTGTGCGTTTATACTGCTGCTGGTATGCCAGCATCTCTCAAATAATTATTTATGAATTACTTATGTTTTTTTTTATTGATGATGATGCCCTTCAATTATAAACAATTTAGAGTAGAGCTAAATAAATGTTTGGTGGATAAGGCTTTCTACTCATTGAGTGAGTTCTTTGATAGATGATTGTGATGCGGCCTTCATGGATATTGAAATTGTGTATGACACTGGTTGTATCGAAATATGAGTAATTTAATTATATTTAGGGTGAAAATGTTGCGATGAAGTACTTTATGTTGTATTTCTTGTATGTTCGTGTTCATGTATTTATCTCATGCACTTGACAATTTTTCTGTTTGTTTGTACGAATGTTTTGAAATCAACAATAAATTCAATTCAACGCATGAGTCTGAGACTTGTGCGTGGGTAATGAGGTGAATGAAACATATAGATACCAGACGAAGGAGCGGGATTCGAACCCACGACCCGCTCAAACGACAGCCAGCTGAAGTAGCGACGCCCCAACCAACTGTGCTAAACTTTGAGTTACCTTTGAGCCACTTTTGAGTTACGTATTGACTTACTTAAGAGTTATCACTTATCAGTTCATAAATTGAGGTGACCATTCAATGAACCATCTATGTTTATAATCGGGCTTGTTAGTTGAAAATTAATTACAAGTTAACTTATTTGTAGAATTTTGGTTGATGTTGTGGAACTCCATAATAAAAGAATAAAACACTGTTAAATCTTCTTTAAGAAGTGGAATTGACAACATTTAACAGTGTTTTATTCTTTTAATTACAAGTTAGTTATCTAGTAAAACGTAAGATACAGACACTCAAACAAACCAAAACCCGTAATTTCAAATTCTTTGAAAAATTTAAATTAAAATAATCAGTGAGTCAAGAATATGTAACTCACGAGAGAAAGGAACGAAGATTGTCACGTGGGTAATTATCAGTTGGTAACCCCAAATTCCCAATTTTCAAAAGAACATAGCCAACTCAAGACTTGAAATTTTTTGACTCATAACTATCATCTACGTATTCAGAAAAATACACTCAATATGGCTTGTGTCAACCATGAAACGAGGCTGTACGATAGAGGTGATATTCAAACACAGAAATTTAGATTTTGGAACTTCAAATTTGTTGAAAGTTGTGATTAATAGTAGTTTATGCAACGATTTTATTTTGACCCTTATTAAGGCACGAGTTAGATGTAAGTTATCTCATGAGTGCTTTAATGGCCAAATAAAATCGTTGCATACACTATTTTATCTACGACCACTAGTATACATTTAATTAAAACAATTTCATTTTACCTGTGACTGTCAGAGATACCTAACCTCTCATCTCAAATACAAGAAGTTATAGTAGATTGTTAGTTTAAAGCAGCTGGTGTAGCAGTTTGATCAAATCAGCTGATAGTTTCACAATATTGAATTCCATCAAAAATGCTTCTGATTGGTCCAGAACCCGTGTTATAATGTAGAACCTGTACTATAATGAGCTCATTATGCAACGGGTTTCAAAAAGCATTTCGAAAAGACAGCTGTTTTGGCATCAATTGTGAAACTGTAATGTATACATTATGACATGGTCGTAGATAAAATATTTTAAAGAAAATTTAAAATTTTGTAAGGGTGACAAGAAAGGATTGTTGAAACACCATTCAATCACAAGATGGTCGGTCATCTTTCATGTTGTGAAATAGTAGTTTATGCAACGGTTGTATTATGAGAGCCTTTAAAGCACGAGTTAGATGTTAGTTAGGGCACGAGCGAAGCGAGTGCTCTAAATATCTCACGAGTGCTTTAAAGGCCAAATACAACCGTTGCATACACTATTTTATCTACGACCACTGATATACAGCGATAAAAACATTTTCAGAAAAAGAGTCAACATGATCTGCTTCTTTCCAATCAATGAATTGACTGTAGGGTTTTTCATACAAACTTTTCGATTTCTCAGGCAAAAGGCTCTTCAATGCCGAATTTGCCCTTTCAGTTATTTCTTCGGGTGTTGAGATAATTTCATTTTCACTGTCACTATTATTCATGTTTAGTTGGATAGGTAGATCTATCATGTATCGGCACCAACAGTTCAGCCAAACATACGCATGAGCAACATAACCTATACAGTGCTTTTATCAGATGCGATACTGTTTTGTTCCGTTCCAGTATTTCGAAACTGGAACAGTGAACTAGGGTCGTGTTATAATGTACAAGTTGTACTGTAATGAGGTCATTACAGTACAAGTTTCAAATTCCATTTCGAAAAAGCTACTGTTTCGATTTCAATTATGAAACTGTAATGATTGCGTTATAACACGGTCGTAGATAAAACTGCATTATATTTTCATGAACTACAAAACAACATTTTCATGCACACAACATAACGGGGTAAATGCTGAAGCTTTAATACCTGAGCTTATGCATTATTATTATTTGATTCTTAAGGTATGATATTAAGCTTTGATATTATTACATGATTATTAAGGACCCGACAGGACCTTGTAGAAATCGTGCCGTTGTCTGTCCTTCCGCTTATCTAGGGTGCTCTAGCTCTTGAAAGGAAGATTCTTGAAGCTTTCTCTTAGTTCAAGTGAGATCACTTTTCATTTTGTAAAACTTTATCATGTAAAACTTCATATCAAACTATCATGTAAAACTTTTGTCAACTTTTATCATGTAAGACTTCACTGTAGTATCTTGGTTAGTTTCGGCTAGTGAAAATCAAAACATTGCACAGCTGGTTAATTTCGAATACAAAAAAATTCGAAGAATATTAAGAAGGTGCTTAGTCCCAATTATCCACTCCATTTTTACAGAGCAAGCGTTAACGTTATCATTTTTAATTGGGTTGAAATCATTTCTTAAATTATTTTAAACCGTCAAATTGAAAAAAAAAACAGTCTATAGCTGGCTCTTCATCTTTTACAACGCCTATATCTACGTTAAGATTACCAACCCGATCATTTAATGATTAACAACCCTCACTTAATTATCTAGTGGCAGGCCTCATTTCAGTGTTAATAAATTAAGGCGAGCATTCATTGAACCATCTATATTTAGCTTATCACCGAGCATGCCGGATGAAAATTAATTACAACTGCTGTTCATAATGCCTATCACTGTTGTCAGCCTATTATTAACCGTTAACTGGGAATGGTTGCCATGACTACCGATACAACGCTTCTCTGCGGAATCCTTACAGCAATTTGTATGCAGGTGATGCGCTCAGAATCTTCTGTCAGGAGGTATAGTACAGTTGTTGTATGCTCTATAACAAGATGACAATTTTGTTATAGGATTTATTGATGGAGAAAAGTGTTATGAAAGATGGGAGTTGGTAGTAGAAGAAGAGACGAGCATGAAGGAGGCGAGGGAGTAAGAAGAGTTAATACAAAAATATGATAAATAAATAAACATGTTATCAGCTGTTCTATAAGCTTCCTGCATCTAAACACATTTTGAAACCGTAATAGTGCCCATAAGTGAAATTTGAACATTAATTTTGAAATTTCTGAAAGGAAAATAAAAAAATCGAGCTTCAAGGTGCATTGAATCAAGTTTGGAGGAAGCTTTGTGCCAAATGTGGTGTTCCAAATCGTTGCCCTTTTTTGTAAAATCTGTACGACAAAAAAAAACTCCGGAACAGACCTCTACTCTCTCATAGATAACTGAAACAAATCCATGTGTATAGTCTTTTGACTTTTGTAAAATCCTTAAAACAAACATACAAACACACGCGCACACACACACACACACACACACACACACACTCGTACTCTCGCTTATTATATACATGGAGAATAGAGAAGATATCCAAACCTTTCTTCGGACACAGAAAAATTAAAATTATAAATAATAAGACGAAATTGTCACAACCACTTTTATTAATAATATAGAGATACTAGTTTCGGATGCTACTCCATTATCAATCTCAAACGAACTGAGTTTGTGGAAGATATCCAAATTCTTTAGTTCCTTGTTCCCTAGTTTGTTTGAGAGTGATAATGGAGTAACATCCAAAACTAGTATCTCTATATTTTTTAATAAATGTAGCTGTGACAACTTTGTCTTATCATTCCTTATGGATATCTTCCACAATATCACCTTCACCATTAGAAAGAAAATTAAGATGAGGCTACAGCTGGATGATTGCATGTGGGGAGAACACATTTGGAGGTTCTGAGGATGTCGATACAATATCTGTCATGAATACAGAGATATCCGTATCATTAACACTTGATTCAGAAATGTTGTGGAACTGCTCCATATTAAGATGAATGAATAAAACAGATGTTGTCTATTCCACATATAAGATTTTTATTATTTAAAAAAACTAAACTCTCTTTATATTTAATAACCCTCTTTTTAATATTCCCTTTTACAGTTTACAGTCCCATAGTCTTGGTATTTTATTATTGTATATTTTGGTATTTATTATATTATTGTATATTCAGCATACACCCCATAGCCACCTACCTATATGAGCCAGGTTAGGTCGAATTTTGTGTTGTATAAACTTAGGTTACTATATATTATGATTTTATGTTTATATATGTGCATATATATATTATGATGTTATTATAAATCAAATATCAATTTTATTAATAAGTAATTTTCTATAAAAATTATATTAGTTCCATAGTAATAGTTTACAATATTTAAATAAACAACATGCAGTTGAGATGTTGCCTCACCTGCCTTATAATCCTTTCAGGTTATGTACCTATTCCAAATTCAGTTTAGGCTCAACCACTGATGATGATGCCATGAGCATTGAAACTCGAGTTTGGTTAATTTTAAATAATTTAAATCTTTAATGTGGAATAGACAACATCTGTTTTATTCATTCACCTTAATATCCGTATCACTGAAGACCGTATGATGAAGACTGGGTGTAAAAGTCCTCCAGGTTTAATCTTGTGGTCTTTTTCGGGGATGCGATGTATGCTCTGATCAGAAACTAATAACATTTCGACTTTTTGTGGTTTAAAGTACAGTATTGTGATTAGGATAAGGTAATGACTGTCGACACTTTTCTCGTCAATGGCCATGCAGCTTTTGGCCTGAGTTTGACCGACTATTACATGCAGATCGTGGTCTAGTCGAGGATTGGTCTAGGAATGGGCGAGCAGCGGCTACTTTGGCCGGCGTGTCGTCGTCTCTGACGATATCCAGGTCAACGGCAGGATGTTCATTTGGAATTCTTTTGTTTGCTAAACTGCAACCGCCTTCGCCGCCGCCGCCACGGCGCATGCTCTGGGCTTAGGGTTCATCATCTTGGTCTAATGACGCGCCATTTCGAGATTTTTTCCTTCAAATATCAACAACAACAACAGCCAAAGTGGAGAGGAAGCCAGCTATCTCCAAGTATGGAAAATAACGTTTGATCTTGTTTCTTTTACGGGCCAATTGCGCTTTTCCATAGGTCAGCAGACCACCTTCCAACTGCTTCTCTCACACAATTCTCTCTCACGCTCTCTCTCTTTTTTGTTATGTTTTTTTATTTTTTAAACAATCGCATCCATAATTTCTGCTGTACTATACCTTAAAATATATATTTGTTGTATTTATAATCTTTTCTACTCAAACTATTCAACCATTATGTTTACTTTTCAAAAACAACTGTACTTTACTTCAACTAGGGGATCTGAGAGTTGCTAATATTAATAATACTTTTATCATTCATATACATTGTAAATTTACACGAATAAAGTTCTCAACAGAGAATCTGAATCTGAATCTCTCTCTAATAGGTTAAGTGTAAGAGAGGGACACCGTCCCTAACTTCGCCTTTTCATACAAATGTATCACCAAGCTATTTTTCTCTTTTTTTTCTATATATCAAAAATCATTTTCAGTCATAATTTCATGTTTGTATACAGTTAAACAGTTTATGTTTTTAGTAACTGATAATGTTTTATGTAATAATACTTGGTGATGCCTATAATATAGGCAATATAACATACAATATATTATTTTGTATTTTATACTGTTCAACTATTATTTGCATGAATAAAGAAATCAATCAATCAATCAATCTCTTTCTCTCTCATTTTCTCTCTATCTCTCTGTTGAGAATGGACGAATCTTTGTCCAAACTTCGCTATTTCATGAAATTGCATTTCTTGGGTTGTCATTAAATAGTTAATATCATTGAGATCATACAAATAAGATCAATGTACATAATTTTCAGAACTAAAAATAGCATCATCTAAATTTACTATATTATTTATGATGTGTTATCGATAAATTTGTTTATGTCTACTCATATGCAAAATTTGTAAATTTACATGAATAAACAAAGATAATCTTATCCAATCTCTCTATGGGTTCAGTGAAATGGAGGGCTTAGAGTCCTGACTTCGACCTTAATAAAGATAATTTATCACTCTCTTTCTTTTTATTTATTTCTCTCTTGTGGGGTCTGTTGAATAACTTTTGAAATTTTACTAATTTCAAAAAACTGACAATTTAATAAACTGACAGATATACAGGAAATCAATATAAACCAATTAAACCATAATCAAAACAAATATAAACCATATATATCAATATTATGTCTTCAGTATAAATTGATAGCACTTGATGGAATTCGAAATTGATAAATTCTTTTTCAAAAAAACAATTCACAAATACACAAATTTAATTCACAAATAAATTAATAAACAAAAAAACTATTTACAAAACAATTCACAAAGACTTACGCATTCCATTGCGTAGCCCAATTTATCTCAGTCTTTTTTAAAACTTCTATAACTTCAACACTTCTCTAAAACTTTCTACTAACAACTACTGTGAAATCATAAAAAATGTTCTGTTAATTGTTTACTTTGATTGCCTTTTCTTCATATCTCGATCTCATATATTTTTGATGATTAGTTATTGATAAATGTGGGTCTTACCGCGGGGATTTTTATCAGCGGATTGACATATTATCATCAAGTTGAGATAAACGGGAGCGTACCGAGAGTTTACTGTACTACTGCATTTCACGAAAATGTTTTGTCAATTTTCAATGAACACATTGGTTTATCATTTTTTTTAATCTGAAGAAAAATTGAGAAAATTTCATTGCTTTGCTCAAATTTGGGAAAATCTTATTTCACTGCTCGACTACTCAATTAAAGCTGAAACGGCTCTCTTTTACTAATAAAATATAAATGTTATAAATTTTTATAAAATCTGCCAAGCATTCAGCTGTCGAGTGTGCTACTTATCATCTTATGAATAACTAGCAGCTACCCGTCCTTCGTACGGATTATGTTTAGAAATAACACTAAATATGTTTCGGCCTTTTTGATAGCAACGATCATGAAGTTAGTAAACAACATAGAACGTAAACAATTCAGTGACAGTTATCAGAGAGAATATTTGAGAACAGCTGATTGATATATCATGATAAATTACGTGATTTGTTCTTACTAGGGGCTTGTAGGGGCAAAAGCCCCTAAAAAACCAAAATACATAAATTTTTTATCAACCTTCATTGGTCATTTATAAATAAGCAATGATTTTCTAGCATTATAATATAGTTTACAACACAAACTGTATACAATATATTATATACAGTAGATACATTTACATTTAAATGGTGGTTTTTAGGGACAATAGCCTCTAAAACAGTAAACTTTTTTATTTTGAAAATAATAAGTATAAAAAACAATTAAAATTTGGTTTAATTCAAGTTTTATTTACATGAATATAAATCACTACTTACTTATTGCATTTGATAATTAATCAGAACCTCTGGATAAACTATGTTTTTTGTATATGAATTGTTTTCTGTATTGTTCTGTTCTCCTGTATTTGCCATATATACTCTGATTCCATCTGATGACCTTACTCTGCTAAATGCAACATATAACTGTCCGTGTGTAAAAACTGGTTTATCTAAGTAAACTCCAGCTTTCTGGAAGGTTTGGCCTTGTGCCTTATTGATAGTTATAGCAAAGGCAAGTCGTAAGGGAAATTGCAGTCTTGACATGTGGAAAGGCATGTTAGGATCTGTTGAAATAAGCTTTATTCTAGGCAAAAATATTATATTTCCCTTTCCAGATCCCGTAATAATTTCTAATTTTATGCATTTCTCAAACATGCTTAATACGATTAACCGCACGCCATTAACCAAACCTGACCCTAGGTTTATATTCCTGATTAACATTACTATGGCACCTACTTTTAATGTCAATTTGTGAGGTTGCATTCCTGAGGGAGTTATTGAGTGTAAATATTCAATAGGAATATTCAAACGTTCGGTTGGGTCGTCACTGATTATTTCGTCCACACTAAAGTAATCATTCGCTTCCCCCTCCATTGTTTGTAGGATTTCAATGTTGAGCGTTTGACACTGTTCATTCAATGGACACATTATTACATTATTAGAAAATGTCTTGACATTGTTTAAATTAATTTGTTCATTAAAAGTAAAACTAATAATAGATTGATTTCTGAGGATAAACTGTTCAGGAATGTCAATCACATCGAAACCTTTGTTTAATGTGCCATTTCCAAGTTCGAGAAGCCAATTGCAAAACTCGTTTTCACCAGGGTTGACTCGCATGTTTTGTGTTAGTTTAAGAAATTTTATCTTTTTCCAAATTTTACTGTTCTGCAAGCATGCCTCCAATGTTTGAACTTTTCCTTGCATGGGAACAACCGGTAACACTTGTCGAAAGTCTCCTCCAAACAATACAATTTTCCCTCCCATTGGAATGTTTTCATTGATTTGGTTTTCAAATTTCATTATATCTCTTAACAGACGATCAATGCAATCTATAGCGGCGGCAGGGACCATTGATGCTTCATCTATTATAATAATTTTTGATTTTCTCAGTACTTTAGCTTTCTCTGAATTAATTTTAATTGAAGATACTGATCCGGGCTGTACGGGGACTGGTAGTCCAAATAATCGATGAAGTGTTGTTCCTTCTTCTAAGAGCAGAGCAGCTATTCCTGTCCAAGCTGTAGCTAATGCAGTCTGACCTCGTCCTCGAATTATATGTAGAAGGCAAGAGTAAATGAACGTTTTTCCATATCCTCCTGGAGCTTCTAAAAAAAATAGATTATCTGATTTCGAAAGCCAACACCTCGGCGACGCGGCCTTCCTCCGTTGTTCATTACTAAATAAATAAAGAAGAAATACGATAAGATAACTATAGATCACCATAACTAAAAATTATACATTGCTGTAGTTTAAAAGTAAACAAACTGAATTCATAAAAAGTACAGCTGGTATCAATATCAAAGGCTATGAGTACACAGATATACAACTAAGACAACTCTGTGACACAGCTGTTTTAATTTCAAAAGATGTAAACCCCATGTTGTTTTAATGGGAAAAGTTTTATTCTGTTGCGAATTTATGGTGAAAAAATAAGAAAAAATGAATAGTTTTCCCTCAAAATTCACGTCAAGACCTTTAAAATAAGACCCCTCCCATCCTTCTACGGCCATCCAGTCACTCACAATTTCTTTACAAAAATTTGACTTACGGAATTATATATTAAGATGTGGTAATAATAGTGCTACCTGGCGAATTCCCAAGAGCGTAGCACAAACTGCACCTTCCTAAAATGTTAATTTTTGTTTTGATAAATTGAAATTGGAATTTTTTTTTTCAACAAAGAAATAATTCATGAAACATAAGATGAGCTTTAATTCACCAGTCATATATTTCCTAAAAGACTGCAATGCTCCGACTACACAAGTCTGCAGACAGCGTAAATAACGCCGCGAAGGGCCCACCATTTAGATTATATTTGAGAACAGCTGATTGATATCTATATCTATATAATCGAAATACCACTGACTGACTCACTCATTCATCACAGTTTCTCAGGAACCACTCGACCAAAAACGATAAAATTTGGTACACGTATTCAGTAGGGGGACTAGACGCGTGCTAAGAAAGGATTTTTCTAAATTCGCAAATTTTAGGGGTGTTTTTAGGGGGTTAAAGTTTTGCCTATGCAAAACATGGCTAGCTAGCTTACTGGGATCTTTTAATCATATGGAAAATATTTTGAAATTTGCACTTAACAGATGTCATCAACCTGGCATAATAAGATTTCATCATACCCAGTCATATGTTTCCCACATATTGCAAGGCTCCGACTGTATGGTAGCCTACATGCAAAGTGCAAAGTCTTTTGCTGTTCAAAGACAGTGTAAATAACGCTGCTAAGGGGTCTGCTATATGATTAAAAACGGTTGACTTCTATCAGCTGTTCCTTTAAGCTGTTTGGCTGGCAAGTTCAGTAGGTTAGGTCTATTAATGAATAATAATTTGTTTCAAACAAAGCTAAAAGCCAACGTTTATGAAAAGTATTTGTTTGATTAAGACCCTAGATGCATACTAAGTAATGGTATCAAAATTCTCCCCAAAATCACCTATTTCTGTAAATTTATCTAATCACAATGGAAATTAGTTGGACCCCCCCGGGGTCCAGAGGGCGGAGCCCCCTTGCTAGACGGTTAAGGCGAGCGAAGCGAGTCTGCCGGCTAGTATCATGATAAATTGCGAGATTTGTTCTTATGTAGTAATAAAACTTGGAAGAAATGTATCCAGAATCGCACAATACTTGGTTTTTAAACGTTTATTATTCTGTTTAAAAAAAAAGTTAATTTAGTTTTTTATAGCTAAAGACATTGTCAAAAAGGTTTTCAATACTGATAGATAACTCTAATCCCGATCGATGCTCTCGTTTTTCAGGAGAAGGCCGCGTAAAATGTATCCAAAATCGCACAATACTTGGTTTTTAAACGTTTATTACTCTGTTAAAAAAAAGTTAATTTAGTTTTTTATAGCTAAAGACATTGTCAATGAAGCTTTCAATACTGTTCAATAACTAAAATCCCGATCGATGCTCTTGTTTTTGAGGAGAAGGCCGCGTAAAATATCTTTGGGGCCATGACAGACAGACAGAAAGTGAGATAAGACTATTTTCGGCTTATTTAATGTATAAAACGTAAAAATAACCAAAAAATATATCATTCTGATAAATGTACAGACAAAACTCTAATTTTATTTATATAGATAAAATGAAGTTGTCACAACCACATTAAAAATAGTGAGATACTAGTTTCGGCTGTTCTAGTTTCAATACTGTTCAATAACTAAAATCCCGATCGATGCTCTCGTTTTTGAAGAGAAGGCCGCGTAAAATGCCTTTGGGGCCGTGACAGACAGACAGACAGACAGAAAGTGAGATAAGACTATTTTCGGCTTATTTAATGTATAAAACGTAAAAATAACCAAAAAATATATCATTCTGATAAATGTACAGACAAAACTCTAATTTTATTTATATAGATGAAATGAAGTTGTCACAACCACATTAAAAATAGTGAGATACTAGTTTCGGCTGTTACGCCATTATTAATCTGAAACAAACTGAGTTTGTGGAAGATATCCATAATGAATAATAAGACGAAGTTGTCACAGCCACATACATTAAAAATAGTGAGATACTAGTTTCGGTTGTTACAACATTATCAATCTTAAACAAACTGAGTTTGAAACAAGTATCTCACTTTTTTTAATAAATGTGGTAGTGACAACTTCGTTTTATTATTCATTATGAATATCTTCAACAGTATCACCTTCGCCACACAAAGAAAATTATAACCTAATGGAATCCAATAGTATTACGTTCAATTTGGAATTTGCATCCGTGGTGAACTGCAAGTAGTTGAGCAGAATAACAAACTATCTAGTTTTAGTAATGTCGGTTTAGACGACAAAAAGTGATTTCCTAGGTATGTAGTAACAATGGTCGGCATCATTAGCCGTGAGAAGTTGTTGCGGGTTGCGGGAGGGCGCCGTACAGTGCAAGCTACTTACTCTCCTGAGAGCTGACAGCAGTGAGCTGGGAGTTCAAAGAGCAGTGACTCGAGAATTTATGCAATACATCAGCTAATCACTGCTGCGGAAACACATTCTTCGCTTTTTATTATCTTTTATTGCCGCTTTCGCACATTAAAAATACCTGTAGCGTTCATTTATTCCATTCTATTCATTTGCCATTATAATGTGTGCGAATGACTCGTTAAACACATCTGAAAATCCGTTTTATTTGGCATGGCAGACTTTTCACATTAAATGTCATTAATTCTCTAGTTATCTGAATGATGGTTATAGCTGTAGCATTGTTCAAAGAGCAATAAGAGCTTTCTCTTCCCCCATACCAATGCGTTATTGTAATGGAATAAGTGAGAGAAGGAGGTAGTTTGTGAAAAAGGTACAGTAACATTCGTAAATAACCGTCTTCATTTATGTGGAAAGAAATGAAGTTTTACGTTCGAAATCCCAACGTTTTCATTAAGAAATATTCCTGATAATAATGTATCGAATATATTTGACATCATTCATAAGGAAATAATCATAATAATTTGATGAATATGATGCCATTACGGCGGTAGAAAAAAGTGAAGCTTTCCCACTCTCTGAACTGCTTATTAATGATAGGCTACGAACGCAGTGCAAAATGAAATAAGACGGTTTACGAGAGTATAAATCAACTCTCTTATGAAGTTAACCACTCGTTTAAGCTGGGCATTCACGTTCCGATTTGCAGTACGACTTGCAGTCCAACCTCCAAGGCTGGATCCGATAACGGAACATGAATGGGCTTGTTGGATAGTTGGAATTGTAGATGGACAACTAGAGGGACGACTTCTGACTGTCGACGGTGTTGGAGCGTGTGTGGGGGGGGGGGAGTCGGATCAAAGTCATCCAACTTATCTGTCAGTGCTAGGCCTTCGGGCAACTTCGGTTACATTTTTTGGCTCGAGAGCGATGCTCACAGCTGACTAGGAATAAAGTTGGATTGCAAGTAGGAGCGTGAGTGGAGTCGACTATCCAACTAGAAGTACTGCTAGCAGTACTGCAAGTCGTACTAAAAGTTGGAACGTGAATGCCCAGCTTAAAATTAATTGGAATTGAAACGAAATTTCCAATTTAAAATTCATGGTTTTTATTGTATCAGCTGTTGTTATCATCACTTAGCAACTGTTTTGTATATTGTTATGGGTTCTAATGTCTAAAATAAGGCTGGCAACACTAAAGTTCACACTTCTGATAAGTTTTCAGTCCGATCCACCTATATTCTACATGCCTTGTTCCAAACAGCATTGCTAAAATTATCCTACAATAAAATTTTATGTCATGTCTACATCATAAATGTGATTGTACACAATAATGTCTTACTCATTATGTATATCACCAAATATTTTATACCAAATGTAAAATAAATAGCTTATTTGGTATATTTATTCCTGAATATCACCATCACCGTAGAAAGAGAAATTATGGCTGTTTGTCTTGGATTGTTTATCTTTATCAATAAATATGTACTATTTCATCAATCTTACAATAGTGCAAAGCACATTTAAAATACTGCTACTATAATATTAATGAATTATATGTATAGCTGCTATAATCAATGAATGGATATTTCATCAATCAAACAGTGGAAACAATTACTCTAGGCGCGTGGCTGTGGTTCCACTACTAGCCGTCCTGTAGAAGTTGGCTAGTTGACCTTAAAGACATCTGCAGCGGCGCACGGGCCATATGTTTTTAGAAATGAGTGATAAACACTCCCCTCTCCTCCACGCACCAAGGCTGACTACCAAACGGCCGCGCGCCTAGACTAATTGTTTCTATTGTACAATAGTGGAAAGCAAAAATGTAAAATACTGCTACTATAATATTGTTACAGGTTCTAATAGCTAAAATAAGGCTGGCAACACTAAAGTTCACACTTGCACTTTATTTACACAAATTAGTCTATTTACACAAATTAATTGCAAGTTCAATTAATTAAATAAAAACAGATCATCAAATGACAAGCTAATACTTATTTTCAGTAATTATTTACAAGAATTAATGAATAAGTAATTACAGGATGATCAATAATAAAAGAAACAAGAATCCAATAAACTGTACAAATGAATAATTAATTACAGGCTGAGCAATAATAAAAGAAACAATAGTCCAATAAACTGTACAATAATGCAGAAAAAATTATAAAAAAGAGCAACTAATCACTTACAAAAACAACGTCCAATTCGTTATTTGACAGTCCCAAATAATACTACTTAACACAACGTCTTCAAACTATTCGTAAGCTGCATAAACAGTAAACACTTGTCTCTACACTTGACACTGTCTAAAGACTGTTTACTCCACTGGCATGAGATCTGTAATACAATCTGTCACGCGGGTTTGTAGAAAACATAACTGTCACGCAAGCTTTTGTAAAACTAACTAACTGTTTCATGTGGACTTCTTTATATAGCTGTTGTAGTTGTATGATTACGAGAATTGGAGCTCACCAGACACTTCAAGAATCCTCAAGAAGGCTTGGACTAGACCTCAATTGTTCTAGAAGAATGTAGAATTGATGAGAAGATCAATTGAGTGAGAGAGTGGCAGACTTGAAGAATAGGAGTGACAAAGACATGTGAAGAGCAAGAGAACGCAGATTGGATGTCGAAGTCACGTCCAACCATGAAAACAATAGAATGACATAAATAGAACAAGTGCGTGTAACTGCTTGTTTGCTCTTGTAACAATATCTTGTTTTTGTATGACACTTATTAAATGGTTCTTCGTTCTACATCTTGTGCTACATCATGGTGTCAGAAGTGATTAAAAAGAGAAAAGATGGTGAAAAGAAAACTGAAGAATGGTAAAGAAAAAGAAGAGAGAGCAGATGGCGTGGATTTCCAAGTGGATGTGTCAGAATCTCAATACCAAATTTCAGCTTCAGAACCGTTTGATTTTTGGAGTCCTACAGACTGGCTGAAATGGATTAGATGATGCGAAATATTCAGAATTGCCTCAGGTCTGAAATCAAAGTCTGAAGAAAGTCATGTTGATTTACAGTCTTGGAGACGAAGGTGAGGATATTTTATTATCTTTTAATCTTGATGAAAAAGAATCTTCAAATTATGAATTGGCCAAAGAAAATATTGGTTTAAAGAAAATATTGTATTTGAAAGGGCAAGATTTTTCAAACGGCGCCAGCTCGACGGTGAGCCAGTGGACAAATTTATTAATGATTTACATAAGTTAGCACAAAAATGCAGTTTTAGGAATTTTCAAGATGAACTAATACGAAATATGATAGTTATTGGAATGGCAAACAATAATTTGTCAGAGAGGCTACAAATTGACGATCAGCTTACTCTAGACAAAGCTATTCAAAAAGCTAGACAGGCTGAAAGCATAGAGAGTCAACAAAAAAGCTCTTTTTCAAGATAATAAATTCAATAACAATAAAGGAGCGAAATGTTCATATTGTGGTTTAAACTATCCGCCAAACAGCTGTACTGCATCCTATGTAAAATGTTATACTTGCAACAGAACTGGTCACTTTAGTAGATGTTGTAGACTAAGAACTGGACCAACTACTCAGAAGTCACAGTTTGGTAAAGTGAATAGGGTTGAACAGAGGCAGTTGACTCACGAGTCTGAAGATAGTGGATTGAGTGGAGAGCTTGAGTTGGAGGAACTAAAATCTGACCCTTGAATGGTAATGGATGGTAATGGTAAAAATAAAAGATCAAGAAGTTGCCTTTAAGATGGACACAGGTGCTAATGTATCAGTGATTGGGGCCAAATTATCAGACTGTAGGTTTGTCTGTGAGGCCTGCATATAAAACACTGTTTGGAGCAAATAATATAAAGCTTAGCATTGAAGGTGTGGTGACAGTGTCTCTCACCTGCAGAGGAACAGAAATTATGGAGGAGTTGTTTGTTTTACCACATCAAAAAACACCCTTGCTTAGTAGAGCGGCTATCTTAAAGTTTGGATTGCTTCAGCCAACAGTTTATTCTATTGAAGATTGTGACATAATGAGAGAATTTAAAGAGGTTTTCTCAGAAGAATTAGGAAAGATGAATTGTGAGTATAAAATTACTTTGATTGACAATGCTGTGCCTCATGCACTCACTGCTCCTCGCAGGGTGGCATTGCCTCTTTCAGACAAGGTCAACGAAGAACTATCTAGAATGTGCTCAGAGGGTGCTATAGAGCCAATCACTGAACCAACCGAATGGTGTTCTATAGTGGTAATACCAAGGAAACAGGGAACAAGAGTCAGGATTTGTGAAAAATTAATATTGCCTTCTGTAGATGAAAGTTCAGCAAAAATTGAAGGGAGTGAAGTCATGTCCCTACTGGACAGCTTACACTGAATATTTTACAGAGATAGGGAGGATGTATCAGGAAAAATAGTAAGAATATCAATGTTGTTGGCTTACCACCTCTGCCGAAGCTAAAACTATTGCAAAAAAACAGATATATTATAGCTATTTATTGATTAATAACATTGATACTCACGAAAAGTATGGCATTTGTTCTTTCATCAAGTGGTATTTTATTTAGTACAGCTCCATAACCAATATTATTATATTACCTCTATCAACCCTATATTAACCACATTACTATCAGCTTCATAAACTTTACTAATTAATGTAGACTTTATAGATGTTTGAATTGGTGAACTGTTACAGTGTGAAATACCTAACTAGCTAGAGGCTTCGGTTGAGACAATGAGAAAGGTATGCAAAATGTTTTATAGAATAACCTGTCACTGCTTAACATATTTCTCTTGAGAATTATATTGCTAGAAAAGCAAACAAAGCAGTTATTTACACACTTGTACATACATCGTTCCATTCATGGACAAACGTGACTTGTAATCTTAATCTTTTCGTTCTTTCTCGTTAGTTGTCTTTCTTACTCCTATTCTTCAAATATGCATCTCTCTCACTCAATTGAGCTTCTTGGCAATTCTACATTCTTCCTGAACAATCGAGGTCGTATTCTACTATGTTCTATTATATTCCATGACCTTCTTGAAGCATCTAGAAGCCGCCAGTACTTGGAATTATGACAGCTATATAAAGGAGCTCACGTGGACCAGTCAGTTAGTTTTACAAACCCACGTGACAGATTGTGTTACAGATCGTGTGAAAGACAATCCAGTGTTGTTGGAGTAAACAGCGCTCGATTTCAGTGTAAAGTGCAGAGACAATGGTTTACTATTTGTGCAGCTTACTAACAGTTTAAAGACTTTGTGTCAAGTGATATTATTTGGGACTGTCAAATAACGAATTGGACTGTGTTTTATAAGTGATTAGTTGATCTTTTACCATTTCTTTCTACATTATTGTACAGTTTATTGGACTCTTGCTTCTTTTATCATTGATCAATAATTAATTGTTATTTAATTTTAATTAATTGTTCATTAATTCTTGTAAATAATTACTGAAAATAAGTATTAACTTGTTATTTGTTGCTCTGTTTTTTTCTTTATTAATTGAAAACTTGCAATTCGTGTCTGTAAATAGAATTAGTTGTGTAAATAAAGTACAAGTGTGAACTGTAGTGTTGACAGTCATATTTTAGCTGTAGAACCCGTATAGTAATAATATTTTTACATACCTTCGTAGCTTAGGGAGACCAATGAAACATGTGGTCTTTCTTGTGAGGGATTATTTTGAGTAGGGATGCTTCATATTATTTTTAATTAATGAATAAAGAGAATATTAAGTGAATCGTTGAACTTTCATTTGGTCTAAGGCTCATCTAGAAGAAGAATCTACTTTCTGCTCTAGTAGAGAAATCTACGTTTTTTATACATGAGCAATATCGGTGTATGACTCTACGACGGATCTTTATTGCAATACCGCTTCTCCATTTAGACAGGCTGAATAAAACCTCAGGGTTTGACATAGTTTTGTGAACGCTTCTATTTACTCAAGTTATGTAGAGTTATAACCGATTTAGAGATTAATCAGCAGGATATCACTAGAAATCAATAAAAAAAATATTTTTCATCTGGAAACATAGTTTTACTATTAGTAGTTATGATCTTTTTTCTTTCCTTATCCACAATTTTGTATTAAAATTCTAGAATCAATGAATTAGGATTTTGACGGAAGTTCAGTACAGTGGGTGAGCTTCAAAAATTAACCAAATTATTAAACATTTTTTAATTTCCAAATACATATTTAAATGATAAAATGTGTTATGACATGAAAAACTGTTATGAACAGTGTTGTCAAACAACTTGCCCTTGTTACTTCTCAACCCTGTCGTGAATTTACTTTTTAAAAACAACTTTTTATTAATTATCAATTTAAAAAAATTCAACTTAATTTATTCTGTTCTATAATATTTTACTCTAAATTTTAATTTGTTATCTTGTATTATATACATGGTATGTAGGAGAGAATCTCTCCTATTGCCCAGGCTATTTTCCATTTATGATTTACTCTCTGCATTTCAAATTCACAACTACATTATTTGTTACATCATGTCCTTGTTGAGAAACGTATCTTGAAAATAATATCAATTGTCAAAACTTTAATACGATTTCTTTTGTGAAACGTTTTAATGACCAAATAACCTTAATCAAATGTATCTTAATCTTCTTTTTGAATAAATTTATCCATATCAAACTTGATCTATTCTATTATTTGAACTAAATGTGACCTGTATGTAAGTAAGTCAGTAGTGATGTAAAGCGTTATCTTGTTTCACTGCTACTTGATACGAGTTAAAGCATGATCTAATGTTATTTAGCGTTATTTTGTTTCACTGCTACTTGATATAAGTTAAGGCATGATCTAATGTTATTTAGCGTTATCTTTGTTTCACTGCTGCTACTTGATACGAGTTAAGGCATGATCTAATGTAATTTAGTGTTATTTTGTTTCACTAGGCATGATCTAATGTTATTTAGCGTTATTTTGTTTCACTGCTACTTGATATGAGTTAAGGCATGATCTAATGTTATTTAGCGTTATTTTGTTTCACTGCTACTTGATATGAGTTAAGGCATGATCTAATGTTATTTAGCGTTATTTTGTTTCACTGCTACTTGATATGAGTTAAGGCATGATCTAATGTTATTTAGCGTTATTTTGTTTCACTGCTACTTGATATGAGCTAAGGCATGATCTAAGGTTATTTTATCGGTTGGAAGTCGGCTACATACTACAATAATAATTTTGTGAAGATTTGGGCCATGGTCATTCAAACAAAACCACACACAGAGCTCATTCAGAACTCGTTCACTTATCCACGTCAAATTTTCTTCAATCTCTTTCTCTTCCTGGATTACAGCTATAATTCCTTCATTTTTTCTTATCTTCTTGGTTTTTTTTCCGTCATACACTTTTCTTTCTAATGACCCTCATCGCACTGAAATGAACAAATGTTTCTTCTTCCCTCTTCGTCATATGTGACTGTTCCATTCCTTGGAAGCAATAAAAGCCTATCTGTTGTAATAATAGGTTAGGATTCGTGCTTCACACTTTTCTTTAGAAGCCGCGCTTAATTATCTCTGATACGCCTTCTGTAGTTTTATTGTAAAATTCAACGAATTCTTCTGAATTCATTTAATGGTTCTTCATCAAGTAATTAGATTAGATTAGATTACTTTATTCATGGTAAATTTACAACTTGTTTCAAATGTGTACTTACATACAATATTTTAACATCACATAGAAAGTAGACTTGGTTGATACTATTTACATTTTGTTGGAAACATTAAAAGTGATCTAATGGGTAGAGCTAATGAAATGAAATTCTAAGTGATGCATTTACATGAAAAGGCGAAGTTTGGCCAAAAATTCGTCCATTCGAGCACTTAACCTTAAGAACATTTTGATTTCGTTGTTTTTAAATTGAGCAAAATATTGAGTTAATTTAATTGACTTCAGATTGTAGAGTGATATTACATTATGAATTGCTAATTAAGATAATGAGAATGTACCATAGAGTGTACAGTATAATACTAAAAATGAGACTAAAAAGTGAGGTTTGAGAAAAAGATGATTAAAATATAAATAAAAATATATATAGAAAGATTATGAAGATGATATCAATGATGATGAGAGAAGATGGGATGGTAATTAGAGATAATGATTTTGTACAGATTTTCTTAATGTATTGAGGTGAATGTTGAATCGTGTTTCCAGTATGCTACAACAGAGGCATATTATTTACAAAGTTAATGGATAATTTTGAGATTGATATTTCTAGATTTTATTGTCATGCAGTAGCTCTAGGGTTGGACGGACGCAGTCATTTTCTCCATAAGGTACCTCCTTTGAGATCATTTTACGAATTTGAAATCATTTTTAAAATAGTTTGGTTTACCAAATTTAAGAATATCTTTGACAAGATTGACTATTCTGAATAATCTCTGATCAGGTCGTTTGAGTGTTGAGCTTAGTACATGGGATTGAGTGATTCTTTCATGGCGTTGGAGAGAGTAAACAAATCGAAGACAATAGTTCTGACTGCGTTGCAGTCGATCATTTAGAGTGACGGTCATGTCATTCATTACAGAATTACAGTACGTGAAATATGGAAAGATGAGAGATTTTACAAGTAATAATCTGATACTTTGAGGAAGGATATCTTGCATTCTCTTTAAAGAATGCATAGCTGAAAAAACCTTTTTACATGTTTTAATAACTTGTCCTGACCAGTCAAGTGTTGGTTCATGATTATACCTAAGTTTTTAACTGAACTGCAGTATGGTATTACATTGCTATCGACGGTGTTTTTTTGAATAAGGTTCAAATCAATACTGCCAATCAAGCGTGAATAACCAATGATTATAGGTTGCGTTTTTACAGGATTGAGACCATTTTTCTTAGTCCATTCAACAATAAGTTCGATATCTTTGTTCATCTTGTAATCAAGGATCATGGATCGTTTCATACAGTACATGGTGTTTTATGGTAAATTTAACGACTTGCAGTCAATTTTAACTGAGAATTTTACATAGGCTTAAACGTTTTTGAATCGTGATGATTCATTTTCAACAGCCTGAATCATCGCAATTCGAAAACGTTTCAGCCTGCGTGAGTAAGAATAGGCTATTATTTATTCACAATTAAAATTGACAGCAAGTCGTTTAATTTAACATAAAATTTTAATATTAACAACGCAGATCGTTTGATCGTTATAGTTCAAGAAATTCAAGAATTTAATTATATTGTGATAGTAAATTGTAAATAAAACCATCCTTGTTTCATAAGGAAGTTGATGAGAAAAACATTTTACAATTCCAATCAACTGATGTACAATTCCTGATGAAATTCCAATCAGAACAATCAGTTATAGGAGAAAATTGTCACCAAATTTTACAGTCTGAGGACCAGCCTCAAACAATTAAAATATATATTATAAAGTTGTACTCGGTCCCTTTCCATTATTTGCTGTTTCTTAACATCATAATTAAGGAATTCGTGGATTAAATGGAAATCTTCCAAATCCTCATACATTTTTCTTTAATAATGTGCATTTCCTTATAAGAATAAAAGAGAACGAACAATAGAATTTTTTGACACCAGGGAAGTTTTCGCTCATTGTATGCAGATAGTAGCTGAGTGAGTATGCTATGGATTGCCATTTTTATGAATTCAACATGACTTCCATAATCACATGTGCGTCTGTGCATACTGTGAACTCGCTGATACATCAGTTGAAATAATTAAAATATACTACAGCTCATGAGAATATTTGAACAGAAAGTAATAAGCCATTAAGAATTGTAGTGAGCTACGGTGAAAATATCAGGAAAACACTAAAGCTTTCTTTGTAGTGGCGAAGGTGATATTGTGGAAGGTATCCATAATGAATAATAAGACGAAATTGTCACAAGTTCAAGGCTGAAGAAAATGTTGAATTTGATGGGCAAAGGTAGACAATTGAACATTTTAGAAGCTTTGGAGATAACTAAGTTGGTAAAAAACGATTCCAATACTAGTTTAAATTACCAAATTAATTTTAACCAATTCAATACAACTAACTTGGTTTCATCATAATTCCAGCCTACATTTAAAAAACAGTTCTTACGTGTATTTCTCAGTTGACTTCGATTGCATCTCAGTGAGCTTCTATTTTTTTTGTTTTAATTTGATTCAATTCTAGCCTTATTACGTATTTTTTCTTCTTTGTTGCATTCTTGATGTTCTCAGTGTTTAGTTATTGATTTGACTCGTATTTTTGCTTCTTACTCCTCCCACCAGTGGACGTGACTTGACAGCCAATCACAACGTCCGATGAAGGTCAGCCTCTTTCCCGCTTAGCCAATAGTATCATTCCGTGTTCAGTATTTATTAAGCTTCTCTGTACTGTAGTTTTTAGTTTGATTGAGATTGATAATGGTGTAACAACCGAAACTAGTTTCTCTAAGTTTTAATAAATGTGGTTGTGACAATTTCGTCTTATTATTCATTAAAACAATAAAAATTATTTGTGTCTACCATCCGAAAGTTTTGCATCTATCGCATTTCGTAACGAACATTAGTAAAAATAGTAAAGACTCATGTATTATGTACTTATGTAAGGCCTATGTATGAAGAGGATTTCTTAAAAGTCACCTTTCATAAATGTTATTTGAATTGAAAGAAAGACTATTTAATCTGATCCCGTCATTAAAAAGTTCAAAGCTTCAACTTTTTATGTTTGATAGATTTCTCTCTATTTGAAAATGAATTTCTGTTTCATTCACTTTTTAAATAGCATTATTTGTTGCAGGTGAGTTATGAAAACTCTTCATCCGGCTAACGATAGGTAAGCGTAAGATTTATAAAAGTTTTCAACTTGGCTACAATAATGGGAATAGAAATTATAGGTTGAAGTTATAGATCAAGAATCTACTGCTCTGATAGGCTAAGAGAAGGCTCCAGATTTTAGGGCTGTAATTGGCTGGAGAATTAAGCTTTGTGATTGGTAGTGAGCACTCTGGAAATTGAGTGCTCTGATTGGCTGACAGAAGTTTCCAATGATTGACTAAAAGCAACAATAATGTCATTGGTTTAGGAGTAGACCAAGTAACCAACCAACACTCGTATTGGTTTACAAGATCCAAGTGATACCAATACAAAGTTTTGTGATTGACCTGAAGCAGCACTACTGTAGTTTTCATATAACTTGGCAGCAGTTGGGTTCAGATGTAGCATTTCCCACCCATCTACATTTTTTTTTTTGTACATGAAACTTCTACACGCAGCCACGTTATATGAATACTACAGTATTTTGATAGACTAATAGCAAATGTAGTTGCTGATTCACTTTAGCTATTTTTTATTTCTTCTCTTATTGATGATGCCCACAGGAAACTGGGACTTATGAGTGCGTAATGAGTAAATTATCATGATGTTATGGATGATTTTTAGGTGGGGGGGGGGGGGGGAGAGGCGGTTTCAAATCATCAGATAAGTGATAATAAAGCAGATAACGTCATGCTATTTGTTGCAATATCTAAGAGCCTGTTCACACGGGGCGTTTTTTTGTGGAGCGTCTGTCGTGCAGCTGGTGTCGAAGCATTGTCTTATATGGGATTTTCGTGTTCTGCTCACACGGCACTTCGCGACGAATTTAGCTGCTCATCGGCTGCTGGCTTCGCCGCAGAAACTTTCCACAAAAAGTGGAGCGTCTGATGCCGAAAGGCTCAGTGCCATTAGAACTAAATGGCAGCTGCCGGTTGCTGTTCACACGCTTGCTACTTTTTCAGCTGCAAAACAGACGCGCGTAAACAGACGCGCGTAGCCGCGCGTCAGCTGCGCGTAGACGCGCGGCTACGCGCCACTGATGCTTATCTCAACCAAAATTTAAATTTGGTGAAATTTCGGAAATTTGAATTTTCCAAATTGCCATCGTGTTCTATATGTTCAACACTGTTCATATCTTTTTGAATTTTTTTTCTATCAGCAAAATTACCCTTTTTATCAAGTATAAAAATGTCCTTCAGAAAAGACATTCAGAAAACAACAATTCAGTTAAGAAATTATAGTTTTGGGTGGGTTCACAATGTGAACAACTTCAAAAATTGTGAATGATATGGATAATGAATGAATAAACAAATATTTATTAGTATTAACATACTTCAAATGTTATTACTATCTAAAAAGAAGAGATGTATGAGAACGTTTATTTTTTTCAGTCCCCACAGAATTATTTTTGTAAGTCTGGTACCTTTCAACTTTAATAAGCCCTACTAACTTATATTAATGGAGTCAAAGTAGCAGACAATGAACAAATTTCACAAATTAATAATACAGTAGCTTCCATTCTCGAGTGACCTTCATTCTATTCTAGACTATCCTAGTTCTAGTTATTTTATTGTTTCTTGAGAGAGTATGTATGTGTGTGGACTATATTGACACTTGTTCTCTAGAATTCCTGGAGTTGAATCAGGTGATAATGGCATGTTTGCGTCGTATAAAATTACAACATCAACAAACTAGTCAATTATAATCATATAAATCGTTATGATTCAAGAAGAAATATATAATAAACTGATAAAATATCAGTCTTGCCGACTGCCGAGTATTTTTTTTTTTTTTAAATATAACTTACGGATATTATCACTCCCCCATCTTTTTGACCTGATCTTAGCCATAGCCAAGAAAAATTCTCTTTATCGAGATACAAAACTTCTTTAACAAACAATTGAACAAAATAAAAACAGAAAAAAAGCAGAAATGAAAAAATAGTTATTAAATAATAGCTATTAATCAGTAGAAGAGTGCAATGAAAGCAAAATTTTCTCTTAATTTTGAGGGTAACCCAAGATTTATCACATTTTTAAACCACTATAGTGTTTTTTATTCATTTGCGTTACGATAGGCCTATTTGTTTTTTTTCTTAATGAAGTAATACTACTCATGTCAATACAATTTATTTTGTGACAATGTACTTCTGATGTATTGTATTTTATTTTTAATTTGATGTTTGTGATGTATTTTTAATTTCAATTTGAGTTTTCTACGTTTGTAATTTACAATTATTCCTGCTGTAGAACAGACTTGCATTAAACCTAAAAATGGAATGAGCAAAAAAAAAATCGATAATAAAAATCCCTCTCTCTCTTACGATCCAGAGGGTGCAACCCCTGTCCAAACGGATGAGGCGAGCTTGCCGGCTAGTAATCATAAAACTACCATAAAAATGGTTTTGGTTGCAAGCTGACGCGCGTTAGTCGCGCGTAGTGGAGCAACAGGCGTGCGGCTGCTGCGCTACCGTCGCGCCACAGCTGCTCTACTAACGCGCGTTAGTGGAGCAGCTGTAGCGCCGCAAAAAGTTGCACGTGTGAACAGGGCCTAATAGTTGCGATGTTATTGCAATGTTATTCATTATATAATTATTCAATTTTGTTATCAATAAAATAGGAAAAAGTTGGAACAGGAAGTGTAAAATGAGAATAAGGAATAGGAGGAAGAAAGTATAAATATATCAAGTGGATAGTATAGTAGGGGGAAATGGGCGATTGGCAAGTCAAGGATGACCAAGGACGCCTTCCATGCTAATTGCAGTGGTCGCTCCAGCACAAACACTCACATGTTCTGCTATCTGTACAGCTAGATGGCTTGTCCATGCACACATACGTATAAAAAAATATATATATACCAAACACTCACTCTCTTTCTCTCGTCTATCTCTCTCGCTCTCTCTCTCTCTCTTTTTCTCTCTCTGATACATTATAAACTCTTCCCTTTCCTTCTCCAACCGGTCCGCTAGTGTTCCGCTATCTTTTTTCTTATATTATTCTCTTTTTATCACTTATCTTTTCATCTTCATTCCAATGTCCATGCTGCTGTCAGCTTGATTCGGTTGCTCTGTGAAGAGAGAATAATCTTTAAAAATTAGTTGCCTAGAAAGTAGAGATGTAGTCAATCATCATCAATTTAATTGTATCTGAATGGTTTTTTTCACGATTAATTCGCCTTTGGGCGCTTCTGATTATATTTCAAGTGTTTGTAGTCCAAACAGCTGGATATTGCCTTCCAGAAATTATTTAAAAAATGAATAATAAGACATAAAGTGGACACAATCACATTTATTGAAAATAGTGTGATACTTGTTTCGGTTGTTACACCATTATCAAACTAAAACTAAATGGCTTAATACTAAACAGGGAATGATACTATTGGCTGAGGGAGAAAGTGCATTTATTAGGCTGACCGTCATTGAAGGTATGTGATTGGCTAGAGGCCAGAAGACCCGCCCACTGGTGGGAGAAGCAACTAGCAGAAATAAGTAAAAATCAAGAACAAAAAAATCGTGAACACATAGAAAGCAACAAACAAGAACAATACACAAGTAGGCTAGAATTGAATAAATTTAAAATTAACAAATTGATGCTTACTGAAACGCAGTCAAGGTCAACCAGGAAAGTATGATGAAACCAAGTTTGTATTGAATTGGTTAAAATAAATTTGTTCATTTAAACTAGCATTAGAATCGTTATTTACCAACAGATAGTTAAAATAATCACATTTATGTTATCAATTCAATACAAATTTTTTCATCATAATTCTTGCCTTCATTTTAATAACAGTACTTTCCTGTTTTTCTTGGTTGACCTTGCATCTCAGTGAGCTTCAATTTGTCAATTTTAAATTTATTCAACTCTAGCCTACAAGTTGCTCTTGTTTATTGCTTTCTATGTGTTGCTCCTCCCACAAGTGGACGGGTCTTGTTTCGGCCTTCAGTCAATCACAGACCTTCAATGAAGGTCAGCCTATTAGAGAAACTCTCTCCCTCAACCAATAGTATCATTCCGTGTTTAGTATAAATATTAAGCTACTCTGTACTTTAGTTTCAGTTTGATTGAGATTGATAATTGTGTAACAACCGAAACTAGAATCTCACTATTTTCAATAAATTTGGTTGTGACAACTTCATGTCTTATTATTTATTATGGATATCTTCCACAATATCACCTCCGCCACTACAAATAAAATATTTACAATTTTTTTGTGGATTGAATGATTAATTATTTATTGTAATGAATCATTGTAAAATTTGGATATTTTTAATGGGAGCTTTCCGCTATTTTAGGGGATAGTTCTATCTATCTTTTTTACAAGTTGGTATGAACTCTTGATCGTTTTTGTGTGTTAAAAACGTACTTCAGAGTTTAAACTAGCACATTTCGAATCAGAGAGGTTCAGTTTCTCTGTAATAACTTTTCGAAGTGAATTGCAAAGGAAAAAAATCTAGATTGATATCGAAGAGGCTTATTTTCCAACGATTTTGTTGAAGTATTAGGGAATTTTCATCAAATCATCTCTTTCACGGACGGAAAGTTGTTGTAGAGAGCTACAGCTATAATTTTCAAAAATGATAGAAAAATTTCTCAAATTCTGTTATGAATTTGTGAATTAAGTTTTTCATTCTTATATCAGCTTCGTTTTTGCGAAATTTTGGGTGACATTCGCCATCTAAAGATCTAAGTCCAAGTTATTATGCAATCTTTGTGTTCCTGAGAATCATATTGGAATAGTAAATACGTGAACAAAAGTCATCATCTTGTTTGAAAAACTCCTTAGTCTATTTCCATTTAAAAATACTTGACCATCCTAAAGTAAGTACATGCTGATCTCCTCCTTGATGATAACCTTAAAAGAAAGATAGTTAAAGAAATTTGTGTTTTTGTCTGAATCTTATAATCCAAACTGAGAATAATCACCCTTCAGTTTATTGTCACTTCAAGTTTCCAGTTATGGAGATGAGATACCTGAGCGATCACATCATTGATGATGTCCTTTTAAAGGGGATTAATACTTTCGTTTGTGATTGCATTACCTACCAATCCACTTGTAAAAATTGTAATTGTAAAGCTTTAAAATTGTCTGTATGATCAGACAGTTCAACGAACTTGAAATACGTTATTTGGAAACAGTTATTGGGCGCTTCCTTGTTGAGGACGGACGACCTTCAAGTGAAGGAAACATCAGACGTTTTTATCAGCTCGTTATGGCGCTCTATCCTATTTTGGCACCGGGAATCTCTCTATCATTCTCTCACCCTCTTTCTTCTCTTGTCTTTCTCGCTCCCTCTTTCTTCTCTTGTCTTTTTCTTCTCTTGTCGCTTCTCTTTTCTTTCCTTTCGATGCTCTCGTTCAAACATTTCACACGTTCTGTTGAGTAACGAATAATAAGTGAGTAGACATTCATTATTCTCGCAATGCTTGTCATTGGACGACGAAGTTCTTGACAAAAAAATCCACCAAAGACAGATTTTATCGAAATCGTTACCGGTCTAAATTTGTTTTCTCCATTTTAGTTTCAAAATTCAGCTCTCTCAGACACTTGGAGTTTCCTTATTGGACTGCCAAAAATTGTGGAGCAAAACAGACCCAAAACTGTATTTCTTTTAACTGTGTTTTTTGTCTAGATGTTTTTTAAGTTCAAGATTCCTAGCCAACCCCAAATTTTTCACAGTGACAAAAGTTTCTTTTAAAACGGTTTTCTTGATGTGCTAAGAAACCGTAAAATCTGTTAAATGTTCGTTTGTTTATTTTAAGCAAAAGGAATTACATTAGCTATTTATTTAAAAAAGATACAATGATGAACACATTTTTCAGCGTGTTATAACAGCTAAGAATAGGCTTGTATCAAACTGATGTCACCCTGTCAAGAGCAAACATTTCTACCAACTCGTACTTATGATTATAGATAACACTAGCGGTTCACCCATGCGTTGCAATGGTATTTTAGTTATGATAGTGCTACCTGGCGAATTCCCAAGAGCCTAGCACAAACCGAACCTTCCTAAAATGTTATTTTTTGTTTGGATAAATTGAAATTAGAAAATTTTGTGTTTTTTTTTCACCAAAGAAATAATGGATGAAACATAAGCTGAGCTTCGATTCACCAGTCATATGTTTCCTACATGACTGCAATGCTCCGACTACACAAGTCTGCACACAGCGTAAATAACGCCGCTAAGGGCCCACCATATGATTAAAATCTGTTGATTTCTATCAGCTGTTCCTTTAAGGATAGATTTCTCCTTTTTGTGTCCCTCAGCGAGGACTTTTGAACTCCCAACCTTCAGAGGAACCATCTCGGGACTATTCTACATTATGCCTGAAAATTTTATATCCTTATGTGGTAATAAAACTTAGAAGAAATGTATCAAAAATCGCACAATACTTGGTTTTTAAACGTTTATTATTCTGTTAAAAACATAAAAAAAAACAGGTCGAATATAGAACTTTGTTCTTTTTGGAAGTCGGTTAAAAACGTTAATTTAGTTTTTATAGCTAAAGACATTGTCAAAATAGTTTTCAATACTGTTAAATAACTTAAATCCCGATCTATGCTATCGTTTTTCAGGAGAAGGCCGCGTAAAATGCCTTTGGAACTGTGACAGACAGACAGACAGAAATTGAGATAAGACTTGTTTCGGCTTTTTTAATGTATAAAACGTAAAAATAACCAAAAAATATATAATTTTGATAAATGTACAGACAAAACTCTAATTTATTTATATAGATGAATAATTGCGATTTCATTGTAATTGGCTCAATTTTAAAACATTGTATTACAAAGAACCATGGGATTACAAGAAACCAAAACTCTAATTTCATTTAAATAGATAATTAGATAGCAAAAAAGAAAAAAAAATTTCACGTTTAATAAGGGAATTTCTTTACTTTGGTGACGTTAGTGAGCAAAGCTAACAATAGTCTTGTATCAAACTGAAGTCACACTTTGTCACGGGACAAACATTTCTACATACCAACACGTACTACTTATGATTATAGTTAACATTATTAGATAACACAAAAGAAAACAATTTTCATGTTTAATAAGGGAATTTCTTTACATAAACAAAAACAACATTAAACAACTACACACCGATCCCACAAATGTTTACCAAACAAAAATCAAACAAATAATCAACAAGACAAATCATATAATTAATAATTCACAAAAAAGAAAACTGAAACAAATACACCCTTCTGCACCATCACTTCAAACACTTCCCAAAATTCACAAACCCGACATACCTATTAGACCAATTGTAAACTACCAAGAAGCACCTGCCTATAAACTAGCAAAACACATAGATCAAACACTGAGAAAACTAATTAATATCAACAACAACACATACATAAAAAACAGTAGCGATCTTATCGCAAAAATAAAAGACACACAAATTCCTCACAACTCCACTCTTGCATCTTTCGATATAACAAACCTATACACCAACATACCTGTCAATGAAACAATAGAAATAATACAGAACATCCTTATTCACAACAACACAACTACAGAACATATAAATGAAATAATAGACATCCTAAAAATCATCACTCAACAAAATTACTTTACCTTCAACAACAAATTCTACTCACAACCTGATTGACTGCCAATGGGCTCACCAATGTCAAGCATATTTGCTGAAATCTATCTCCAACACTGCGAAAACACTCATATACTCTTTAATAACAAATTTTCACAGAACATAATATACTGGCACAGATACGTAGATGATGTTCTATTGCTATACAGAGGAAACAAAAGACAATGTGAACAACTTCGATCATACATAAACAAAATACATAAGAACATTCAATACACAGCTGAATATGAGAAAAACAATTCAATAAACTTCCTAGACCTCTCAATTACAAAGAACACAAACCAACAACACAGCTTCAACATCTACAGAAAACCAACAATGACAGATACCCTAATACACAGCACCTCCAATCATCCAACACAACACAAACACTCAGCATTCAGGTCAATGCTACACAGACTCAACAACACACCGCTTTCCACCGACAATTACCACACTGAACTAAATACAATAAAATACCTAGCACAAGAAAACGGCTACAAACACGACCTAATTGACAAACTCAATCATAAAATAAGAAACAAAAAACAAAACACCAACACCACTGCCAAAAAATACATCACAATGACATACATTAATCCACAATCACACAGACTAGCAAAAATCTTCAAAAAAGCCGGCCACACCATCTCATTCAGAACAAAAAACAAAATAAAAAATGCACTTACACTCAAAACCACACTGAACACAAACAAATACGATCTCCCAGGGATCTACAAACTAAACTGCTCTGATTGTAACAAATTCTACATAGGACAAACAGGCCGCACATTCAAACAACGTTACAAGGAACACTTTCAGGCCCTCACATCCAAAGCTGAATCGAATTTTGCCGACCATATCATTCAAACTGGACACACTTTTACCGACATCAATACCAACCTACACATTCTACACATAAAATCTAAAGGACACGAACTCAACACCTTGGAACAATTTGAAATATACAAACACACCACACACAATAAACAAAACATTCTCAATGAACAACTAAATTTTAAATCTCACAAACTTTTTGATCATATTTTACAAAAACCACAACACTTCTAACCAAAAAACTGACATGATGATCTAGGAGCCTCTGATGATGGATCTCATAGATTCGAAAGTACTCGGCCAGTTTAAGTGAGTTATTATACTTATTCTTAACAAATATTTGACTGCATGTCGTTAAATTTCACATGAAAAGTTAATATTAACACGCAGTTCGTCATGGAACAAGAAATCCAGGAATTTCTTTACTTCGGTGCATTTAGTGAGTAAGAAGCTGGAAGCTAAGAATTACTAACTTAGGATGTTTTGGATCAAAAATCTGTGATTAATTCCAAAAATAGTTCAACTTGATTGCAATTATCAGGACTGTTCTTCTATTCCACAAGCAACAAAATTGCTAACTTCATTATAATTTTCCGACAAATCTTTTTGATTTAGCAGTCTTATTTATGTAGTAAAAAAACTTTCAGTGGATTCTGCTGCATTTTCCGTGAGAAATAGTGGCTACCCTTGCTAAGATGTTATCGTGTTGCATTTGTGTGCTAACGTATCTTGCATTTATGTTGCATTTGTGTGTTGCCTCATGCAACATTGTTCATTTGCATCAAGTGGGTCCAGGATGTATAATATGCGCTTACACAATTTACAAGCGAAGCATGTATGATATGTTCGTCGGTTATCCAAGCATCTTTTTACTCGTGACCTGATGTACGAGTGCATGGCCCTGGTTGTGCAGATTCAGGCAGATTACTCAGATTTATAGGAGCCATCTAATCGGCAGTGGTGCATTAGCCTACTTAGCGTAAGCCGCTACCAGAGTAGGGTCATTGGTGATCTTGGTGCTTCCAGTTGGTGATTAGCACGTCGAAAAAGTTCCGCCCCCTTTGTATGTGCGATTGTAGAGCAACTTGCTAAGTACCGTTACCGAATTTAGTCTTTTATTTATATCGAGTAATTGTTGAACCGATTTGCTTTTGCGTGCGTATGTTATTATAATTATGTGAACGGCTAATCGGAAGCGGAATAAGTATCTGCTATCTTGCGTATTGACACTTGCGTAATTCGAGTAGGGTTAATTTGAGGGGTCCCTTATTTTCGTACAAGAAATATTAATGTGAGAAACCGGCCCGACTTTGCAGTCTAGGAACAAATTATTATACATTATTTCAAAATTAGAAGTCTATATATTGATCTCGTTTGTTATGACGCTGAACTTGGTCTTATGTTCACTTGACCTAGCCAATTATTCATACAGTTTGTTCTATTAACCCCTTTCCATCTAGAAAACCTTATAGCTATATTATTACCAATAATAATAATGATGATAATAATAATAAATAATAAATAATATTAATAAATAATAAATAATCTATATCTATATAATCGAAATACCACTGACTGACTCACTCACTCATTCATCACAGTTTCTCAGTAACCACTTGACCAAAAACGATAAAATTCGGTACACGTATTCAGTAGGGGGACTAGACGCGTGCTAAGAAAGGGTTTCAAAATTTACCCCAAAATGGGCCCAAAATTGAAGATTTTTGAAAATTTAGGTGACAACAATTTCTAGATAACCATAAGGTCAAATCAGATAAAATTTGGTATTCATGTTAAGTATCGGCCTTAGATGTACCTTGGAAAAATTTTTCAAAATTAGCCCCAAAATGGGCCCAAAATCGACGATTTTTGAAAAGTTTGGTGATAAACAGCCAAATATTTTGAAATTTGCACTTAACAGATGTCATCAACCTGGCATAATAACATTTCATCATACCCAGTCATATGTTTCCCACATATTGCAAGGCTCCGACTGTATGGTAGCCAACATGCAAAGTGCAAAGTCTTTTGCTGTTCAAAGACAGTGTAAATAACGCCGCTAAGGGGCCTGCCATATGATTAAAAACGGTTGACTTCTATCAGCTGTTCCTTTAAGCTGTTTGGCTGGCAAGTTCAGTAGGTTAGGTCTATTAATGAATAATAATTTGTTTCAAACAAAGCAAACTTATCCCGAGCTACCAAAATAATTTCAATAGCTAAAAGCCAACGTTTATGAAAAGTAAAAAAGTAGCCGAGGTACTTTTATATATATATAATCTATATCTATATAATCGAAATACCACTGTTTGATTAAGACCCTAGATGCATGCTAAGTAATGGTATCAAAATTCTCCCCAAAATCACCTATTTCTGTAAATTTAAATAATCACAATGGAAATTAGTTGGACCCCCCGGGGGTCCAGGGGGCGGAGCCCCCTGGCTAGACGGTTAAGGCGAGCGAAGCGAGTCTGCCGGCTAGTAAATAATAAATAATAAATAATAAATAATAAATAATAAATAATAAATAATAAATAATAAATAATAAATAATAAATAATAAATAATAAATAATAAATAATAAATAATAAATAATAAATAATAAATAATAAATAATAAATAATAAATAATAAATAATAAATAATAAATAATAAATAATAAATAATAAATAATAAATAATAAATAATAAATAATAAATAATAAATAATAAATAATAAATAATAGATAATAGATAATAGATAATAGATAATAGTACCGTAGTAATAATAATAAAATTAATAATCACCCCTCCCTGTCCTTACCTCGACGATGAATCATGCAAGCACTGAAACCCACTTACATGTTCGACAATCTCTCTCACTCTCTCTCTCTCTCTCTCTCTCTCTCTCTCTCTCTCTCTCTCTCACTCTGTGTGTGTGTGTGTGTGTGTGTGTGTGTGTGTATGTGTGTGTGTGTGCACAGAATGCGTGTTAGATTTATTTGTTAGATTATATATATTTTACCTAAATTATCTAAATAAGTGTTTTGTGTTAAGTTCATATTCTTTAGCCAGAACTAAGTTATATCATATGAGGTTGAGTCAAGAATGGACGAATTTTGTTCAGACCTCGCCATTTTATGTAAATACGTCACTAGGATTTTATTTAATATCAATAAATAGTTAAATGAATAAATAAATAAATATCATTTGCTGTACAGATACAATATATGAATTGTGAACTATGCGTCGATAATAATACTGTTTCAAACTAGTTCAAGAAACCGCAAATTTTCATAAAATACTTCAATTTAATCTTATCTAATTAATAACCATAAGGTCTTTCTTGCAAATATTTTTCTCTACTAATCGTAAGATTATTCTATTCAACATAAATATAGTGCAGTATCGAAGATCGAATTATGTTGAAAGGTTGGCTCTTCTCAGCCTTTCAAAAGGAACTCTTCATCTATTGTATTGAAAACTTGCTCATCTCTTTCCGATTGATCCTCAACATCCTCCTTCAATATCAGATCTTGTAAAATTGGTATCTATCGGAAAGGCTTCAATGTGTGTGTTAATTCTTTCTGTGGCCAAATTTGCACCAAAACACCGAAATTAGTTCCCTTCCCATCAGTGAAGTTTCACTTCTTTTATAGGACGAAGACTAAGATTCTATAGTCAACTGGGAAGTGATAGCCGAGTGCCGTAGCAGGTATCTGTTCAATCAGAGATAAGCTACGAAACTCCTTGGCGCTCTTTGTGAGGGTGATCGATTGGATTTGCCAGCAAGAAAGACTCTGTTCTCTGCTGTAGAATCACTTCCCGGTGGTTCGGAACCCACCTAAAACTGTAGGTCCAACTCATCAATCACCATCATCCAACTCATTACCCACAACCCACGCACAGGTCTTCATCCTCCAAAAAAAAAAAAAAAAACAGCTAATTAATCCAATCTCTCTATGGGTTCAGTGAAAGAGAGGGCTTAGAGTCCTGACTTCGACCTTAAAAAAGATAATTTATCACTCTCTTTCTCTTTCATTATTTCTTTCTCTCTCGTGGGGTCTGTTGAATAACTTTTGACATTTTTCTAATTTCAAAAAACTGTCAATTTAACAAACTGACAGATATACAGGAAATCACCATGAATTACCCACGCACAGGTCTCAGACCTATGTGGGCTTCATGCTCCGAAAAAAGAGGGAGAAAACACTCATCCCCTGGGACCTGGGAACATGTTGAAGATAAAATCAAGATGAAGCATGGTGAGCATCCTCCAAAGACTATAAAAGCATTTTGGACGATTGATTTATGAAAATGTCGCTCAAGTAAAACGGCACTTGATGGATGTAGTGTGGACTGTGGACTGGGACTGTCTAGTCGTTGAACAAGTCATGTGATTTAATACGCCGATAAAACACACGGTACATTCTGTGGGATCGGTACCAATGATGAGAGCGGTCCACACAGATAAGAAGACTTGTCGATTCAGCGACTTCTCTTGCATCTCGTGGCTAGTGGACTTTTCTTCCTGCACGCGGCAATGTGTACATTGCACTAGGTGAACATTGAGCAATGTCCGCAGGTACTTGGTGCATCTTATAGCGCCCACTCCATGGTACCGTTATTGCGACTTTACACGTTTATGGCGTCTGTTGTCGGTCCCTTTACCCTGCAAAGGGTTCTGTCACCTTTCTGTACTTGTCTAGTTCTCTCGATCTAACGCTCTTTCTCTCTCTCCCTCCCCCTACTCTTTCACTATCTCGGTCTCTGTACTTGTCTAGTTCTCTCGATCCATCGCTCTCTCTCATCTCTCCCTTACCGCCCCTTCATTCGCACACTCTCTCTGGTTACTTGTCTAGTTCTCCCAATCAGTCACTCTCTCTTTATCTCACATTCTCACTCACTCTAACTCTCTCCTCTCTCTCTCTCTCTCTCTCTCTCTCTCTCTCTCTCTCTCTCTCTCTCTCTCTCTACTTGTCTAGTTCTCTCGATCCATCACTCTCTCTCCATACTTTTCATATTGCAATGCTGTTGTCAATGACATGACTGTGTCTCTAAGTGAAAGATTACAACGCAGCTTAAATTACTGTTTTGTATACTCACTCCAAAGACATGAGCATATAACTCATTTTTATATACAAAGCTCTACCCTCAAACTACCGGAACAAAGACTCATTCGGATATCAAAACTGGTAAATGACATATTGAAATATGGTAATCCGAAATATTTCAAAAATAATTTTAAATTTGTAGCAGATGGCAGAGCCAATAGAGTAACAACCACAAGAGGAGGTAGTAGAACTTTAAGAATTCCAAACCACCGTACAGCAATTTACAACAAATCATTTGTTGTAAGTGGTTGTCGAATATGGAGTTCACTTCCTACTGCAATAAAGAATTTGGAGAGCCGGACAGGTTTTGCTTATTCACTGAGGAAGCATTTTCTTGAGCGGATGTCTATGGTTGTTCAGCCCTAGAGTGATGGCGTGGGAAATTTTGGCAATACCATGTTAGTTATAAGTTTTTCTTCCTTTATTAGTTCATTCTATTTTTTTTTTATTTTTTTATTATTATTAGTAAAATTTATTTAATTTCATAATGTGTAGACACTATCAGGTAGAATTTATAGGTTAAGTGTAAGAGAGGGACACCGTCCCTAACTTCGCCTTTTCATACAAATGCATCACCAAGCTTTTTTATTTTTTTCTATTTATCATATTAATATCATTTTCAGTCATAATTTCATGTTTTTATGTAGTTAAACAGTTTATGTAATAAGTAACTGATAATGTTTTATGTAATAGTACTTGGTGATGCTATTGTATTTTATACTAGTAACTGTTCAACTATCATTTGCATGAATAAAGAAATCAATCAATCAATCTCTTTCCTTACCTTCCCCCTTACACACATTCTCTCACACTTATCACTCTTTCTCTCTCTAACTCTCTCTTTCTCATTCTCTCTTTCTCTCTCTAAGTGTAAGAATTGCCTCAATAGCCAAGACTTCGCCTATTTGTATAATTCATCTCTCAGAGGTGGAACTACCCGTAAGGGTCTCCAAGCCATACGCTTATTATTATTATTATCTCTCAGATCCAAGCTCTATTTTTCTTCTTTTTTTTGTAACAAGCACATCAATAATTTCTGCTGTACTGTACCTTAAAATATATATTTGTTGTATTTATAATCTTTTCTATTCAACCGTTCATTGTACTATCACTTGAACTATGGGATCTGAGAGTTGCTAATATTAATAATACTGTTCTATGTCTAAAATAACGCTGGCAACACTTAAATTTATCGCTCGCACTTTATTTACACAAATAATCACAACACTCACTGTTCAGTAATGTCTTACAGAAAAATAAGCAATTAAAAACAGATAACATGATATTGTTCAACTGATAATGAGTTTTCAATAAACTGTACAAAAATCAATCACTAAAAGTTAAAAGGCCGATCTAATATTAAATAATAACTGTACAATAAACTTTCCAATAATATTCAAAAAGAAACGTCAAAAAAGAACACTTAACTTACGTAGCACTAGTCCGTAATACAATAAAAACTATTTAGTAGCTCACTGGTATGAATTAAACAGGAAAAACAATTATCACAGAGAAAGAATCACTACGATATAGAACTGACACAACTTGTTTATCACGACGATTTCGAACAAGACTGAACTAATTTACAAGAGACTTCCTCTATTTATATACTTTTCATAATTGAGATATCTCTCGAATTTTCTGTCAACTTCTAAATAAATAAACAAAGGAAACTAGCACCTTCTACAATATTCGATAACATTCCATTAATGTACTCAAACAACTAGAACATTCTACAAATTACCAAGTAAACACTATAAAAGTGTCAAAAGCAGTGTAATTAATTGCTTAAAAGTAAATATTTACATAGCAAATAATGCCAAGAACCACTGTCTTTCTCTCCAATCACTGCAACTTCATATCCGCTACAATACTTTTATCATTCATGTACATTGAAAATTTACAGAAATAAAGCCATCTGAATCTCACTCTCGTGTTCACTTGTCTAGTTCTCCCGATCTATCATTCTCTCTTTCACATTCTCTCTCACTGTATCTCACTCTCTCTCTCTCTCTGTCCGACAGTCAGATGCAAGCTGTTGTTGCCCTGTCAGGTTTGCGAGGAGGGAGTTGGACATCCATAGTTCTGTCATAGCTCCAGACTTGTATTTTCTGACAACTTGTATTTTATCCTTTTCCCTACAGCTGAGTGCTCACCTGATTTATGAACTTGTGTCCCAATATTTATCCATAAGGCGCTCTTACTGGTTATGCATTTGACCAACTTATTTAGACCTTGTTTTCTTCTTTCTTTTTACCTTCATTGCACTTGTAGTCTACTACTACTTTATCTACGACCATGTCATAATGTATACATTACAGTTTCACAATTGATGCCAAAACAGCTGTCTTTTCGAAATGCTTTTTGAGACCCGTTGCATAAAGAGCTCATTATAGTACAGGTTCTACATTATAACACGGGTTCTGGACCAATCAGAGGCATTTTTGATGGAATCAATATCGTAATTCAATATTGTGAAACTATCAGCTGATTTCATCAAACTGCTAACTAAGCTGCTAACCTAACAATCTACTATAATTTCTCGTATTTGAGATGAGAGGTTAGGTATCTCTGACAGTCACAGGTAAAATGAAATTGTTTTTATTAAATGTACACTAGTGGTCGTAGATAAAATAGTGTATGCAACGATTTTATTTGGCCATTAAAGCACTCGTGAGATATTTATAACACTCGCATTCGCTCGTGTTATAACTTACATCTAACTCGTGCTTTAATAAGGGTCAAAATAAAATCGTTGCATAAACTACTATTTACTGTCATTTTTCACTTTGATTTCCTTGTCTCTTTAATTGTCTCAATTATTCTCATTTTGTTTATTCTCTTGTTTTCTCCTTTTCTTCTTCCTCTCACTACTTTTCTTTTCCCTTTTTTCCTTGTCCTTAGTTTTTTTCTTCGGTTTAGTCTTCTTTCTTTCTATCTTCTGCTTTTCCCCTTCTTCTTTTCTCCTCCTTATTTTTCTACTCTCTTCTTCATTTTTCTTCCTCTTATTCTCCTCCTCCTCCTCCTCCTCCTCCTCCTCCTCCTTCTTCTTCCAATTATAAACCTTTTCTTTTTTCTCTTATTTTCCAATTCCCTGAAAATAAACTTACCAGGATCTTTCATTTCTCATTTTTTCTTCTCCAATCTTTTTCACTTGTCAGTCTCCCTTCTCTCTTTTTCAGCATTTATGCCTTCTTTCTGATAATTATCAACTTTTTATTCTACGTTTAAATATTCTCTTATCTTTAATTTCCGCTCTTTTTGAAGCTTCAGCATTTTTTGATTATCATTTTTCTCCTTTTTCTTCTCTCATATTCATTTATTTTTCACTTCTCCACTATACAAATTCCTATATTTTATTTCAATTATTTTCTCCTATATACATTAATTAAATTATTAATTGTGAGAAAATTGAAGTGATAGCCGAGTGCCATAGCAGGTATCTGTTCAATCAGATATAAGTTACGAAATTCCTGGGCCATATTTGTAAGGGTGACCGATTGGATTGGTCAGCAAAAAAAGGCTCTGTTCCCTGCTGTAAAATCACTTCCCGGTGGTTAGGAACCCACCTAAAACTGTAGGTCCAACTCATCAATCACCATCATCCAATTCATTACCCACGCACAAGTCTCAGACCTATGTGGGCTTCATCCTCCGAAAAATAATGTGAAAATGCAACAGACTTGAGTCCAAAACTGCTCTTTTCAAATTCATCGCTACTTCTATTTTCAACTCTTTTCAAACATTCTAATTTCTGTAAATAAGTCAAGATGATAAAAACATATCTTAATTTCCATAAAACATATTTATCGATTACAATCTCTTTCAGTTTCTTATACAAAAATTTTCAAGATTAGCAGTTGGAAAGCACGTTCTCAAGTTTCAATTAATCGAATCGGTACCCTTAATCCACCGTTATCCCTCATCCTTTATCCCTCAGAGAAATTCTCTATGATGATGCTCTTAATCGATCGAAAAATCTCTTCGTGTCAAGCGATAATGTGGGTTTCTTTAGGTCTTAGCATGCGTCATAAAGTTTGGACAGTAACGTTAAGCGTTGGGATCATGTAACGTAATTTGGTACATAGTAAATTGTTATTTAATGAGAGTTCTTTCAGGTGAGGATGTATTCAGTTCCTTTGGGAGGCGAATGAACCGATGGCTGGTGAGTGTTTTAACAACTCTGGCTCTTCTTATCTTAGCGGAGGACTAGTTTAGTGGTTTCGTAGTGGTATTAGATTTATTTCTATTAAGTGAACTGTGTGATGAAGCTAGTATAGAGCGTTATAAGAGACCGTACACATGATGCTGCCTATTCACTTCATTGAGGCTGCAGCTCATGCCTATCAACCTTCCCCCTTTTTTATTGATGCTGTTTATGAGTTGTTTTACATTCGAATACATCCATCAACCAACAAAAAGACGCTACGAATTAAGTAGCCATTAGTTGGAACAAGATTGGACATTCATGTCAAGAATTTCAACTACGCAATATAAAGAGCATTGTTCAAGGCTAAATTAACCTTCCTCTCTAATAGGCATTGAAATGGCTTTCAATTCTAATTTTATTTCAAGACGAGAGCAAAGAAGGAAGTATCCATCTATGACTTTAGGTTTTTTCTAATTGATTTAATATCCAGCAGGATATTAACATCGGCTCTGCAGAAATAAAAAAGTTTAATACAGCATGTAAGTCTGCAGTTAGGTAGGTAGGTGTCTAATCTTAATATGAACCCGCCATTACAGAGTACGCATTCTGCATTACACCGGCTGAATCTCGCTGGATCTCCAACAAAGTAAGTACTATTTTTGAAAAAAAAAATCTTCTACAAAAGTTGTAGCTCCTTTAAAATGATATAAAAGTAAAAAGTTCTGTGACAAAAAGTAATATTAAGTACCAAAAAATTACAAATTTTTACATTTTCATACGAATTACAAACAAACGGTAAAGGTTATGATGAAAGTCAACTGGGCATTAATTGTAGACAATGTTATAGCAAAGAGAATAAAAACAATTGCAATCCGATATGTTGTTTAGTAATCGAGATAGACGCGATTTACAAAACCCTTACACTTTTCATGTTAGGGTGGCACAGGGGGGGAAGCAAGGGTGTAGGAGCGGAGACTTTTGGCTGAACTAAATGGTTGTATTCAAGGGGGAAAAATTAGCTTTATACTATTTTTTTCCACCTAAAAGCACAGGTCGACTGCACTGTAAGTTCAACAATTAATGTTCACAAGTTAATTATTGTTCTGGATCCTTCTGAAATTGTAAATCTCCGTGTTAAAGACATAATAATCAAATCCTACACTAAATTTGATAAGATATCGCCCAGTGGAAATTGTAGTTATGTGTTGGAGGCAAATTCAAATTCATTTGGACTTGAACCTGCGCTATCTGCTATCTCGCCTGCTAATTTTTTTTCCAACGTACTACTATAGCATTGAGTTAACACTGACTTAGCAAATAGCAGGAGTTAGCGAATAGCTCGACTTAGCTGGCTAACTCCAACATCATGAATAGTGTTCTCAATCTGCATAATCAGTTTATTTTATCACCTGGATTATGGTGATTCAGCATTAGACATTTACTTGTTTAAGTTGAATCATGTGAGCTTTCATTTGAGAATAACCAAAGTGAGCATACCTGGTGTCTATAGAGCCATAATAATATAAAGGGCGAGGCGGGCTTGCCATGAAAACAGTGGTCATCAGTTCTCAGTTGTTAGAAGCGCAGAAAGAAGTTGTATTTGGGTGGAGTGGTGAGTGCGGAAGTTGTCTAGAGAATGATAGAGTGGAGGTTGGTGACGTTATGGTGAGGGGGGTAGTCTACTCACACACATGCAATTCGTCACAACATCGATACAGTGCCCGACATCTAGCGGCAGGGATTTGGCTAAACTAGTCCTCGCACTGCCTTAATAATAAAAGTCGGATAGCTGCAGTCTATCAGCTGCTGGACTATAGGCTACGTCAGGTTAATTGTTTCCAGTGCATCCATCCTCCTATATTCTAAACGTCTTGTTTAGGCTCATATTTTTCTCAATTGCTTGACTTATTCCGGATAGTATCTGTTAGAGGCACGAATTCGATGAACGGCCGTTGGTTGATTTGTTTGAGTGTGCCCTAATTTCATACACGAATTTCGACGTTTTCATCTGCGCCTCCTTTTCCTTCTTATGGTACCGCTACACTCAACATTGTTGCCTCGTTCCATTGTTGCACTGTCCATCCAAAGTCCGTCGTCTGCAGACAGAACACGGGATAAAGAGAACAAGAAAATGGGAGGAAAAAGAAGTAGAAGAAGAAGACAGGAGAAAGACAGAGGAGACGGAAGAAGAAGAAGAATAAGAAGAAGATATTATGAAAGAAAAGGAGAAGAGAGAGAAGAAGATGATGATGAAAGAGAAGGGAAAGAGAGATTAAGGAGAAGAAGATGGAAGAAAAAGAAGAAGAAAAAGGAGAGACAGTAGAATAAGAAGTAGAGGAGACGGAAGAAGAAGAATAAGAAGATGAGATGATGTAAGAAAAGGAGAAGAGAGAGAAGAAGATAATGATGAAAGAGAAGGGAAAGAGAGATTAAGGAGAAGAAGACGGTAGAAAAAGGAGAGGCGGTAGAATAAGAAGTAGAGGAGATGATGAAAGAAAAGGAGAAGAGAGAGAAGATGATGAAAAAGAAGGAGAAGAGAGATTAAGGAGAAGAAGATGGAAGAAAAAGGAGAGACGGTAGAATAAGTAGAGGAGATGATGAAAGTAAAGGAGAAGAGAGAGAAGAAGATGATGAAAGAGAAGGAAAAGAGAGATTAAGGAGAAGAAGAAGTAGGCAGGAGAAAGAGAGAGGAGCCGGAAGAAGAAAAAGAAGGCAGGAGAAAGAAAGAAGAGACGGAAGAAGAAGAAGAAGATGATGTTAATGAAAGAGAAGAAATAGTGAAAGAGGATAAAAAGAGGGAGAAGAAAAAGAAGAAGGAGAGAAAAAAAGGATAAGAAGAAAAGAAAGAAGAAAAAGAAGACAGGAGGATGAAGAGGAGACGGAAGAAGAAAAAAGTATGATGAGTATTGAGAAGAAAAGTGACAGAAGATGATGATGGTGAAAGAGAAGGAGAAGAGAAAGAATAAGAAGAACACGTAGAAGAAGAAGACATGAAATAGACAGAGGAGACGGGAAAATAATGAAGAAGAAGCAGGAAGAAGAGAGAAGACGAAGAAGAACACAAAGAAGAAGGCAAAGAAGAAATCGAAGAAGGAGAAAAAAAGGATAAGAAGAAGAAAAAGAAGACAGGGGAATGAAGAGGAGACGGAAGAAGAAAAAAGTATGATGAGTATTGAGAAGAAAAGTGACAGAAGAAGATGATGGTGAAAGAGAAGGAGAAGAGAAAGAATAAGAAGAAGACATGAAATAGACAGAGGAGACGGGAAAATAAAGAGAAACGAATGATGAAGAAGAAGCAGGAAGAAGAGAGAAGACGAAGATGAAGAAGAGAGAAGACGAAGATGAAGAAGAAGACGAAGAAGCAGAAGAAGAAAAAGAAGACAGACGATGAAGATGATGCAGGAAGAAGGGAAAAGAAGAATAAGAACCAGGAAGAAGAGAAGAAGAAACGATGAAACAGAAGGAGAAGATGATGAATGAGGAGGAAAAAGTGCGAAGAAAAGAAGACGAAGAGAAAGAAGGCAAGACGGTCAAAGAGAGAATCGGCATCACTGGAATTATTAAAAGATTGCGCAGTATAGCAGCGCGTTCAATAGTAAAGTAACTGTCATAATCATGCACGATATTATTCATGATGATTGCTTTGGACCGCACCAGGCGAGGCCTCAGTTTGAGTGTTGAAGATGGTAGATGCGCTGTGAAATAGTTTAACTGTGGGCCTGTTTGCTTCCAGAACTTCCAGTCTTCATGTTCCATTCTTTAATTAACAGATTTTTCTTGGAAAACTGTTCAACATTGAAGAGCTGTTACAATAGAGTCCGGATAACTCGAGGTTCCTTGTACTCCCATGGTTGCTTCTACTCTCATGGTTCCTTGTAATCCCATGTTTGAATCCCATGTTTCTTTGTAATACAATGTTTTAAAATTAGCGAATTACAAGAAAATCACAATTATTCATCTATATAAATAAATTAGAGTTTTGTCTGTACATTTATCAGAATTATATATTTTTTGTTAATTTTTACGTTTTATACATTAAAGAAGCCGAATTAAAAGTCTTATCTCACTTTCTGTCTGTCTGTCTGTCTCGGCCCCGAAGGCATTTTACGCGGCCTTCTCCTGAAAAACGAGAGCATCGATCAGGATTAAAGTAATCTATCAGTATTGAAGACCTTTTTGACAATGTCTTTAGCTATAAAAAACTAAATTAACTTTTTTTTAACAGAATAATAAACGTTTAAAAACTAAGTATTGTGCGATTTTGGATACATTTTACGTGGCCTTCTCCTGAAAAATGAGAGCATCGATCGGGATTAAAGTTATTTATCAGTATTGAAAACCTTTTTGACAATGTCTTTAGCTATAAAAAACTAAATTACCTCTTTTTGTAACAGAATAATAAACGGTTAAAAAACATGTATTGTGCGATTTTGGATACATCTATATAAATAAAATTAGAGTTTTGTCTGTACATTTATCAGAATTATATATTTTTTGGTTATTTTTACGTTTTATACATCAAATAAGCCGAAAATAGTCTAATCTCACTTTCTGTCTGTCTGTCTGTCTGTCTGTCTGTCTGTCTGTCTGTCTGTCTGTCTGTCTGTCTGTCACGGCCCCAAAGGCATTTTACGCGGCCTTCTCCTCAAAAACGAGAGCATCGATCGGGATTTAAGTTATTTATCAGTATTGAAAACCTTTTTGACAATGTCTTTAGCTATAAAAAACTAAATTAACTTTTTTTTTAACAGAATAATAAACGTTTAAAAACCAAGTATTGTGCGATTTTGGATACATTTCTTCCAAGTTTTATTACCACATAAGAATAAGAACAAATCACGTAATTTATCATGATATATCAATCAGCTGTTCTCAAATATAAATGGTGGGCCCTTCGCGGCGTTATTTACGCTGTCTGCAGACTTGTGTAGTCGGAGCATTGCAGTCTTTTAGGAAACATATGTCTGGTGAATCAAAGCTCATCTTATGTTTTATCAATTATTTCTTTGTTGAAAAAAAACAAAATTTTCTAATTTAAATTTATCAAAACAAAAATTAACATTTTAGGAAGTTGCGGTTTGTGCTAGGCTCTTGGGAATTCGCCAGGTAGCACTATTATTACCACATAAGAACAAATCACGTAATTCATCATGATATATTAATCAGCTGTTCTCAAAAAATATTCTCTCCGATACCTGTCACTGAATTGCTGACGTTCTAAGTTGTTTACTAAGGGCCCGTTCACACGTTACAGTTTTTGTGCGGTACAGTAAATTTGCTGTATCAGTTATTTTGCAGTGCTTTCGTTTGCATGTACATTTCATATTGTATGTTCACACAATACTGTTTCGACTGGATCCAGTAAAAAAGCTGTTCTAGCCGATTTCTACATTCGGTTTTGTCTTCGAAAACTGTATCGCTAAAATCAGCTGTACCGCAAAATAACTATCCGTATCCGGTGGCACATGTATTGTACCGGTAATGGATATGTTCAAACGATACGCTTATTATGCTGGAAGCAGTCTTCAGATCGTCAGCATTGATCTCCTTCATTGATATTCTCCAGCATTGATCTTCTTATTAGTGAATTCCAGTGTCCAGAAGTGGAAGATATTAATTGTGAAAATTTAATTTCTCTAATATATGAGAGACCCGCCTTGTGGGACAAGACTTAAGATTAATATAAAAATAAAGAGAGAAAAATGTGTGGAATATTAAAACCAGAATTTGCGTACTTTGATCAAAATTTAAGAGAAACCTTCAGTAAGAAACTTATTTGAAAAAATCTTACACAAATAAAAAAAATCCTGGACTGGAATAAATAAATCTGAACTGGAAGCTCAATGGAAGAAGGAGGAGAGCACAGCAATAAGCAGCAAAGCCGGACCGTGTGAACATCACAGTACAGTTGACGCCGTACAGTAAAAAAACCGTACCGCAAAAAAACTGTATCGTCTGAACGGGGGAGCCTAAGCTGCTAACAACTTCATGATCGTTGCTATCAAAAAAGCCGAAACATATTTAGTCTTATTTCTAAACATAATCTGTACGAAGGATGGGTACAATAGCTAGTTACCATATAAGAATGTATGTATACTGTATATGTATGTTCCCAGTAAATTCCAAAACTGCTGAACCGATTTTTATAAAATTTTCAGGCATAATGTAGAATAGTCCCAAGATGGTTCCTGTGAAGGTTGGGAGTTCAAAAGTCCTTGTTGAAGGACACAAAAAGGAGAAATCTATCCTTAAAGGAACAGCTGATAGAAATCAACAGTTTTTAACCATATAGTGGGCCCTAAGCAGCGTTATTTACGCTGTCTGCAGACTTGTGTAGTTGGAGCATTGCAATCATGTAGGAAACATATGACTGGAATTAAAGCTTAGCTTATGTTTCATCCATTATTTCTTTGGTGAATTTTTTTTCTAATTTCAATTTATCCAAACAAAAATTAACATTTTAGGAAGGTAAGGTGCGGTTTGTGCTAGGCTCTTGGTAATTCGCCAGGTAGCACTATTATAACTAAAATACTATTGCAACGCACGGGTGAACCGCTAGTATATAATTATAATAATATTATTATTTCGCCAAAATACAAAAATACAAATATAAGAAAATTCACAATATTAAGTGTATAACAATATAAGTGAATAACTATGCTTATAAATTTCTTATATTATTATCTGTAACATTCAAAAAATGTTATCCTCTTTATGCATGCGATGATCTTCATGTCTAGAAGCTCATTCAATTCATCTGCTTTATTGAAAAAAATTATGATAAATTCAAAACAGGTGAATTCTTTCACAGTTATAGAACCAGGTACAGACAAGACTTACAAGACGACTTACATCGAACAACATTGTATGAGAGGGGAGTAAAAAGTGCTGGGATCCGTCTATATATAATAATTCACTACCAGCGTGTTTAAAGGCAATCACAGGCGATAAATTTAGAATTAAAATAAAGGACGAATTATTAAATATATGCGCATACTCAAATGAGGAGTTTCACGCTCATTATGATATGCAAAACAAAGTTTTATTTTAATGACTTGAATTTATTGACAAATCTCCTTTACAGGAGTTCAGTGGATGAGTATAAATAATAATAATAATTGATATGTTAACTTGACTTTGATGAAACAGTACCAAAGTACCAATTTCCTAAGTTGGTGGTAGGTTTGTGCTTGCTATATTATACAGAGTGATCATTAAGTGGCATACATCAGCAGGTAATCGAATGGTTAAAAAAATCAAACAAAATATATTCACAAACATTAATCATTATTAGTACAATATAAATTAATTACTTGAACTTTTACTAAAAATGCTCAAAATGGCTGCCTCACTGAATGAATGAATTTCATGCTTGATTTTCTGCTCTTGAGAAAGCGATTTGTTATTTTTTTAGGATGAAACCCACAGGTCTGAAACCTGTGCGTGAATAATGAGTTGGATTATGGTGATTGATGAGTTGGACCTACAGTTTTAGGTGGGTTCCGAACCACCGGGAAGTGATTTTACAGCAGAGAACAGTGTCTTTTTTGCTGGCCGATCTAATCGGTCACCGTTACAAACAGGACCTACGAGAACGCAGCTTATCTCTCTGATTAAACAGATACCTGCTACGGCTCGCGGCTATCACTTCCCTATCAAAGCATTAAACTGAACAATACTACAGACTTTATGTAGTCAGTACCCATTTCAATGGTGTCAATTTGTTGTCGGTACTACATAAAATAGCAAAAGCCATCATAAATTAAAAAAAAAAAAAATACTGTTTACAGAAACGTTTATTTACATGTGCGCGACTTTACACGTGTGTGACTTTAATGATTATTCTGTATATGTAATAGGTTAATAAGTTGCAATAGGCTCCAGCCTTGTCAAAATCTATACATATAAAAATGAATGTCTGTCTGTATGTATGTATGTATGTATGTATGTTCCCTATAGACTTCAAAACTACTTGACAGATCGGCATGAAACTTTGGGAATATGTTGTGTGAATGTTGAGGATGGTTTCTGACCATAAATTTTAATAGGGGAGCTAATAATTATTATTAATTAATCCATTTTATAGACCTAACCTACTGAACTTGCCGGCCAAACAGCTTAAAGGAACAGCTGATAGAATTCAACAGTTTTTAATCATATGGCAGGCCCCTTAGCGGCGTTATTTACGCTGTCTTTGAACAGCAAAAGACTTTGCACTTTGCATGTAGGCTACCGTTCAGTCGGAGCCTTGCAATATGTAGGAAACATATGACTGGGTATGATGAAATGTAATTATGCCAGTTTGATGCCATCTTAACCAATGCAGCAAGAAATTTGAAATGCAGCCTCAGCGGGAGGTGGCGAATAATAAAATCAAAAACCTAGCTTCTACCCTTATAGTCGTAGGAGGTTTAAATTTGAAATGTTTCTTCATTCAGAGTGGTGATTAAGAAAACAACGAAGCCTCTATGATCAGCTAGAAGAGCCCTAGGACTAACTTCTTTCCTAATTTGAAATGTAACCTCAGCGGGAGGTGGCGAATAATAAAATCAAGGAGAATTTTTATGAGAACGCAGCAACGCGCGTCGGGCCAGCTAGTAGTCAATAAATCACCATATAGAAAGCCAAAATTTGAGTTTTTAATAGGGGATTGAACTCCATTACCGAAAAAAAGGAAAGCAAAAAGTGACAGGGATGAAGAGATAAAGAGACAAGTTTTGGAAAAAGCTTTCACCACATTGAGCAGAGAAACTTATGATTTTGATGCGTTAGGGAAGACATATGTGGCAAAACTCTGATGCATGGATGGCAAAACTCTGACGGAATGTCAAATTACATCATTGCTATGAAAAATTGCAATGGAAACACTTGAACGTGAATAAAAGTCCCAGTCTAGAAGCTGAAGACAAATTATTTAATTGTAGTTACTAACAGAAGCAGGAAGAAGCAATACATCAATCGCTTTTTGACATCATGTACCGTACTAATCGTTCTAGATTTTTTGTGTGGTTAAAACGTTGTTAAGCGACCCAGGTACTTAGAATCAACACTACCCATACTTAAGTTTGAGATGAAACAATAATTTATGAAGTGCTTCGTATCAAATACGTTTCAAGGCTCACGGGGTCAATGCACTTCCACCTGACAGGATTTATGACCTCCCAGGACAAGTATCGATTGCTTAGTAAATCAATATTTATATGACCTTCTCGTCTGCTGGTCATAATGTACCATGTTCAGGTTGGAAATTCGTGGTACAGCTTGTTCTCTTCCCCTTCTCACACCACCCTTATCGCATCTCTTCTTATCACATTCATGATTACAGGTATGGCAGAGTTCCTAGTTGCCTTTTATGGTCACACATATGCGGTCTAGGCGTAACTAGGGTATCCTGCCGAGGGGAGGAGTTTAACAAGAACTGGTTATAATATATAAACAACAGTCAATCTTGTCGGTAACGGACTTGATTTTTATAATTTTAGAAAATAATATGAGCTATGAATCACGTCTACGAGCCAGAATAATCAATGTTAGGTTAACCGAGGTCATTAACAAACAACTGAATAGGCGCTAATTGTCAAGTAGTAGGCTGCAAATCATAAAAGCGATTATAAACTATAAATTTACTCCTATTAACTGTTTATATAAATATTTACCCCTTGTAATGGTGCACAGTAACTTTCTGAAAAGTTTTAACGTTGAATGACATTTGTATTCTTGGTTGCAATGTGTTCAACTAAAATTATAAATGGAGCAATCAATGATGGTGTAGAGCAATCAATGATCAATGAAGAGTGGTAACAAGTGAGCAAATATTAAATTTGTAAATTCTATTCATCTAAATGATATTATTAAAATTAATATAGGTAATCCTAAGGCAATTGAGATAATGTTGACAATTTTGTTTTTAACTATTCATATGCAAATTTACATGAATAAAGAAAGATAATCAATCTTAACCCCCCCCCCCCCCCCCCCCCAACAACAACCTGCTGCAGGAAGTAGAGTAATATTTTTCAGGGAATACTACTAGAAATAACATCTGAAGACAGCCATTTCTATTGTAACGGGGATTAGAAGGTTTTTTTTTAGGTAGTACACCTCTCCCTTAAATTTTTTCATGTTATGTTCCTCCAAAACTCTTGTAAGTTTTTTTCAGGCAAGGGTGTTTTATAAATTGTGTTAGATCTGAAAAAATATCTTAATGTTATGATTGTGCTTAATTTTGCGATGATGATGATTATCATCGAGTACAGTATGTTCCTCTGCGCAAGCCCCCTTATTCTTCGGCGTGAGGTCTACTGTTCACAGAGCTACTTGTTTAAGAAACACTTATTCCCTTTTCCTACGTATCATTCCCCCATCCTTTGCAATTTTTCCTCTTGCCACGCTTGTTTTTCTCGATTACTGAAGGTGCCCGAAGCTTCCTCATGTTCGTTATTCTGATTTTTCCCTTGATGGACATAAAAACCAACTCTGGACAGCTGCCTGTCAAGTGCACCTTATACTTAACAATTCAAATGGGTAATCGGCAAAAAATTACCAGCTTGTATGCTTAATTGGCTTGTTAATGACAGCTGTGAGCTGAGCAGCCTGAACTGAAGTTTTTCCAAAGTCGTTTGACGACCACTACCGTTCTACTGAGCTAACAAGGTTGCTTTTCAAAGAGCTTCATAAATCTGTGTACCCTATGATATTATTATAAATTGTACCTGAAGTTGCCTCAAACCAAATTTCTTGTAAATTGATCCATTACTTTCAGTTTGAAACACTGTGCTGCACGGTGGGCAATCTCATCTTCCCATCAATGCTCTAACCATAGTGGTCTTAAGGCGTGTTCACTAAAAGCTGGAAAATAGCTTCTGAAAATGCTCTTAAATAATTAGTTTATGAGTTCTCTTATATTTATTCGTATGATTTATAAGTATTTGAGTATTTAAAACATAAATAGGATACTTGCATAACCGGATTGTTATCACATGCTTTTTACTCAGATTAATACGCAGGAACGTAGCCAGGAATTTGCGAAGGGGGAGGGGTCGAAACAGATTGATACCCAGATCAATGGTGGGGCGGGGGGGGGGGGGTTATGAGTGAGGTGGAAGGCGTGATGAGTGGAAGGGACTTGAAAATTTTGAAAGATTTTGACTGATCAAATGCTACCAAGCATTGGCAGTGCTTATTCGATTTGAAGAGATTCCAATAGCAACACTAGCACTCCTCATTAATGATGAAAATAGATACTTTTTTTTGAGGATGAAGCCCACATAGGTCTTTGACCTGTGCGTGGGTGATGAGGTGATTGATGAGTTGGACCTACTGTTGATGTCTGACGAGTTGATCCCTGGCCGATTTTTCCCCTTCTCCTCCAACTCTCTGCTACTGTGCATTGCAATGACATTAGCCCTAGACACAACTAGTCTAGTTGAAGCACAGAAAACCTGTTTGTCTCTGGCCGTAGTTTTCAAATTAGGAGTAAAACATGAATAGAGCATGCGCAGTTGGCTTCCTACTACCTCCGCCCGCTCCCGCACCGAAAACCCAGGGATCATCTCGTCAGACCAAAACAGTACAGTTGGATGATGGTGATTGATGAGTTGGACCTACAGTTTTAGGTTGGTTCCGAACCACCGGGAAGTGATTTTACAGCAAAGAAAAGTGTCTTTTTTTGCTGGCCAATCTAATCGGTCACCGTTACAAACAGGTCCTATGAGGACGCAGCTTATCTCTAGCTGATTGAACAGATACCTGCTACGGCTCGCGGCTATTACTTCCCTGATACTGATTTAATCCAACTAAAAAAACTTGTGATTCAATAATATTATTTTGTTTCTCATTTTAATGAATATACTATTAGAAAAACTATTATCTTGAGAATATCAATAGCTCAAACATAAACATAAAACGTAAACATAACCTATGCTTAGGCTATATTTGTATATTTGCACTCCTGTAAAAATTAAATAATAGAGACAGTTTTGGGCTGCCAGCCTGTTGTTTTGTTACAATAAGTTGTATTTTGATTGTATCAATAAATATATAAAAATAAAATAAACTTGATCGAATTATCGCTTTTCTACTATAATTATAGTAGATCCTTTATGTAGTTTATCCACATTTTAGGTGCACAAATCCTCATTAAGTGGGATATCAATTTCAATATGAAAACGGTCCGTATGAGTCTACTATTGTATTAATTCTACCAATTCTGGAAAATTAACCAATTTATAAATTAACAATCAAATAGTTAGTCTTGATAAACAAACTTACCATGCATTGTAAACATTTTTACGTTTCCGCTTAGATACTTCTACCTCCTCGCTTAAAAAAAGAGGTGCGGGGTCTGCCCGAACACTTTATCATGTTTTAAATTTTTATTTTCCCAAAGCCAAATATTTCATCTAAGTGCTTTTAGTGCTTATTTCATTGCCAAGAGCTAATCCGTACACCCACAACACCCCTTTGGCCACGTCGATATATATAATCGATATTAAATAAATAATTGATATTTACTCACTCAAATTCATATTCTGAGTCACATGTGAGGAAAATGACTAAACATGTGTTGCTATTTCCAATGGCGGTCCCAGTGGGAGTCGTAGGGGTCATGCCTCCCCCCCCCCCAAATCCTATTTGTGACTGAACAGCTGGGACCGAAATTGGTTATTTCTTCTAATTTGCATTCGTTTTTTGTCTCTTTCAACGTTCCAAGCTCTTGTTTAGCCTTCGCATTCTAAGGTATTTACAGTAAATTATAGTTTCAAGTACTTTTTCCTCATTCTAACTTTAAAGCTTGTTCTCGTGCATTCCAGATTCCATAATCAGCTACCCATAATTCTGAAATAAATCTTGTACTTTTGACGGCTACATTTTTCACTTCGCAAAGTGTATTGTTCTTTTGAACGGTTAATTATTATTGAAGTATAAGTAAGTGAAGTGTCAGAAAAGACTACAATCATCTCCTTACTGGGCTCGTTTATTCGTCTTCATATAATAATTCTCTATGTTTGAAAGGTCTAGTAATAAATCATGCCTTCTTACATATGTGTCGGGAATGAACGTGATTGGATAAAATAAACGATCGTTTTAAAAAAATAATATATATAATAATATGTGGTGCTTCCACTCATCCAGGTCTGCTAACTTATGGATATATATATATATATTATTTTTTTTTTGAGGATGAAGCCCACATAGGTCTTAGACCTGTGCGTGGGTAATGAGACGGATGATGAGTTGGACCTACAGTTTTAGGTGGGTTCCGAACCACCGGGGAGTGATTTTACAGCAGAGAACAGTGTCCTTTTTGCTGGCCAATCTAATCGGTCACCGTTACAAACAGGTCCTACGATAACGCAGCTTATCTCTATCTGATTGAACAGATACCTGCTACGGTTCGCGGCTATCACTTCCCTGTAGGCTAATTCAGTATTCTCGAAATGTTATTCAACCAACATTTATAAAATATTCACAATAGGCCTCTATATATAATCAGTTAAATTAATAAGCGTAAATCTGGGTTTTAGTAGTAGGGATCTTACGGTACGACTTTGCTGTTTAAGCCATGATTTATTATAATTAAACTAAATCTTCATCTTTAGGGTATAGATTGATTGATTGATCATATTTTTATCAGGTGTCAGATGTTGTTATAAGACCTATGACGAACAATTCACAGAATTATAATGTAAAATGTATTTTGAAACAACTCCATAGAGGAAATTGGAATCTTTTTTTAGTTTTACTGTAATCCATAACTTATTTTAACTATTGTTACGGGTTCTATGTCTAAAATAAAGCTGGCAACACTTAAATGTATTACTCGCACTTTATTTACACAAATAATCACAACACTCACTGATCAGTAATGTCTTACAGAAAAATAAGCAATTGAAAACAGATAAATCGATATTGTTCATCTAATAAAGAGATTTCAATAAACTGTACAAAAATCAATCACTAAAAGTTAAAATGCCGATCTAATATTAATTAATAACTGTCCAATAAATTGTACAATAAATTGTCCAATAATATTCAAAAAGAAACGTCAAAAAAAGAACACTCAACTTACATAGCACTAGTCCGTAATACAATAAAAACTATTCAGTAGCTCACTGGTATGAATTAAACAGGAAAAAGAATTATCACTATAGGCACGATATATAGAACTGTCACTTTCACGAACTTGTTTATCACGACGAATTTCAAACAAGACTGAACTAATTTACAAAAGTCTATCTCTATTTATATAATTTTTCATAATTGAGATATCTGTAGATTTTTCTACCAACTGCTACCGATTTCTAAAATAAACAATGAAAGATCTTCATGCCTTCCACAATATTCGATAAGACTCCATTAATTTCTAATCAAACAACTAGAACATTCTTAAAATTAACATGTAAAAACCATAAAAGTGTCAAAAGCAGAGTAATTAATTGCTTAGAAGTAAACATTTACATAGAAGATAACACCGAGAACCACTGTCCTTCTTTCTCACTATTTTCATTCTCATATTTGCTACACTATATACATTTTTTGTTATATCAAGAGAAATGAACTTTGTTTCTCGATTTACATTCAATTGAAAGTTATAATTTCGATTTAGGTTGTATCAATAAAATAAAATTGGGTTTGAAAAATATTGTCTCTGGGTAATAGATAATGAATTAACACTGCGATAGATTGATTTCACTTATTATTGTACAAAACATAAAATGGACTGTATCAAAAAACATAGGGCGCTCAATCCCTGCATGCTGGATAAAATGATATTAGATTAAAATATAATGTCTCTTATTTCCAAATATACGTGTACCCTTCACACGGGCTCCTGTAGACTGAATTTTATGGGAGAGACCAGCCAGCACCCTATGCGCTCTGCTCTCCCCACCATAGCACCACAAGCACCACAAAATATAAAATATGGAACATAATCCAACAGGGTTGAAGTCTGTCAATAATCACAGTAAATTATCAATATAAAAATATGTTGCTTTGTGGGTTAATAGATTCATAGTAATGGCGAATGTGATATTGTGGAAGGTATCTATAATGAAAAATAAGACGAAATTGTCACAACCACATTTATTAAAACTTCGAGAAACTAGTTTCGGTTGTTACACCATTATCTATCTCAATCAAACTGAAAACTAAAGTACAGCGAAGCCTTATATATACTGTACATGGGATGATACTATTGGCTAAGAGGGAAAGAGGCTGACCTTAATCGGACGTTGTGATTGGCTGTCAAGTCACGCCCCCTGGTGGGAGGAGTAACAAGCAAAAATACGAGTCAAATCAATAACTAAACACTGTGAACATCAAGAAAGCAACAAAAAAATTGTAATAAGGCTAGAATTTAATTTAATTAAAATTAAAAAATTAGAAGCTCACTGAAATGCAATCAAGGTCAACTGAGAAATACACATAAGAACTGCTTTTTAAAAATAGGCTGGAATTATAATGAAACCAAGTTAGTTGTATTGAATTGGTTAAAATAAATTTGGTCATTTAAATTAGTTATGGAATCGTTTTTTATGAATTATTTATTTATCGAGCTGAATTATTTATGGATAGCCTTGAACGTAGAATTTTTGAAAATAATGGTGTAACAACCGAAACTAGTTTCTCGAAGTTTTAATAAATGTGTTTGTGACAATTTCGTCTTATTTTTCATGAATAGATTCAATTATTGCACCGATTTCCAATATAACAAAATGTTTATTTGTGGAGTAGTAGATTTATAAATTATTCGAATTCTAAGTAGACAGTTTTAATTTTGTGAGCCTCATACCTGAAGCTTGTGTGCTTAGGCTTCATTGCCTTATTTTATTATAAACTAGTTGTGTAGTTAAACTGGATGTAGCTGAGAATAAAACAAGGGACCACCTGATTGAAGACGTTTTGATCATACCACGATCTGTGAATGAAAATAAAGTGGTGAATAAGACCACATTTATGGTGGTCCATGTGAAAAAATAGACTAATGTCTTTTCTGCGAAAATTACATTTTTGTAATTTTTTTTGTTTTTTTTTTCGTTCACTGTGGTAAGTAGGGGAACAGCGTTCACTGGGGTAAATGTCTCATGTTAGGCAAATAAGACTTTCTACATCAACCGTAGTGTACATCTAGCATTTCCATTGTAATTTTACTACTGTACCAGGTAATATTATCCGGTTACAAAACTAGCCGGCATTACATGAGCTCTTGATTACTAGTGTACTGCTGTCGCCAGAAGCAAACAACTCGGGCGTAGGAGTGAAGTGTGCTCCTCTTACCCTAAAAAGGAAATATCCTGAACGTTTTGCCGTACTTACTTACGAAATGACTAGGTTACCTTTTACAGTTAGAATTACAACTGTACTCGTTGGTCTGAGTGACCAACGGTTAGTAGTCGGTCACTGTTGACAATAATTTAAAACGGTTTTAATGTAATGTGATCTGGACGGACGGACGGAAGAAAGAAAGAAAAAGAAAGAGATATAGTGTGAGTTTGAGAGATATTTACAGCCGTTGTGTGGAGAGAAAAATTACATTAGTTGTTGGAATGTGAACGTAAAGATTTGCGCGGGATGTTGATTATGAAAACCACAAGTACGTAAAATAACAAGAAACACGATGCCTAGGTGAGTTGGTCGACTTGAGAGGGTTAAAAACTGTATATCCGGGGTTCACACGCCTACTTTAGTGTTACAAGCGTTTTATCCGTTTGACAGCTCCATTATGACTAACTACTTTATTATATTCATTTATTTTCTGGCGTTACTCGCATTTCTTGTAGGCTTATTTCCGTCTGCATGTTGTATTTTAACGTTGTAATGATCCAGTTCTGTGAATCAGGGTTATTACATATTTGAAATATTCGCGTGTAATGCACTACTTGTTTATTATATTTTAAAGTGAAACAAGGTTGACAACCAAGGGAAGTGAGAGCCGACTGACTGCCGTAGCAGGTATCTGTTCAATCAGAGACAAGCTACGAAACTCACTACGTAAGCGTGACCGATTGGATTGGCCAGCAAAAAAGACTGTTCTCTGCTGTAAAATCACTTCCCGGTGTTTCGGAACCCACCTAAAAATGTAAGTCCAACTCATCAATCACGATCATCCAATTAATCTCAGACCTATGTGGGCTTCATCCTCCAAAAAAACAGACAAATATCAACACTGGTAAGGATATGATACGATACGATAAGTGTTTGATAGATGATAGATTGAATTGAATAGCTGCCTAAATTATGTAGATTGATAGATGATATAATATATAATAGATTCCCAGGTTGTCTACTATAACGGAGCAAACATGCGAACAGAATGCTATTGTACAGTTCAATACTCTAAAAACATTCCATTACTCAACAATTTTGCTATTTTTTGTGAGGGCGAAGACTTGTTAAAAAATTGATAGGAATAAGATTCATTACATCCTATCACATCTATTAACATAATAATAAGCTCATTATATTTTAAGAGATAAATAATTTTTTTTTGAAAACCTACTTTGAATGAGATCATTCTTCAATGTTGTTCTCAATAAAGATGTGTTATAATTTCTTGAAAAGAATACGGTAATGTACAAATCAATGTATTTAGTTAGACAATGGGCAATTTAATAATTTTCGAAAATACTCAGCCATCTTCTTGCCACAAACCTCCACTCCAGGAATTTAATTCGTTCGTTCAGTCGTCACAGATAAATCAATGTTTTTTAAAATTTGATTTGATTTATTCGATTGCGCTGATAAGAGAAAAATAATTTTTTTATGATCTGATGGTTTTCAATAGCTTGTGGACCCCCAGGGTTTTTTTCGGAGCATAAAGTCCACATAGGTCTGAGACCTATAGATGATGGTGATTGATAAGTTGGACCTACAGTTTAAGGTGGGTTTCGAACCACCAGGAAGTGATTTTACAGCAGAGAACAGTATTTTTTGCTGGCCAATCCAATCGCTCACGTTTACAAAGAGTGCCCACTTCAAGGTTTGCTGACCCCACTTTGATTGTTTTACCTCACTTTGGTGAACTTTCATGTAATATGTGATTCTATGATGACCAGATGAGTAAATCATCCAGCCTATATTTCCTAGCTATATATTTTAGAATTGACTACTTTGGCTGTAATTGTAATAGCAGTTTACAACAGTTCTAAAACAGTTGTGCACATGCATCTACATCTCTTTGTCAGTTCTCTACTCTTTAGTTGTACATTTGCTAATTTGTACTTGGACATTTAATGGACCTGTTACTGGACAAGACATTCACTCGACCATAACCCTAGCAGTGTTCTGTTGACCGGGAAGAACGATCCACGTTATCATCTCAGCAGAAATCAATGCAAATGCTGGCATGTTAATGTAAATCTCACAGTAAATGGGTGTTGGTGGAGAGGTAAAATACTTTGTAGGTGAGGACTGTGGAATGGACAGAGGTCGAGTCGTTTCTGCTCGAAAATTCCTGGAATACAGTTGAACTGAAACACGTGATTGTGAGGAAAGGACCCGAAGTAAGTGATTTTAGATTGAGCGTGATCCCTTGTGTTGTTGCAATGCGTGATGGCATGGGGTGGGAAACCCACGTCTCTTTAGAACCCTAAGCATCATCAACTCGTTGCCAACTTTGACTAGTTGCTTTAGCAAGTCGCTCTAGGCACTTGCCTATTTCGTCGTTTGCTCTTAAAAACTCTAGTTTCAGTGGTTAGTCCTTGACAACATGTTCAAAAAGAAGTTCATTTGATTAATTCATTAAAATCACTTCCCGGTGGTTTGGAACCCACCTAAAACTGTAGGTCCAACTCATAAATCACCATCATCCAACTCATTACCCACGCACAGGTCTCAGACCTATGTGGGCTACATCCTCAAAACAAAACAAAAAAAAACAAAATTCATTAATGTCAATTTTTATCATGTCTGCATGAACAGTATTACAGTATATTGTAAACCAAGCCTGCATTTATCAAAGTGAATTGTAAATGAAGTAATCTGTGTGATAAAGCAAAGTTGAATTGTAAATCAACCATTTTTACTTGATTTCAGGAAAAAAAACATTATTTCCGATAGAAAATATCATAGATGCATCATTTTAGCACAAAAGTAGCAGTTCATTAAGAATCGCGATAAATACTAACATTTACATAGTTTTGAATAGACATTAGACAAATTTTTGAAATACTTATACTATACACTTTTAATACAAATAAATTTTCCTATTAATTATAATGTTCAACAATCAGTTTCCAAAATTAGAACTATGCACTAAGGCTATGGAAATATTTTTCAGGAGAAATAGTTGCTGTTCAGTTACAAAATCTCTAGGCAAAATCTCTAGTACAGTCTCTATAATCCGGCCGTGCGCTAGTACGACACGTCCAGTAATCCGGCACTGTGCGGGCGCCGGCGATCGGGACAATGCCCTTTCTTTTCATGTCTCTGCAGGCGGTTTCACTATCATTTTCAATTGGTAAATTACTGTATCCATTTTATTGTTACTTTTATAATTTCATAATTGTACAGTACTGTTCTATTGTAGAGTACAGTACTGTACTGTTCTACTATATTTACTTTAACGTGTTTTTATTAAATTTCAACTCACAACTTTGTATGTGTTTTGAACGATTTTTACCCATACATCCACTAATCCGGCAATTTCGGTAATCCGACAACACCAATCCCGATATAGTGCCGGATTAGCGAGATTGCACTGTAATTTATTATTTTGATTTCAATTCGTGTATAGTGAAGTAACTTCAGTTGAAGACTCAGGTTCTTCGTTTTTTGAATTTGATTACAATTAAACTTTTCCTATTCAGTTTGTTTAAAATAAACTATCACTGTTGACTGTTGAGCACTGGAGCTTCGCTGGACCAGGAAACTCCATCAGAGAGCATGGAATTCTATGTTCTGTATAGTAAGCTTCACACCAGTCTTGATTTATTCTCAATTTCCGTACACAAACTATAATTTCAATAGTCAAGGAAGGTTTGTTGTACTGTGCTGTTGATGGCGGTTTTACAAACTTTTTTCCAGCTGTTTACAAATGAAGATCACTGTTGTTGAAATAAATAGCATTGTCTGCCTTTCAAACCAAAATTAAACCTCACCTCAACTAATTGATAGTAATTAACTAGTGTATAGGATTGGTAATATTGTACGCAAATAATTGTTGATCTGACTTGTCTTAGGCTAACCAGAGTCTCCAAGTCTTAATCTAAAAAAAATGTTTTGACGCCAATGCTACTCTGAAGAACAACCCACCTGTTTGCTGTTTTATTACAAAATAATATACAAACTGTGATAGTTATAATATTATTAGTACTAGATGGGAAATAGTACTAGTTGTTTGAACTTGTGCGTGCAGTTTCTTATTAAATAGAGTGATAGACGTTAACGAATTATAGATAAATAAACGCAAGGCTAGTAGATAAACTTATCTACTAAACTTATAGCAATGATAGGAAAAATCCAGTCTTCAGACGATCTGTTGACCGTTGAATCATCAGCGGAAATTAGGAAAGGATCGATGAGTCCGACTACAGGAATGGAGTTGCATAATTGGGCCAACAATCGTTTGGAAGTGAAGGGTCATAGAAGCTGATGACAGCTATTTGGTTGGCCGTTATAGTTGTTTGATACGATTTGACTGTTGCTGCTGTAGACAGAGCGACATTAGAAGGAAGCAGGCCACACCGTGTGTCCAGGGAGAAGCAGAAGAAGCAACGGCTAATCCATTTCCGGGAAATTATAACCAAATTTCGCTTGTCTGTCTCCCGTTAGGACCACTAAACCAGATCACGACCAACCAACGGCAGACGATCATGACCAGTCACTGTTTAGTTGGCTAAAAACTACTTTAATCGAGAGATGGACCAACTGTCTTCGAATTTCAAGGGCTCTATAGCTGTTCTATCTCTTCTTCAGCACGTTTACAATATTTTCCTTGAGTAGAAATTTCGATTGGAAAGTAAGGCATTGATTGTACAGCATCAAACTATTGATGTTCGGAAAGTGCCTCTATCTAGCTATACAAGTATCAAGAGTAGGCTACAATAGGAAGGCAGTGAGAAAGCTCTCATGAAAATTTTCAATAGTGGTTTTTCTTTTAACTGTTTCTCTCATGATCTAAAATTTTACATTCAATCTTATCACAACTACTGTATTCAAAAAGTGCTTGGTTTTCTTTAGAAATGATTGCTTCTCCATTTTGAATAGGCCTACTATAAAACTGACATGTGATGAAGCAGTTGGCGCAGGGAGGCGTGGCCTAAGTTTGATGGGACGCAGGGTGGTGTATGGTGAGGGGGCAGACGGCGCATGCGCATTGGCCATAAAATTTCACCTTGAAACACAATGATTCACGAGTCTTTTTATTCTTAAAAAGAGTATTGATTTTGATTTGACTTTCAACAAAACACCATCACAGTCCAAAAAAGATTAATTTAATTTTGAAATTTCTGAGCCAAAAATCTACACAAGCTACTCTAGTTACATTTATCTTCCTTGATTAGAATCCTTTACAGCTAATGGGCTTATTCAAGTTTTTTAGGACTGTTTGTAATGTTTATAGAGAGAGTGATTAATGGGAGACAAGTAAGTAAGAACTGGAATGTTGTGAGAGAGGCAACTTATCGAACTAGAATCAAAAAAGTTGAATAAATTACAAATAAAATTGTTCGCAATAATTATGAAATTATCGAATTCAAGTAAGAAACCTACCGACAATAATGAATGAAAATTGCTTCTAATCGAAGGAGCCTGGCTTACAGCTCACTCATGAAAACGGGATTTTTGTGTCTAGTTGAAGACGCAGACTTACTTAATAGAGACATTAAAGTGGAAGTTTTCTGTGGAGTGATGTTGTTGGGGAGATAGGAGAAGAAAAAAAGAAGAGAAGGAAAAGAAGGATAAGAAAAATAGGGATACACAGGTGGATGAATGCTAACAGGTGAACTAAGTGACTGAATGAACCAAGAAGATGTGGGAGACATCAGGGAACTGAAGAGAGTAACGGTGTTGAAGGCTTTATTTAAATTGTCTTTTTGTAATATTTCTCGGTTCCCTCAAAGCGTGATCGGCAATTTTTTGTAATTTGTAAAATTGAAAGTAATTGCAGTTATTGCGAGAGTTTTCTACTTGCCAAGGATTACTTGGAATGCTTCTCCTCAAGAATCAGAATGCATTATATAAAGAAAAATGGAAAATTAGTCAGGTTGTTTTGAAAATCTGCTATTTATAGTAGGAAAAAGCGTAATGAAACTGAATATGTAATTGCATTTTCTTAATTGTATGGTTTGAAATTTTGTTTAATAGTGCTACAAACATTGATTCGTATAAAACTAATGTAGCTATTTCATTATAACACAATTATTGTAACACAATGATTGTAATTTCATTCATTGATTATAGTAGCTATAGGCCTACTTATAATTCATTATTATTATAGTAATAATATAACAAAATGATTGTAACATAACACATGATTGTAATTTCATTCATTGATTATAGTAGCTATATAGCCTACTTACAATTCATTAATATTATAGTAATAATATAACACAATGATTGTAACATAACACACGATTATAACACAATGATTGTAATTTCATTCATTGATTATAGTAGTTATAGGCCTACTTACAATTCATTAATATTATAGTAATAATATAACACAATGATTGTAGCATAACACAATGATTTTAATTTCATTAATTGATTATAGTAGCTGTAGGCCTACTTATAATTCATTAATATTATAGTAGCAGTATTTTACATGATATGCTTCATAAGTAATATTAATATTATAGTAGCTGTATTTTACATAATATTCTTTGCACTTTTTACCTTTGCACCTAACCTACCTCCTATATTCTAATCGTCTTAATTGTTAATTAAGATGATTAATTGTTAGAAGATTATCACAGTTAGGCAGCTGTAAAATTTTAAAATTTACCAAAGTAAATTTAGTTAATATAAAAGAAATATAAATTATATTAATTTAAATAATTATTGCAAATTAGTTTGCAATGCAAAGTGATTCCTACAATTGTGGGTGAGAGAGTCATGTTCACAACATTTATAATTATTTATATTTCTTTCAATAAGATTGTTTGTAATGAATACTACTTGATGTGTGAGTTGTCATAATCACATTATCACGTAGAGAACACAATACATTACAATTCAGCATTAACGCCAATTTTAATCTTTATCAAGATAGAACAGCAGCTTTGTATTTACTCTAAGGTCGAATCCTACAGGACAAGATTACGACAGGGAAGTGATAGCCGTGAGCAGTAGCTGGTATCTGTTAAATTAGATAGAGATATTATGCGTTCTCCTGGGCTATCTGTAAGATTGGCCAGCAAAAAAGACTCTGTTCTCTGCTGTAAAATCACTTTCCGGTGGTTCGGAACCCACCTAAAACTGTAGGTCCAACTCATCACCCATCATCCATAGGTCATCGCCATCATCCGTCATCCATAGGTCATCGCCATCATCCAACTCATTGCCCACGCACAGGTCTCAGACCTATGTGGGCTTCATCCAAAAAAAAAAACAGAAAAATAACTAGTGGATGATTGAATGCGGCTCTCTGATAAGTTGGACGAGCCTAGTCAACTTTGTAGGCCTGCCATTGGCACAGCTATCAGCCAATGATTAATAATAATAATATTTATTTCCGGAAAAAAATTATGCATGATAAAAAACAATAATAATTATAAAACAATCAATTATTAAGAGAGAAACCAAGAAGTTCCAAAGAAAAAAATACTTAGTTCAACTTAACTATCATGTACAAAAAATAAAATGTGACAAAAAAAATATCTGCAGAAATAATACTGTATGCAAATAATTTCATTGTAAAATTATGTCCGCATACAGGAGCATCATAGGATCCAACAAAGATGCCATGAATTGATGTAATAAAAAAATGAATAATAGAATTAAAACACTTGGAGGAAACATAGAATAATAATAGTATGAAAATGTAGGAGTAGAAACAATAAGGACTGAAAATATACTATTAATTCAATAGAATTGATAACTTGAAGCATTGAAAGCGAATTAATAGCTGGTAAAAAGTTTAAAAGAACTTAACATGATTGATGATATGATGATGTCGTCATGGAATGATCACTGGTTGAATATTGCAGCTAGGTCAGTATCACCATAGTTATAGATCAAAGCACAACATTAAACATGCCCTCAACCTCATCAACATTCTTTGAAAGTAACCATATCAACCTTTCAGAGGCTCTTTTTCTATCACCCAATAGAATTCATCCACGCAGGGTTTCTATGAAGCTGCTCTGTATTTTAGTTTCAGTTTGAATTAGAAAGCCGTTACTGTCGAAACTACACCAACTCATGTTTTCATGGTAGATATTCTTGTGACAGCATCAAGTCTTGTACAATCTTATTGAAGAAGTTTTAATAAATATGATCCTGAACCACAATAATTGTAGGAGTCATTTTGCATTGAAAACAGTAATACCAATGAATACAGATACTATCTAGATACTACAGATAGTATCTGTATTCATTGGTAATACTAACGCAATTCAACAATCTACTACCACCTAATCGCACACTATCTCCATCCGTGTTAGCTGAACAAAGACAGTAAATTTAATCAGATATAATTGATAATTGAAATCAGATTCTATCCTCTTATTTGAATACAGTAATCGCTGAAGCTCAGGTTTCTCCTGGGAAAGCGGGACTCAATTATTTTGTATAGATGCTGAATAAAATGCGTACAACTATCTTATGGTTATGGTTATTGCGCCAAAGTATAAGCCGCATTGAAACATAATACTGCTACTATAACACACTGGCTCAGTAAGTTCAATTTTACAGAATATTTGCTCATTTTCGAGCTTGTCTCGAGATACACGGCATGGCCGCGCCTTGGGGGATGATTCCCGGCCGAAGATTCCTGTGTCTCTAGTTACCCGCTGACCAACATCCGATGCTCTGCTGGCATCAGCAGCATCATAATCATGATCACGGCCTTTCATAGTTCGCCTCCTTTTACAACTATACCACGACCTTTGCTTGTTCTCGCGAGAGCGCATCCCTACATTACAGTACCGCGTGCACAGGATCAGGCCTCCTTGCAAAGCTGTTACCGTTACACGTTAATGTCTTCGTGTGCTTTAAACTTCTCCCTCCCCCTCATCATCAGAACACCCCCTCTTGACTCATATCCTCCATTTTATTGTCCTTTGAAGATGGGTAAATGCCGTTCCACGTATGATTTACACCTTCAATATTTGGCGCATGCAATATTTGCATTCGTCAACCTCTTCCCGACCTCAATTTACACTTGAAATATCTAATATCTAAAAATCTATACCTCAGTACAAATTTAAAATTCATAACTAGGTAGGGTGTGCAGTAAGTATCTAAGAATCATGTGAAGCTCATATTTTTCTCTTTAAGATTCATGTTACACTAAATGAGATTATTAGTGGCTATTAATGAATGAAACACATAAAGCTGAATAAATTTGAAAAACTAATGAACTAACGAACATATGCTAGAACTGAGAACTAATCAACGTAAACTAAAACTGGTGAACATTCAGATAGGAAGTGGAAGTTGCTGAATGACATCAAATTCATGAAATACGGTGCCTATAAAGTGGATGAACCACTCCTATTAAATTTATTATTCAGGTTTTATATTTCCATGTGAGGCTGTTGTGTTCATATATTCAAACGAGATTACTTACTTTCTAGGACTTCTATTATTGCTAGTTGGTTTGCTGTATTTCAGATTATGTGGATGTGGCGTCAAATTAGATAACTGTGAACTGTGATAACCAATGACATCTATGGGTCATCATTCGTGTATGGGTGTATAAATGTTCAGTTGTCGGAGTAGTTTTATAGTTGAAATTTTGAGTTGTTTAGTTGCTGCAATGAAGGAGCTGATTGAGAAGGGAAGGAGAGGAACGAAATGATCGTAAATAATGGGTGGTATCTCAATGAATAAACTCGCCTCCTTTCACTGTAGTATAGCTCATAATGAGGAATGCTGGTAAATTGTGAAATGAATGCAGTGCTTCTTTAACAGAGAGGATATTGTACTTAACATTTTAATTGAAAGGACAATGTGATTGGTCACTTATACGTTTTGTTTTCAAGTTCAATAGTTTTAAGGTCGAAAAAGTTTTGATTTGTTCGTATTATATTTTATTTTATTGATCGATCGGAGTGAGGTGTATTCTTTGAGACGTTCAGAATTTTCTGTCTGTCTCACGATTACGGATGAACGCCTAGACCAATTGTTATGATTTTTCATATGGATGTTCCTTATTCATAGGCACAGCTATCTATATATTTTATTTTTTCAAATCCAATATGGCGTCCAATTTTTAAAGCGAAATTGTACCAATATGAGCTTCCGTCTTATATATAGTTAATAGGGTAGGTACTGAATTTGTATCAATATGAGCTTCCTTCTTATATACAGTACTGTGCTGTATTCAAGCGATATATAACGTGACTGACTTTTATTCATTTATTCATTTATTTATAACACATAATCAAGTAAAGATACAACAGGCATTTCTTTACAAATGTTATATTGATTGCATTATAAGTTATTGTATCACACATTTCTTAATCAATCTATTTTATTTTAATTTATAAATCATAAGTTACTTATTATTATAATTAGACTTAAATAGTCTTATTCAATTTTTAGTATTCTGATGGTCCAAAATATTCTTTAGATCAGTCAATATTATGATTAAAAAATAGACAGCTGAAAATAACCATATATAGTATATGTTGATCATCACATGTGAATAAACTATTATAGTTTTAGCTGGTGAAAATCGGGAATGGAAGATGGATGAGAAAAAAATAAATTCATCATTTTTATGAATAGTTTCTGATTTTTATGATTAGAGATTTATTGATAATTAAAATCTGCTAAAAATTAATGAGAACCCTGTATTAGGTAAGGGTTGATTTCTTGGGGGCGTCAAAAACTTTAGTCTTTTCAATTATTGATTTTTACAGTTTCTGTCATCAATAAAAGATTAAGGAATTAAAATCGAGTTAAAAACGCTCTTGAACGTTTATCGAAAATCATTCCCTCTTGAGTGAGTGTTGAGCGAGTGAGGTCTACTGTTCACAGAACTACTTAAGGATTCAATATTATAAATTGTATCACCTCATATCAACACAGAGTGATAATTATTAAGTCGCACACATGTAAATAAACATTTCTGTAAATAGTTCGTTGAATTAAGTGTTATGGTTTCTGCAAGATTGCATCCCATCTATTATAGTACCGACAACAACTCAAAGCTCCATTGAAATGGCGGGAACGCGTCAAGGTGTCACCCCGTCAAACATGGACCGCAACAAACCATCCCAACGACAAAGCTTCCCAGCAAAATCAGGACCAGGTTGTCGTGTGCACGCAGCGTCAACCTGTACCACTTTGGAATGTGGACCAGTTTGTCGTTGGGACATTTTGTCGGTTGTTGACCAAGACTGATTTGGACCAGTTTGTCGTCTACGCGCAGCTTCAACCTGTACCACTGTGGAATGTGGACCAGTTTGTCGTTGGGACACGTTGTCGTTTGTTGACAGAAAATGATCTGGACCCGTTTGCGTGCAGCGTCCAGAGTACCACTCTGGAAAGTGAACCAGTTTGTCAGTGGGAAAGGTTGTCGTTCCTTAACTAAAACTCGTTTGGACAAGTTTGTCGTTTGCATGCAGCGTCAAACTGAACCAATCAGATGTAATGTGGACCAGCTTGTCGGTGGGAAAGTTTGTCGTTCGTTGACCAGAACTCATCAGGACCAGTTTGTCGTTTGCATGCAGCGTCAAACTGTCGGTGGGACAGTTAGTCGTTGGGACACTTTGTCGGCAGTGTGCAAATTGAAATGGACAAGTTTGTCGGTGGGACAGTTTGTTATCGTTCCGTCAAACCATCCCCTTTTAAAACCGGTTTTGAGGTGACAGTTTGAAGTGTGTCGTCCCCGTCTAACTGTTACCTTTCTAAGGAGGTGACAAGTTGTCGGGGTGACACCTTGTCGCGAGCGTGCAAGGTGACAGTTTGTCGTGTACAGTGACGACAGACTGTCACCTGGGGGTTCAGGAGGTGACAAGTTGTCGTGGGAACACTTTGACGCGAGCGTGCAAGTTGACGGTTTGTTATCACCGTACATGACAAACCGTTAGGTTAGGTTAGGTATTAGATATACATAATGCTAAACTCTTTCTGAAGTCCCATTATATTTGAAGTAAATTGGTCAACCAAGGGGACTATAGCCCCCTTAGACCTCCCCCCCCCCCTGGATACGCCACTGGGCCCGGGTGAAATACATATTATCAATCCGGGCCCTCGTCGGGGCTCCCTAGTAGCCCTCCACGCCGCGGCGGTGTAAGTTGTATTTATAATACACTGGTGCAAACAAAATGGAAACAAACTGTCCCACCGACTGGTCCATTATAATACACTAATATATAAACTGGTGCCAATGTCCTGTAGGTCACATAATTATGTCAGGGTGACACTTGAAATGGCTACATAAAGTTTGTAGTATTGTTGTGTATATTGTACTAATAATAATCAATGTTTCAAATAATTAATAATAATTAATTTATGGTTTACTTTTTTACCATTCGATTACCTTCAAATGTGCGCGACTTAATAATGATCACTTTTTGGATATTTATTGGCCATATTCACACAAAATATCAACAAAGAAGCAAAACAAAGAACAAACATACTTAAAGTTAATAACAAATCCAAACATAACTATTATACATGCAATACGGCACTACTGGCAGAAGTAGGACTTGATCGCCAGCAGTAAGCTCAAAATTTAGGTGAAAAAATAAGAAATAAAATTCAGGAAAGGAAAGGAGACATGTTATTAGGAATACATTAAACTATTTTGTTGTAAATGTTAGTTTTTATCCATTCATCTATTTCAGTGCTGAGCTTCTTAGTAAATCTACTATTTATGAAGTGACTGGGGACTATATTGGCAAGGTACTCCATGTAATATGGGAATTGGTGTTTATTTATAGTTAATCTGGTGAATGATCTATTATAAACATTAAATGCAGATGGACGTATATTGTGTAAGTTAGTATTTACTGTGAGAAGATCTTTATTTTTATTAATAAGAGTGATAATTTTTTTAGCAAAGACCTGTCTAAGCGTAGGAACTTTAAATTCAACAAATAGAAGGCTACTTTGCCATTAATAATACATAATACAAGTTATTATTTACCATTATCTATTAATATTTATTTATTATTGAATATTAAGAAATATCTAATATAAAATAAATAAAATAATAAATATCTATTTATTTAATTATTATTTATTGTAAATTATTATCTTTATAATACCATTATTTGTCACCATATAATTATTCCTAATTGAGAAATCTCCATTGAATATTTTCTTCTTAATATAGAAAATAATTAGCAACCACTTCCCCAAAAGAGCAAGCTCGAGCTTGAGGAAGGAGCCCACCGTATTTCGGCGAGCTACTATATTATATTTATATAATAATGTATGAGTAATAGTATTGTCGCAGTGGCGTACCGATAATGGAGCGAGTGGAGCAGTCGCTCCAGGGCGCAAGGCTCTGAGGGGCGCACCGTTCTTGAGAGAAAATTACCTTTTACTTATAAAAAAATGTATTACTATAATGAAGGCCAAAAGGGTGAAATGCAACACAATTTTAAAAAACCGTATGTAAACATCGCTGCGCATGACTAAAAGGAAAATTCATGTCAAATTTAAAATAAATCGGTTCATGCGTTCAGCCGTAAATGCGTTACAACCAGACAGAATGCAAAACGGTCGAGTCAAAAGTAGCAAATAGTCGAAAGTAGCAAAGCCAAAACAATTTAAATTGGGTGGCAAAAGGTATAACAAATTCAAGTTATTGAATGAATATTTTGAATTTATTCTGAAAAAATAAATCCACAAGAAGTTCAATGGTTTTTATATTAAGAACAGGACTGAAATACTTCACTTTTGAATCCTATTTCCAAAATGTAAAAAAAATTTCATAAGGATGACTTGCAAAATGCGAAAAAATAATTCAAATTTATTTATTCTTCAATTTAAACATATTTACAATATAACAGTGTTACAATATTAATGAATATACTCCCTGCGTGGATGATAGGTCCGTGTACAGGGAGGAAATAAATTTAACTGCAAATAAATTTATAGAAAAGTGAAAAAATCCAGAACAAGCTGTTTGGAAATTGATAAAAGCAGAATCTGGCCTGGCGAAAAATCATTCCTTGGAGATTCGCATCTCTAACAAATACGGCATAGTTAGAGGCGGAATAAAAAGCCGCTGGTTCATTAAATGACCACTTTATTAAATATCAGCCCAATCGGGTGGTTGAGTGTAAGACTGATTTTTTTTGGGGGGGGGGGGGGGGGGGCATCTCGTTAGACACTTCCGCTCCAGGGCGCTTAAAACCTCGGTACGCCACTGTATTGTCGATACCCTGATAGAAAAACACGTTGAAGCACCATCGAATACGTAACAAAAAGTTTCTACTGAAACATTTCCACTTGAAATAAACATTCTTCTTTACAAAGTATGAATGATTTTAGATAAGACAGTTCCACTGTGTCAGTATGCTTCCAGACCAATGAAGCAGCATGAAAAGCATGCTTCGTTACTGCTTTGTAATGCACTGCATTACTAGCCACACTGTAATGCACGCAACGAAATAATAAGCTACAGCACATCACACATATGGACTTGAACAGTCGTTTGCTGTATTGTTCATGTTCAGTGCCCTAATCCAACTTGACAACAATAGAAAAGTGGAACTACCCGAAAGAGACTGTGCACCGTTAATCGTTTAACGCATCTTACAAAAAGAAGAAGAAAAAAATGGTTCAAGTGAAAGGATAAAACATCTTGAGGGTCACGGTCATCTCTGCAACTCTGATCTGATCACGCTGTAGATACACTGGCCTTCTTTAGATCGGGGCGGGTCTACAAAATGCACGATCATTGGAATTGAATATTCCAATTTGATTAATAATAGCAATCTAGCTGCGGGGCTCATTAGTAATTCAAAAATTATCAGGAACAAAGTGTGAAATAAATGCATTCAAGAGGTCAGAAGTGGAATATTTAGGTTACTAAGAAAGTAACATCACTAATCTCATAAGTAATAGTATTATTTAGTATAGAGAAATACGAAGAGAATTATTAGTAGAATTATTTAGTAGAGAAATAATTTATTTTTATCAAACATTTGCTCATACAAGAGTTGCAAAATATATATTGTTACGGGTTCTATGTCTAAAATAACGCTGGCAACACTTAAATTTATCACTCGCACTTTATTTACATAAATAATTCACAACACTCACTGGTCAGAAATGTCTTACAGAAAAATAAGCAATTGAAAACAGATATTTAACCAGAAACTCTTACTCACAGCGTATTGCTTATTCGCCACCAAGCTTATTCGCTTATATGCCTTTTTCACATCTTAGGCGCTTAGGCCGATGGCGTGGACTTTAATACGGTGGACTTTAATACGAACCCATTAAGCGTGGACTTTCCTACGAAGCAAAATTCAATCTTGAACTTTCCTACGAACTCTTATTTTGTTACTTGTATCTGTTACTGTCATCTGTCCAGTAATGTAACTGTAACCGTTATTTGTATGGAGCAGGTGGGTGCACTTGTAGTGACACTTTACAAAGTAATTTAGGGTGGCATATCGTAATTTAGCAGTGCAAATTTCATGCGTGGACTTTCTTACAAACAATACACCATATTGTGCCAAAGTTCTACTTTTGTGCTAAGTTACTTTTTAACATGAGATAAATACTCAATGAGATAATCCTCCAATGTTGTAACCCTAAAAACAAATATACAATTAGGACTCTCATCCCTATCAACTTCTTAGTTATCTCAATACATCCCTTTACTTACATATTACATTCTGGTATCAAACGTCTAAAACGTCTCAAAGATCACCAGAACGTAGAGGCAATCCAGCTGCTGAACGTCCATGGGATGATACGAAGGCTAAAGCGGAAGAAGCCACACGAATTAGTGTAGTGTGAAGTGCAAAAGCATAGTTTTTTAATGTGCAAAAGTTAAAAGCAAAAGTTTGTATGAAAGTGTAGAAGCAGAAGTGTGTATGAAAGTGATTTAAAATATTCTTTAAATATTGTTTATTGTTAAAATAGAGGAGGTCAAGCCAATGGGTTAATCCTTTCCATAGTAAATAATTAGCAATTTAGGTTAAAATAAAATAGCTTATTAGTCTCAAGTTATATAGATATGGAACAATAGATTAGTACAATAGCATAGTAAGCATTCCTTAGATTATAAAACATCTTGTAAAATTAGTTCAGTCGTCATTCTTGTTCACGTACTGTTACTATGCTGGTCAGTAGACCGATTTTGTTCTAATAAATGCTTTTTAAAAACACATTGGCGTGTTCCGTTATCTTAATTGGCGCCCGGCACAGGAACTGTGGACGTTTTCATTAAGTTCTTTTAACTTATTATTTCGCGACCAATAGTCTCGAGTAGTGAAAACGCGAGTGTTAACTCCTCATCCACATCAACAACCCTAAACGGAAGCAGCCAAGTGGTCATCCTGGCAGACAAATATAACGTCAACCGGCCGTTAATAAGCAGCCCAGCATCAACGGACAACGAAGAAGACCCGGAATTTCATCACCACGCCACCCCAGGTGCGAGTTATTCCGTCATCCAGTCATCAAGGTTAGAAACAAATTTTTCAAATTCTAGAATGGCGGAGATAAATAAGCCTCTTCCTCATGAACTTTTAAAGTACATCCCTCGATATGATGGAACTTCATACAAACTTCCACAATTTATCTCCACTTGTGAAGATTTATTTGGAACATATTGTGCTGAAAATATAGTAGAAAGAGATGGAAATCATTGGATTCTTTTCAAGGCGGCCATGAACCACCTTGATGGACCAGCTGAAGCAGTAGCCTATAATAATTCTTGCTCTAATATCGCTGAATTAGTTAATGCCTTGAAACAAAATTTTGCTGATAATAGATCTGTACCAGAATTGATAGCAGAATTAGCTGTAATGAAATCATACTATAAAGAACATCCAATTGAATTTTTGAATAGATTAGATGAAAAACGCACGCATGTATTAACCAGATATAAGTTGGATGGTGTATCCGGAACTTTATTAGAAAATTTAACTCAACAGCTTAACGCAACTCTAGTTAATACTTTTGTTCATGGTGTACACCCAACTCTAGGATCTCATCTACAAGTATTGCAAGTACAAAACTTGGATGATGCTAGAAGTAAATTGATTAATGACTGTAGTATTATATTACAACAATTGCGCTTCAACACCACTATTGATACAATGAACAGACACGATAGTGGATTTACACAGGCAACCAATTCTTTTAGAATTCCAAATTTCGAACGAAACAATCAGAAACAATGGACCCAAGGAAAACCTTTCCAGAATTTTTCAAGAAATTTTCATGGTAGACAACAATTTTCACAACCTAGATCTCAACAAAATCAACAATTCTATCAACCAAACTTTCAACGTCAAAATTTTCAACAAAGCTTTCCGCAACAGAATTTTCAACAACAAAATTTTCCACAACAGAATTTTTCACAACAAAATTTTTCACGACAAAATTTTCCACAACAAAACTTTCAACAACAACCACTAAATAATAACAAAGCACAATGGAACTCATCCAATACTGTATCAATGCGTACACAAAGGACAGACCCTGTACAGAAAATGAGGAATTACAGATCACCATATGAAGTAAATTATCTGGAAGAAACACAACAAAATGATTCCACACAAGAGCAAATACTTAATATGCAATCTCAAATCAACTCTCTGACTGACTCAATCAATAAGCTAACCGATCATTTTTTAGAGTCAGGCCCCAGCTATGCGGAGGACCCCCCAAACAATTTGATTTGAAAATTCTAAACAAATCTCTCCCGTATTTTTGTGATAAGAAAAATCGCAAATGGCTAGTAGACACAGGCTCACTCAAAAACTACGTTAATCCGTCCTTAGTCTCACCAGATTTTACTAGGTACAGAGAAGATTTTATTGTCAAAACTCCAAATGGAGAAAGCAAAGGACAAGAGTATATTTTTTTCGAATCAGAAGACATCTTTTCGAAGCCATACAAAATAAAAATGTATCTATTTGAATTCTCACCAAAATATGACATACTTCTCGGCCATGAAACACTAAGTGCAATAAAAGCAAATGTAGATTTTAGTGAAAACGTTTTAAAATACGAGAATGGATTTAAAGAATTGCTATTCTCCTTAGATAATAAGAGCATTACTCTTCAACCAGGCTTCAATGTGATCTCGGTCCCAGTGAAGTCATCTTCAAAATTGAAGGAAGGATTAGTCAAAGCAGTAAATAACGATAAATATAGAATTGAAGAAGGACTAGTAACTATTGAAAAAAACGAATGTTTATGCTTAGTTTTCGCCGAGGAACTCATGACCATTAGTCCTGAACCTATGGAAATAGAACAAGTGGATACCATTAGTGATTGTAAAAATATTAATAAAACCTGTCAGTCAAAACGTTCAAAGCTTTTAGATGAAATTCCAAGTCTTATACGCACTGATCATATGAATGAAGAAGAACGGTCGAATATCATAAATTTAGTGAAACAGTTTCCAGAACTCATAAAACAAGAAAATGATACATCCTGTAGCACTAACCTGCTGAAGCATAGAATAGTCACAAAAGATGACACTCCAGTATATACTAAGAACTATAGATATCCTCAAGCATTTCGGGAAGATATTCAATTAGAAATAGAAAAATTATTGAAGAACAAAATTATTCAAAATTTGAATTCTCCTTACAACTCCCCAATCTGGGTAGTGCCAAAAAAACCAGATGCCTCAGGCCAGCGAAAGATACGAATGGTACTGGATTACAGGAAATTAAATTCGAAGACGATTGATGAAAAATATCCCTTACCAAACATTGAAGACTTATTTGGAAAGATAGGACGTGCAACTTATTTCTCAGCAATAGACTTAGAATCCGGATTTCACCAGATTGAACTACACCCAGACTCTGTTCCAAAAACAGCATTCTCCACTGAAAATGGTCATTATGAATTTCTTCGTTTACCTTTTGGATTGAAAAACAGCCCAAATCATTTTCAAAAATGTATGGATATGATTTTTGCTAAGATGCCAAATGTTTTAGTGTATATGGATGACATAATTGTATTTTCGGATAACCTGACAGAGCACCTCAAGCATCTAAAATCTGTTTTTGAAAAATTGAGAGAACATAACTTAAAAATCCAACTTAATAAAACAGAATTTTTCAAAAGAGAACTACTATACTTAGGACACATTATTTCAGAAAAAGGCATACAACCAAACCCTGCAAAAATAGAAGCAGTCAAAAATTTTCCACTACCACAAACAGTAAAAGAAGTTAAACAATTTTTAGGACTCACTGGATACTACAGAAAAATGATTCGAGATTATGCTAAAATCGCAAAACCTCTTACAGTAGCCCTCAGCAAAGATAAAACATTCAACCCAAATAATCGTGAATTTAAAGAAGCTTTTGAAAAACTTAAACTTATGTTGCAAAACGGACCAATCTTACAATTACCAGATTTCTCACGCCAGTTTATACTAACATCTGATGCCAGTAATTTTGCGATGGGAGCAGTACTCTCACAAGTGTTTGATGGAAAGGATTTACCCATAGCGTATGCCTCCCGAACACTTAACAAACATGAAGTCAACTTATCAACTATTGAGAAAGAATTACTAGCAATAGTTTGGTCATGTAAACATTTCCGCCCGTACCTTTATGGAAGAAAATTCTTAATACAGACTGATCACAAACCCTTACAGTGGCTACATAATATTAAAGAACCGAATTCAAAGCTAATACGTTGGAAACTCTACTTAGAAGAATTTGATTTTGAAATAAAATATGTGCAAGGAAAAACAAACTATGTAGCAGATGCGCTTTCCAGGATTCCACAGCAGCCAATCAACATGGTAGACTCACCACCAGATCTTGCTCAAGACGTTCTAGACGAATTTCTTCAAGAATATGGAACAGGAAATAATGAGAATAATGAAAATCATGAAAATAATGATGAAGTAGCTAGTATCAATGTAACAATTCATTCACAAGATAGTTCAAACAGCCAAGTTGCAATAATGGAAGAAGATAAAATCATGAATATAGAACACAATCAATTAATTTTAGAACGTGGTAACCAACCGTCCAAAATACAGAAATTTTTCGGAAAAACCAGATTGACCTTTTATATATTGGATCCGTTCGATATAGAAGAAATAAACAATAAATGTCTCGAATATCTAATTCCAAATACGACCTATGGAATATTTTGTTCTAAGAGAGGATCATTAGAATTAGATTATGAAATGATACTCCATAGCTTTTTGAATGTAATCAAGGATTCCTTCAAATCAATAAAACTAAAGTGCTATAAGAAAATCAACCTTGACGTTACAGACCAAGATGAACAGAAAGAAATTGTTGCTAACTACCATTGTGGTAAAACTTGTCACCGAGGAATAAATGAAAGTTATAATCACATTCGGAAAACCTACTATTGGCCATCAATGCTTCGAGATATTACAGACTACATCAATAAATGTCAGATATGTTTGAAAGTGAAATATGATAGGAACCCAATTCAAGTGGAATATAGGATCGCCCCTACGCCACAAAAACCTTTCGAAAAACTACAAATTGATACTTTTCAATTCAATAAAATAAAATTTTTAACAGTTATTGATTGCTTCTCGAAAAGACTGTTGGCTTATCCACTAGGAAGTTTAAATCAATTGGAAATTCAGAATCACATTTTTGACTATCTCTCATCTTTTCCTACGCCACAAATAATTCAAATGGACAATGGCAGAGAATTTGACAATGTTAGTTTGCGAGAATTTTTCAAACTATATGGAATCGAACCTTACTACGTAACACCTGGTCACCCTGACTCACAAGGCTTACTCGAACGAGCGCACTCCACACTCATAGAAATCCTTAACGCCCTTCAACTGGAGAACAAAAACCGAAAAACAGAAGAAAACATGAAATTAGCTTTAATCGCCTTCAACAACACACTCAACTCTAATCTTAAATTAACTCCAATGGAAATCACATATGGTGTATCGAAAAATCCATACATGAACGATTTGACAAATACATTAGTAACTGAAGAAAGAGCGAACGAGTACTTAGATCGACTCAAAACAGTCCACAAATTTATAAAAAGTAAATTAGAAGCTGAAAAAGAGAGCAGAACTGAACGACTAAATAAAAATCGCGAAAAAGATATTGAAATCCCTGAAAACGCCTACATAAAGACGACATTTAACAAGAAAAATAAACCGAAATTCTTCAAAGTAAACTACAATCAAGATACAAATCGAGCAATGAATCTGAAAGCAATTCAAAAACGCCCCTTTAAAGTTCATCCAAATCGCGTCAAAAGACCACGAAAAGTAGTTAAAAATAAGGAATCTGTTTCAGGACAAGATGCTACTCATCATTCTAACGATAATCCACAACCTAGCACCAGCAAAGGCCTTCAGAACGACCGACTTGAGTAAAACACCAGGAATAATCCCGATTAGGATTCAAGATGCCTTCATTATCAATGGAACCTACACGTATGTACACCACATCAACACAACATCCTTACATAGTGAGTTGATGAAACTTGAACACTCAGTGAATCTACTGAATACGAAAGAAAAGGACAAAAACAAAACTAGGTTACTTAAATTGCATTTAGAACATGTAAAGCTGAAATTTGATCATATTTTACTTAATAAGTATAGAATAAAACGAGGTCTTATTAATGGGTTAGGCTCTGCTATCTCTTGGTTGACTGGTAATATGGATGCTGACGATAAAGCAAGATATGATGAAATTTTGCAAAAAGTTCACTCAAATGAATTCAATTTAGAACATGATATCAAGAATCAATTGTCAATTAATAAAAATTTGATCAGTCGATTTAACAAAGGCATTGATGTAATCCATTCAAACAATGAGAAACTCAATAACTATTTCAACTCAGTAAGCAATAAATTTGATTCAGTTGAGCTAAATGAACAGCACCATATTTTATTCAACACAATTACGCTCATTCATAATAAGATAGATGATATTGAAAAAAGTTTGGAATTTTGTAAATTAAACATAATTCACTCTAGCATACTAACTTTTGAAGAATTGTCTCGTGTAATGAAATCTATTAGAGTTAGCTTAATTTCTGATGAGCCAGAAATACTATGGGAATTAGGAAATGTACATTGTTCTATTCATAATGAATTCATCTCTTATTTCATACAATTGCCTATTGAATCTCCTATGTATGAAACAATTTTTATGCTGTCGTACCCAGTTAATACAAATGACGAAATTGTAACTATTCACGTGCATCCTTCTCTCGTAATTCGAGGAAAAGAATTATTAACAGGCGATTGCGCACTATTAAATAATAAATATTATTGTAAGAATGCGACAAAAATTTTAGATAAATGTATGAGAGAAGTTATAGCTGATAAGAAACTGAGTAGTTGTAGAACTTTAGTTATAAATGATTATAAGCCTTTTGTTAAATATATTCCAATTATTAATCAATATTTAATGTTTAATGTAAGTGAAATCATTGTAGTTAAAGAAATCAGGAATATTACCATTTATCCAAAATCAACACAATTGATTACTCTTGACAAAACTGAAAAAATTTTCAATTATAGCAAACCATATTCATTTTGGGAAAGTAATGTTATATTTCCAACAGAAATACCAACACATGTTAATAAAATTATTATTAATCTAACTTTTGATGAGATTCATAGAGCAAACACTGAATTAGAACCGTTAAGATTAATTGAAGACTATCCAATTAGTAGATCATTTTCAGATTATATTATGTTTGTATTAGTCATAAGTTTGATAATTATTATTTGTATTATTGTATTTCATTATATAAAAACAAAACTTAATTTTTACTTAGAGCAAAAAGAAAATAATAAACATGTTTTGGATAAATTACAAGTAAGATGGGATACAGCAGGAATTCATCTCACCCCTCAACTACCTATACCTACATGAAGGTGAGGACACCTTCATCTTGAGGAGGGAGGAGTTATATAGATATGGAACAATAGATTAGTACAATAGCATAGTAAGCATTCCTTAGATTATAAAACATCTTGTAAAATTAGTTCAGTCGTCATTCTTGTTCACGTACTGTTACTATGCTGGTCAGTAGACCGATTTTGTTCTAATAAATGCTTTTTAAAAACACATTGGCGTTTGTATGAAAGTGTAGAAGCAGAAGTGTGTATGAAAGTGATTTAAAATATTCTTTAAATATTGTTTATTGTTAAAATAGAGGAGGTCAAGCCAATGGGTTAATCCTTTCCATAGTTAATAATTAGCAATTTAGGTTAAAATAAAATAGCTTATTAGTCTCAGACTAGGTGCTAGAATAACTTCAAAAAAAAGTCTAAAACCGGTTAAAAATTTATCTTACAGTACTCAGTTTTGAAAAAAATCCGAGTTATCAATTCACTTGAATCTAATTTTGAACGTTTCAAACGTCGTCTTTACTTTTCAATGTACTGTGATTTGATTTAGAAAGAATGGACCTATAAATTTATTCAAATTCTATCTTTCTCCTGTATAACTACAAGTATGTTCCTCGGATAAATGTAAAAAAATGTAGGCTACTGATAGATTCAGATTTTCTGGATATTTTATTTTATACAGCAGATGACCGGAGAACTCATCAATTTGACTGATTTCGGCCAGAATTAAAATATCCGATGATTGATTACTGAGATATTGTTGTTCCTGTATTAAAGAGGATTTGAGAAGAGGGAGGGTTATAATTATTGACTTTGGAGTTTACAACAGAACACAAGTTCGTAGGAAAGTCCACGGTTGAATTTTGCTTCATAGAAAAGTCCATGCTTAATGGGTTCGTATTAGAGTCCACGGAGCCCTTAGGCCACGGTGCGTTTTTATTCTGACCCCATTAAACCGTGTTATCAGTTTTTTCTATTATCCTGGGTTCACAATAACTCGGTTGATCTAGGCTTTACTGTATTAAAAAAATAGTTTCTTATTTCGTAGTCATGTTGTACAACCACTTTTTCGAGTGTTAATTAGAAGTTTGCAATTACACAGTAACTTTGTTAATTTATTACTCTTTATAGCCTATTGGTAACCACAGTGGTTCATTTAAGCAAGACCCTTATCTTAATTAGTAGGTTTCTTGACCTGATCTAGACTGTTATTTCCTGATAATAAATTATTGTGGATGTTTTCATATTTATATTATGCTAATATGAAAAATTGTTTATACGATGTGTCATTCTTAGTCCATAATGAATTTAACTGAGTAAAAGCTTGGAAGTAAAATAATTGGAAGTTTTTAAGTATGATGGAATCTGGATTGAATGCTGCATTCAGACAATAAACTTGCTATTTTTTCGTTCTGATTAACAGCGTAAACTATGCTAACGTTGATAGCGAGCTTACTCGTAAAACTTAAGTTGGAAGTTTTTCATCATTTTCAGCTACCATTTGATAGACTTATAACAGCCAGGTGCTTGTGGCAAAAACCGTTTTGTGCCATGATTTAATATCATAACTATTTATTTTCGAATGTTGCTCAGGTCAGTTGTTTTGGAACAGTGTACAATAGATTCTAGATTTCTTTACAAGATTTCTGAACTCAAAAAAGAAATCAATATATTGAAAATTAAAAAAATCCAGTAAAATTCCTTTATTATTTTTTTTGTTATCTTCAGATTTTGTGATCAAATACTGTTTATTATAAACTTAAAAAACACTTTTAAATGGAAATTGACTCACGTTATGGCGTGACGGCCGTTTCGCTCTGTTGTCTAGAGCATCATCAGACGACCCACAGTACACTGATTCAAGGCATGAGTTTGAGGGTTATGTATCAAACTCAAACTCATGCCTTGAATCAGTGTACTGTGGGTCGTCTGATGATGCTCTAGACAGCAGAGCGAAACGGCCGTCACGCCATAACGTGAGTCAATTTCCATTTAAAAGTGTTTTTTAAGTTTATTATACATATTAATGGAAACAAGATGGATCTTCAACATCATAAAATACTGTTTCTTTCCTGATTTTATGCCTTCTGTATTTTGTTTTTTCGAATCACCCACTTTGGGGTACGTTGAATCAATTATTTTTTTAATGGATACTTCTTTCTGCTTTTTCCAGTACTCCTTCATTCTCTCCGATGTTGTCTTTCTTCTCTCCTCTGATACTATAGTACCTCTTCTAGCTTTAGGATGTTCTTGGAATCTTCTATTTTCATCTTTCAAAAAATATCTTAAATGTACAGTGTTCTTGATTGTATTCTTTGTAATATTAAATTCATTAAAATCAAGTTTCCTATCCTGGATTGCATGGCTTTTTTTTCTCTCCTGGATTCCAACTTATTCATTCACCTAGATATTTAAAGTGGTCCATTCTCTTAATTCCCTGATTATTAATTTTGAAAAAGGTTGGTGAATTTTTAATATTTGTTAGAATTTTAGTTATTTCAACGGATATGTTGACAAGTTAGTTGGAAGTTACTGACAATTGAACAAACTGACAAATTTACTTAAACAGAATTTATTAATTTCGAATTCCTTTAATTGCTATCAGTTTATACTGAAGACTTCCGCAATGGCGGATATTGACAACAGTATTTAATAGCTGATGGAAATCGATGAATGCTACTGTACAAAAATATCAGTCACCACCGGGAATCGAACCACGGACCTCCCAATTGCCGGTCGGGCGCCTTAACCACTAGACCATGGAGACCTTTCTGCACAGCAGCATTCATTTTTAACTTGGCCATATCGGCTCGTATCTCACAAGTTAGTTCGAAGTTACTGACAATCTTTGTAGTGGCAAAGGTGATATTGTGGATATTGTGACAATTTCGTCTTTTATTCATTATGGATATGTTGAACCCAACTTTTTCTGCTTTTTTTGCCAATTCTTTAATTTGTATTTCTGCTTCTACCCAATATATTGCAATGAGAGCCATATCGTCAGCAAATGCTAGGCAATTGCACTTGAGTCCTCTAGTTCCAATCCTAATGCCTCTGTTTCCACTCAGATATTTTATTCCACTCTCTGACGACACAGTTGAATAATAAAGGCGATAATCCATCCCCTTGACTGACCCCTGTTTATATAAGAAATGGCTCAGACAATTCTCCCTTCTCTATTTTATTATTTAAATATTTATAAAAATATTGTCTTTGAGTCTCTTTTTTATTTAATTCATCTACTTTATTCCTTTTCACGTCTACATTTTGTAGATTTTTTCGAGACATGTCAGTGTGTCATCGTATTTTCAACATTATAATTATTTCATTTCAAATTCTGGTAACACGTACTTGGTCTAATTTACAGTGCGAGACTGAGCTCCGTGTCCCTCCGAGGAATGCACTACGTCATTACGTCATCGCAAAAGCAATGCAATTGTGCGTCTCTGTGCGTGCGTCCGCGCTGCCCAGTATAGGATTCTTCGTCTCTCCTCTTCAGCCGTTAGGGACACGGATCTTAGTCTCGCACAGTACTGCTGTTCGTCCGTCAGGAACTGTTTCTTTCAATTAAATTTATTGTAAATGTTTTCACAAAACACAAATTCCTTAAAGAGTAGTTTTTTATAATTTTAAAAATCTTATTTTCTTTTTTAAAAGTTTTTATGGTTCTAATTTCTTAACAAGAAATATGGAACACAAATTTCATAAACAATTATTTTTTAGATTTTTCAAATCTAATTTCCTTTTTGTGATTTGATTTTTCTAAAAAGTCTTTCTGATTTTGTATTCGTGAAGTCCTTCCAAACTCTGGTTCTCTGCAATATTTGTAGATTTAGCTCATAGAACAAACTTATCGCATTGTTGAGTTCAGATTTTCTTTGACAAAGTTGTTATTAATCGTGATTTCTTTTGTTTGTAATAACACAGTACGGAAGATAATGTTGAAATTCGATGTTATGAATCTTGATACAGAGTTTCTACTATCCTCCAACATGCTCATTTTGAAATACAAAAAGAATGAAATTACTTCTGTATATGAACTAGATCTACATAGTAATTTATTATTGGTTTCTTTGCAGGTGAGTCAATATGAATCGTTAGCAAAAATTTGAAGAGATCCAAAATCATTCAATTATCAGGCAGATTCTAATGAATGGACAGTTTATTGTAAGTATCACTATCCATGTATTTATAAAGTATCATAATGTATTTTTTGCTTAGAATTTGAACATTGATTTGATAGGTAGAAAAGTCGTTGGAAAATTGTTTTCATGAAAACACAAAATATCTTCATTTGTGAAAATAATGATGAATGCAGTGAGTTGATTTTTCGATATTACAATATTATTATTTTTATTTAGCAATTTAATAAAATGGCAGCATCTAATAATTCAATGATAGAATATTGTTTTTCTAACGTTCTTCATAACGCCAATCTTCACATTATACATATGCCATATAGTATATATGTATACATTATAGTATAAGACATACGTTTGCTTTCTTCTTTCTACAATCTACATTCTATTAAATTTAAATTATAGCATTTTATTAACTCACATCCTATTGATGACATTTATGTGAGAAATAATTCACATCCACGCATGATTATGAGTGTAAATCAATAAATGGTAGTCTATAGTTATTGGTTGTTGGTAACATTCTATTTATAATTTGATAGTATCGTCGCATGATTATAGAAATGATGTTAGTAACAATGTGATTTATACGACTACATCAAAGTGATGAGTTTAAACAAAAGGTTACGTTAGGTATCTTTAAAATTAACTTCAGGAATATTGTCATAAGAGTTCCTGCATCAGTGATGTGAGTTTGAATAAAAGGTTAGGTAGGTATCAAAGAGACGAGACCAATATTCAAATGTCGGTCAGTCTAGTCTAATGTCTTACAAATCGGGAAGTAATAATAACGGTCAAGGTTTCGTTCGATTGATCGTAAAGACAAACGTGAGAAAGGTGCTAACTAAAGGTCATAGCCAGGAAAATAATGCTACACCCATTCTCATCCAATGCTTATGCCAGAGCCCAGTCGTTTGGTCGCCACAGTACCTGTCACGCTCAACTGCTTTTCTAATAAAATTATTATTAATATTATGAATAAAGCACGCGCATGCGCTTTGGTTTGGTGCTCGATTACCACGGTTTTGCGATTTGGTACACATTTAATAAGTGTTAAATTTGCCATCACCTTGTTAATGGTAGTCTTCTTATGAATTCGTTTTACTGTCGTTAAATTTGTCATGGAAATCAATTGCAGGCTGGAGATATTCGATAAAAGTTAGTTGCTGCATCCTGTAAAATTTGAAGAATAGATTGATTTGGGACAAAAAACAAAAACAAAAAGCTTTCAGCAAATATTCACGTTGGAATATAGTAGTTAAGGCTGTGCGCAGGGTTTTTGGACATAATTTTTTTTCAAAGTTTATTGTGTTGGATATTATTAAGGTATTGAAATGTTGACTATCAGAAATTTTTTTTCATCAAATATTTTATGGAATTTGGGAGTTCAAAGTTGAAATTTTTTGGTTTTAGGGGGCAATTGATCTCCCCTACAAGTTATTTTAAACTTTTGATAATTTTTTTTTAATGAAAGACACATTGAGGAATGAAATGACATATCAAACAATTAGTTTTCTCAAAATAATATTTTTTAAACATGCGAAAAATTTCAGTTTTTCAAAAAATTATTTTGAATAAACCAATTGTTAAATTGAAATAAAAAATGTGTCATTCTTTTCCCCAAGGTGTCTTTCAGTTATAAAAAAATTATCAAATGTTTTCAAATAACTTCAATTGCCCCCAAAAACAGAAAAATTTCAACTTTAAACTCCAATATTCCATTAAATATTTGATGAAAAAATAATTTCTCATAGCAATAGTTAACATTTCAATACCTTAATAATATCCAATACAATGAACTTCGGAATAATTATGACCAAAAACCCTGCGCATAGCCTCAATTCTACAGTAGAATCAACTTGGATTGGTGCATTCAAATACACCTAAAATACAGATTTCAAATACAGAATTCGCTTTTCGTATTTAAAATGGAATAAAAAATAGGGCTATGATCACAATACTCAATTTTCATTAATTGATAAAACTAATAGCAAAAATAATGATATATATTGTTATATATTAATAATATTGATAGTCCTGTGTTTGTCTCTTTTTATTATTGTTAACTGTTTGTTAACATTTTTTACTGTTACTTTAAAGATATTGTTGTAGTAAGTTTTACAGTATTGTATGAATTTTGAAAACATAGTTGATACTTTTGTATTTCTGACGTTTCTAAATTTGTATTGTTACAAAATGTGGAAATAAAAACATATTATTATTATTGTTGTGCGTAAAACTCCCAAAGTGCAAGACGCTGAGTAAAGTTGGTTCATTTTTTGGACTTGCTTTTCTTGATTGCCCACCAGCTTTTAATTTTTTGTGCGAATTCAGCTTTTCTCTCTTTACTCCATTTTGTTCCAACTTTTTGAGGTTTTGTCTCTGGTATAACTTCTCATTTATAAAGTTTTATTCTGAAGTTTTTTCTTTTGTAAATTTCTTTGTTGGCTATTTTGGCTAGTACTAGGTCTTTTTTAACATTTCGTATCCATTCTCCTCCATTGACAAGTGATGCTACATAGTTTACAATTATTTTTGTTAGTCAATTGACTGGGAGCCTCATGATGTGACCATAAAATTTAAGGCGTCTTTTCCTCTCATATCTGTCTCTATATTAGAATATTCTTCAACTTTAGACGTTCTCTGTAATCTATATTCGGTACGCCTTGGTCCAGGGATATCCTAACTATTTTTCTTTCTTTCTTTTTTAGATTTTCCATATCCATTTTCCTGTTCAGGGATAGGGCATATAAAATTACTGTATTGTAATGTCTAACTTTTGTATGAAGAGATAAACATTTTTTATGATAGATATATTGCACCATCCCTAGGCCTTTACGAACTTTCTGTATTCTTTCTTGTTGTGAATATATAATAATAAGAACTACAGAATGGGTAGTAGTAGTACAATGTTTAAGTTGAAAGGCGTATAACGTGCACTTGTACTTCTTCCCTAACTGTATTGTCTATTAGTCTGATTGTTCAAAAGTATTGAAAATCCATGAATTTTTACAGAGTATTCATTTCTGTTCATTTAAGGAAAATGTGTAACAAATATTTTGCATACATCACTATAGAAGCCAGTTAGAAAAACTATTATGTGTCGAATGTACATCCTAAAAGTTGATGCTCTATTAGGAAGAAACAATTTATTCGCACTTTACTGTCATTCATTCCTTCCTTCCTTGTTCGTTCTTCCCCTTTCTTTGTTACTTTCCTTTTTTCCACTGATCTTACAACTATATATTTTCCTTCTTTCCTTCTCCTTTTTCATTTCTATTTATTTACGTCTCTCGACTCTATCTATAATTTTTATTGGGTTTTCCCCCCCCAACTCTCACTTCTTCCTACTCGTCTGCCGCCCCACCACCTCCTCATTCTCTTCTTCATCATCCTTATCCTCCTCCTCCTCCTCATCTCCTCTTCCACCCACTCGTCCCTTTCTCTTCTTCTCCACCTCCACCTTCTCCTCCTCCTTCTTCTTCTACTTCTACTTCTCCATCGTCAAGGTCTCCTCTTCCACTTCCTCCTCCTTCTTCTCCTACTCTCCTCCTCATCCTTTTCCTCCTCCTTCTCCTCATTCTTCTACTCCTACTCCTACTTCTCATTACTGTACTCCTCCTCATATTCTATATCTCTTTTTACTTCGTCTTCACTCATTCTTCTTCCATCCACCGCTCTCGCCGCATTTTCTCCCTAAATGAACACTGATAGCAGTTCTTCTCCTTCTTCTTCTCCTCCTCCTCCTCCTCCTCCTCCTACTCCTCCTTTTCCTTATCTTCCTCCTCCTTAACCTCTTTCTCCTCCTCCTCCTCCTCCTCCATCTCCTCCACCTCCTTCTACCCCTCCTCTTCCTTCACCTCTTTCTCCTCCCCCTCCCTCTCCTTCTCCTCCTTCTACTCCTCCTCTTCCTCCTCCTCCTTCTCTTACCCCACAATACCTCCTTCAAGGCTGCCTACATTTTTTGGTGCATCATAATAGTAAATATTGATATTTTTGTTATTGGTGATAGTGATGCACGGAAAGATATTTATTGCGAATAGTAGGAGTCGATGCTGTCACAATCACTTTACGAATACCGAGAAACCAGTTTCACCATTCTTAACAATCTCAATCAAAACTATCTTTGGTTAGTTTTTCAAATTTGTGACATTGCACTTGGAGAATAAACACAATCGAACAGTGTCATAATTTCCTTGATGCAGGCGCCGCTTCACTGGCGCTCAGGCAGCCTGCGGCGTCAATTCTGTTGCCTAGCAACGCGATAAGTTTCCGGTGCGAATTGCGATTGCACCACGCCAAGTTTATGGAAAATTGTCGCACAACTTACGTGAACATGCGCGTGCGCACGAGTTGCCGAGTAGTCTAGCAACAGCCGAGAGCGAGTTTCGGTGTCTGACTGCGACTGCATCTGCAGCCACCAATCACACTTTGCGTCGTCGTAGCTTCCATTAGCGTCCGCACGAGTGAACGACTAGCACCTCAGAGGCACCTGGTTGTTTTATTTCTTCACTCCCTTCTTTAAGCGGCGCTCAAAGACAGACTCCGATGCAGTATGTGGCTATCGTAGGTGAGAGAACTTACACCAACTAACGTATGAGCATCTTTGGTGTCGTACTAGTCAAGATTTATATTGGTTCATAAGATTTGTAGCAACATGTAGCTTTCAAGATTAAATATTGTTGGTCATTGCTTTGTTGTTGATCAACGTGGAGTAGTGCAAAGCATAATATAAAAATACTTTCCATAAAGTATTATAATACTATAATATAAAAGTACTATAAAATTACAAAAGTCTGACGCGTCGACGGAGTCATATGGTTTACCACCGAAGTCAGTTGTTGGTTTTTTGCTGCAGTGGAATTTCTTTAAGCCGCCTAATTATGTGGCGTGAAGAATACTTCTTCGGGAATTGATGCAAAAGTACCTCATTTTTGAAACTCTGACCGTACACATAAACAAAACCAATATTAATGACGATAAACTTTTGATTTTCTACTTGTTTTTCTGATTTTAACGAAGGAATTCGCAAAATTCCCAAGTTTCTTGCCATATCTCGTCTGTTAATAGTACGATTTTTAAAGATGATTTGAACTTTTGTACAGGGTAAAAAGGCTTTCAGATTGAGAATGTGCTTCCAAAAAAATCAATAACTTAGTTTGGTTCAATGATTATTTTCAAAATTGAATTTTTAATATCAAAACTCAAATTAAATATATGATTTTCACTCACTTTTACTGGTGATACTGGAGGGATGCATTTCACTTCTAAAAAGAAGCTTCGTCAGCCTGCCGCCAGGGGTCATGTTTTGTTGAGGTTAGGATGAGCGGGCATTATCTAATTGAAAATCGCGTTGGATTTGAGCTGTCTGGTCATTGAGTAAATTGGTTCTGTCTTGTTTATGGTGTTTGAATATTTCGTATTTTGATATTAAATTATTCAAAAAGTATTTCGTCATGGAAAACATCACAGATCGAATTTTTAATAACATAAAAACACAAGTTACTACAGTCTCCATCTAACGTTTCCAATTTCAATTAAACTAAAACTAAAGAATAACTGAAAGTATACCCTTCTTTGACGAATAGATTAATAATATCGATTTATAGACTAGGAGCCATTCATAGGTCGCACGTCACGTTGGAGACCTGTCATTGGCTGATACTAAGCACGCCAATTAGTTACGAGAAGTTGCCCAATAATGCGAGACATATTTGCTGAATATTTTGTCTATAACATCAATTTAAAAATAGATTAATTTATGGGTTGCATAGTAATTATGTATCAGCCAGCAAATGATTATTTTATGGGTTGCATAGCAATATTTATCAGCCAGCAATTTATATATATAATGTCTTTCTGTTTGATGATTACTATCGATGCCATCTTCGCGTAATATAAGGGCGAGAGCGTCAAAAGCACTTGCAGTGATAAAACAAGAGTTTGAGACGGAGAAGCTAATAGAAACTCGTTTGATGAGATTACCTATAGGACTTCTCTGTGGCGACAGACATGGGCGAGGGCAAGTGGCTGAGCAATATTTCAGTTTTTAATTTCACGGTTCATCGAACTTATCTAGTCGATGATCGAATTTAAACAAGCTGAGGCATCGCATTCGATAAGTCAGTAAATCGTTTAATAACAAATTCATAAATTGTGCTCATTGCCAACTGGAACTCAGCGGTGGTCGAACTCCTACCAGGCTGCTGGTTTAATTGCAATGGGAAACTAAACTGCTCCAAACACAGAAAAATGATTTGTATTACTCCTCCACTAGATAGACAAGAAGACTGTATGACGTCAGAAATATACGTTTGAAATAGTAGCAATCACAGAAACTATTTTATTGTCATTTATCATTTTTGATAGACAAATGTTCTATTGTTTTCTGTCTTGCGGAGGATGAAACACACATAGGTCTGAACACGTGGGTGGTTGGATGATAGCTTTAAGTGATGATGGTTTCGCATTGGTGCAGATGCTGCCGATGCACTGCCAAACTCAACCTATTTGTAATATTATTATGAACTTCTAAACTTTCACTTTTTTAACAGTTTTTATACTTAAAATATGAACCCCCTGAATGCTGTCACATATAGCTGTTCAAAATAAATAATAATCAGAATCACAACATTTTTAATTTTATTTATTAATAATATTTTGATTAATAATTATATATTTTCATTGTTTCTTTTTTCATATTGGTCATATTGTCATGGTTTAAATATAACTACTGCTAATGCAACTCCTCCCAGCACACGGACAAGTCATACAAGCGGGGAGTATATTCAAAATCCATTGTATATAATGTATCGTTCTTCCATTTTTTTGAATAAACAATATGAATTGAAAAAAGGTAGGTTCCAAACCATTGGTAAGTAATTTTAGAGCAGAGTGATTTTACATAACCGAATCGGGAAACTAAACTGGTATAAATATAAATATATATATATATATTTTTTTTGAGGATGAAGCCCACATAGGTCTGAGACCTGTGCGTTGGTAATGAGTTGGATGATGGTGATTGATGAGTTGGACCTACAGTTTTAGGTGGGTTCCGAACCACCGGGAAGTTATTTTACAGCAGAGAACAGTGTCTTTTTTGCTTGCCAATCTAATCGGTCACCGTTACGAACAGGACCTACGAGAACGCAGCTTATCTCTCTGATTGAACAGATACCTGCTACGGCTCGCGGCTATCACTTCCCTACAATATGATATATATATATATATACACTATATTTATACCTCGAAATATATTTCGAGGTATAAATATAATGAATTTTGTCAACAATGATGTGTTATTGAATTGAAAAAATATTTATTCCGTTACTGTGCTAACATGTTCTATTGATTCCCTGTTAGCTATAAGTATTATACGCTAAATAACCCTTTATTTCAGTTTAGTTTCGAGAAACATTTAGTTTTACAATCAATCTAAAGTTTAATCATCCACTCTATGAACAATAAAAAATAACGTTATTCAATATTTTAAAGAGCGGATATCTTTTATTGGCTGGGAGATCCTTTTAATTAATATTGTTATGGAAGGAGAAAGAAGTAATCACTGCTGTGTCAATATGTCTTCCGGTTAGCTGCGATACGCAGCGTGTTTTGTTTGCTCTTACCCTGTTCCCCCTCGCCTTGCGGTTCATTTAGAGAATTCCTGAATGTTCTTATCTCGGTAATTAGAATTTCATGGAAAAGTGAAGAATGTGCTTTCTGTTTACTTTAGAATTTGATAGAAAAATAGAGATAACTCTGGTTTTTTCTAAAATGATAAAAATGTATATAAAGCGAACACTCTTGTAAACATCAGTTTCATTCATTGCTTGAACTTCGTTGACATTACAAGTGGCAGTTCAAACGTTTGTTGTGTTAAAGTGATAACCACAGTATATTGAGACTTCCTTTACATTTTATACAGGGTGTTTCGGAACTCTACCAATACTTCTAGGCAGTGTTTCTGGACCACTAACAAAAGTAAATATCGTAATAAATTTTTTCTAGAATCCCCAGTTACTCACTCAGCCGCCATTTTGTTTTTTCACTCATTATTTTTTTATTCGAACACCTCTGAATGTATAATTTTGAAATTTTGCATACAGATTTTTAACAATTAAAACAATCTAAGAAAAATTAATCAGAATTTTCCGACATCAAAAAACAAAATGGCGGACATTTGAAATCTTTGAACAGGATTAAATTAATAAAGGCTAATGATATCAAAACTTGACTGGAATAACTTAGTTTAGATATTTTTATTGCAAATCCAACGATACCTCAGTTTTTAAGATTGGCCAACAATTAACAGAGATATGCTACTTTTTAGGGTGTGTGGTGGTTGGAAGCGAACAACTGCAACCCGTTCTCAACTACCGCACACCCTAAAAAGTAGCATATCTCTGTTAATTGTTGGCCAATCTTAAAAAATGAGGTATCGTTGGATCTGCAATAAAAATATTTAAAAAACGTTATTTCAGTCAAATTTTTATATCATCAGCCATTATTAATTTAATCCTGTTCAAAGATTTTAAATGGCCGCCATTTTGTTTTTTGATATCGGAAAATTTTGATTAATTGTTTTTAGAGTGCTTTAATTGTAAAAAGCTGTATGCAAAATTTCAAAATTATACATTCAGAGGTGTTTGAATAAAAAAATAATGAGTGAAAAAATCAAAATGGCGGCTGTGTGAGTAACTGGGGACTTAAGAAAAAAGTTATTACGATATTTACTTTTGTTAGTGGTTCAGAAACACTGCCTAGAAGTATTGGTAGAGAGTTCCGAAACACTCTGTAGAAGTGGACACATACTCAATATTTTTATTGCAATACGTTGACAGACTTGTGCTACGTAATTAATATTTAATAGGCCTTTTAACAGTTAGTGATTGATTTGTGTACAGTTATTACAGTAAATAGAGCAAATTCTTTATTAGCTGAACATTATCGATTTATCTGTTTCTGACTGCGTTATTTTGTGTGACATTATTCGTGCTTGTTGTGGATAATTTGTGTAAATGAAATGCAAGCGTTCATTCTAAGTGTTGCCAGCAATCCAGCATTATTTTAGAGATAGAACCCGTAAAAATATATAGCGTGTAATAGGCTGACACACTGTAGGAGTACGTTTGCAAGCAGACGTCTGAGATCATGGGAAATTTGGTTGTTCCACATTAAGCTGTAAAATTATTTATTTATAGATTTAACAAGCCCTAATCAATGTGAATACAACAGGTTATAACCTTAAACTATTTGGACTGCAAGAATTAGACCCTGTTTTTTTTCTATTGAACTATGTCAATCAATCGATTTATTGCCAAACACAAAAAAGTAAAAATACAAAGCAAACTTGACTTATAAATAATCAAAGATCATAAACAATGATAAAAAATAAGATAAGTCCACGATCATAAATGTCACGCCACCTCCAGCAAAAGTAAAACTTGCTCGCTGGTGGGAGTCATAATTAAATTCTATTGATATAGTGCTATGAAAGAAACATCAAAGGTCGTTTTTATGAAAACTCAGTGATTGTGATTTTGAAATTTATGTAAATACAATTTTAGGAGAAAAATTTAATGGAGAAAGAAAGAAGTACGATATCGAAAGGAAGGAAAGGAAGAAAGGAAAATATAAAAGTCTACACAATAGAAGAAATTAATATCATTATTAGTTAGATGAAGGGTAAATTTTGAAAAAAGTTATTGCTTATCCATTTATTAAGTTTCTTTTTTGGGGGTGAAAAGTTACGAAGTCTTCTGGAAGTATATGAATTAATTTAGTACTTAAATGGAGAAGTTGTCTCTGAATAAAAGTGAGATTACTATGGAAAACTTTATATCTCCTTATAATATTTGGTCTGAATGTATATATAGGCTCGTTTGATTCCTCGAAGTTTTGTTGATATTTATTAATCCTCCTATCTTCATATTTCCAACCGGGTTGAAATGTAATGCAATTTGAACATCAGATTGTTTCAAGGCTCTGGCTCGAAACAAAGCTTGTGCATATGCCATGCTTAGTAATAATTCGTCATAATTCTTTCAACAGCAGGTGCTGTACAGACATATTTCCTCACTTATTACAAAATCTATTATTATCTTATCTAGGACTCTCCTTAAATTATTAGTCTTCTCAAAAAAAAACATAAACACTCTACAAGGACCATGAGAATAATTCATAAAGTTTTTCATAATGATTACAGAAGATGAATCCTCAGCTGACGGCCTTGACATAGGTCAGCTCAATAACACGTGACAGCATTGCAGTGTTATAGCCCATAATGGGACATGGCTTAGCCATTATCTGTTATCACGGGCTGTAAATGCAGTTTATAAGTCACAAGGTAAAGGGGTCAGCTAACAGATACCTCTTATTGTATGTTAAGTTGCATGCTGCGGTTTTCTGAGTTCTAGCCTCATTGTGATGGGATGCCCGGCTCCAGCCAAGCATTTTCATGCTGCAAGCCGTATGATTCATGGCTAATGTATGATCGAAGGCAATAAACACGACAGAGAGGGAAGAAAGTGTGTGGAAGGAGAAATATAGTGCATTGAAGAGATACTTCCCCAAAGACTCACACCACACCAATGCATCTTGGAATACAAAATGGAGGGAAAGTCAATGTAAAAACAGTTGACTTGAATAGAAGTTGATGTGCAAATAGTGTAATTTAACTACTTAGAAGTTTGAAGGATTAGAATTTCACAACTCATTGGAGTCACTATACCTACAAAATTACATGAAATGTGTTATGGCAATAAAGTTTAAAATTTTGATAAATTTAATGTGATAAGAGGAGTGAAAATCAAGAAAAGTTTGAAAAATTTAGAAGGTTTTTTCGAAGGATGAAGCACACATAGGTTTGAGTCCTGTACTTGGTTAATGAGTTGGACATCCAGTTTTAGGTGAGTTCCGAAATTCTGCATTGGATTTATTTCAAAAGAAAAATTATCATTTCTGAAGGGAAATTTATTATTTGTATATTTTATTTTACATCATTAACACAAAACTTTTGAATAATGAACATCTTTGTATGCTATTTAACCATTCCTGGAATAATGATGTGGACACGAATTTCGACATTTTTTGTTCGTTCTGTACCAATTGTGTGAAATAATTATCTCATTTTAGGAGGTTTATAGCCATATCACTGTATGGTTGGTTATTCATTATTGCATTTAACAACAATTCCAGGTGATCAATAGAGATCCAATGTAATCTTATTCTCTTACTATTATTATTTTGATGCAACGTGCTCAGTTTTATTTTATGTTATAATGTAATATAGTAAAAATCAAGAAAAATTCGATAAAACTCAAAACGTTACTTGAAAAAACGCTTTTTCCTGCATTAAATATATTTAAAAAAAAAAACTATCATTTCTGGAGGAAATTGATGTTCAGTTTACATTTTTATATCACATTTTTCTTTCATCACGTTTGACATTTGACTACTACATTTCATGGGTAGATCACCATGAGAATGACATTCCCCCCCCCCCCTCCAATAAGAATACGATCGACTTGTTTAAGTCAGATTTAGCGACAATAAGTCATACTTACACTAACAGGTTCAAGCTAGCGAGCAGCTGTAACCCTAAAAGCCAACCCAGCTCCCACAACAAAGATCTGACTCCTGATAAATAATTTACATTAAACAACTCTAATTTACACTAATATAAGAATTACACTACGTAAATGTTGCAGGGACAACTGGGTGGGATTATAATCTCACTTTTCAGCTAGTAAACTCAACTAGAATAAGTAATGCTTAGACTAAAGTTCGTATTTATGATCTTAACTTATAAGTCAAGTCGTGCTTATAATTGGTGTCTCAAATCCGTTCTTAGCCAAGCTAGGTACAGAGCTGACTTGAAGCCGTTCTTAGATTGTTGTGTTGCATCATATTTTGATTTCATTTTTTAGTATAGCATCGGCTCATAATAATAATAAAATAAAATCATCATATTCAATTGTCGCACCATTGCACTGTAATTCACTGTATATTTGACTTATTGAAATTATTTCTACTTATTTTATATAAATCTAGTTCTAACCTATACATTTTTTTGGTACTACAATAGAATTCTCTTTCTACAAAATAGAATGGATGAAGTTCTTTGGTCTGCTGGCAGGTAGCGCGCACTACACTGCCTCAAATGCTGTATTTTTAAAATCTGAAAACAGAAAATTATAACTTAAAAGATATTAGTGTGGTGATGATTACTTAACAGTAACTGTAAATTTACATAATAGTGCAGTATCTTTATCTTTCATATAAGTTATTTTATGTTTATTAGTGCCTGATAATACAACATAATTTTAGGTTAGCTTGTGACCACGTTCAATGTAATAGAGCCTTTCCAAGTCAAACTTAGATAAGTCGTGCTTAGATCAACGTAAGTCACATTCATAAATACGGGCCTAATTATGCGATATCAATTTTCACTCCATTCAGTGATGAGGACGAGTTCACCTTGTAAATCATGTAATTTGATTTTAACTTACTATAATATAATGTTCTAGAAGATTGTTCTAGAAGAATGTAGAATTGTCGAGAAGATCAATTGAGTGAGAGAGTTGCTGACTTGAAGAATAGGAGTGACAAAGATATGTGAAGAGCAAGAGAACGCAGATTGGATGTCGAAGTCACGTCCAACCATGAAAACAATAGAATGACATAAATAGAACAAGTGCGTGATTAACTGCTTGTTTGCTCTCGTAACAATAATATAATATGAGTCCGGCGAGGTGTGAGCTTGAAAGTTTTAAGGATGGTGTTAAACTGCCAATAAAATTCCACAACAAACTACTTAATTATCTCCAAATTATAATGAGAACTTTCACCGTGTGCTAGCGATATACTTGCCTAAAACAACTGTTTGCTTCAATGTACTCTCACAGTTTTTGTGCATGATTTCTAATACAGTGCTTAGCAAAGTCAATTTATTGTACTGTTATAAGGTTGGACGGGCATTGTTAGTAATTGACCATTAACTGGCATGGGTGGCTAGGATAATAAGATGTGCTTGATGTTGCTGGCTCCGTTGCTAAGTAAAGATGGCTGGTTGGCAGTGGCATGGTATGGAGGAGGGGGGGGGGGGGCATGGGGCCACCCACATCAACATCACCTACTCGGTTATTACTTTCACATGCTTTCTGGTAGCAAAGCAACTACTTTTCCACAACATAGGAAACTCTAAATGACTGAGCTCATTTATTGGCAGCAACAGCTCAGGAAACACGACTGGGTTTCATGACATCTTGACAATAGAATGTCACCTTCCTGAGGTGACATGGGTATCGTGTGCTCTATTGGCCATTATATTCAAATATTTTATTACATTAATTTCTAATTATTACGATTGCTTCTTCTTCTTCGTCTGCTTCTTGTTCTTCTTATTCTATTTCTTCTTCTTTTTTCTTCTCTTCTTTATCATCATCATCATCTTCTTCCTGCTTCTTCGGCTTCTTGTTCTTCATCCGTCTTCTTCTTCTTCTTCTTCCTGCTTCTTCTTCTTTTTTTTCATTTTTTATTCTATCGTTCAGCTGGGTCACTGGATATTGTTGCAAGTCCGAAGTTTTTTTGAGTGACTTGAACTCTTGCAAAAACTAGGTATTCATCTTTGATATAATGTCTAATCTATTCTTATTTAAATCCAATCTTTTTCAATTATATTTTCTCAATTTCTAAAACTGTGAGAAACGTTTAGTCCTGAAGAAAAAAATTGAAAAATAAAGTTGCAGAGTTCAAGTGTTGACACATTTTTTTTTTAACCGACTTCCAAAAAGAACAAGGTTACTATATTCCACCTGTTTTTTTTGTTTTTTTTTATGTTTGTACATCAATCATTCGAACAATATTGAACCGATTTCGATGACATTTTTTTTAAATGAAAGAGCATCGCTCAGCGGTGGTCCCATCTAAGTTTTGCAAGGATCGGTCCAATACTTAGCCCAATATTAAACAAAAAGGAGCATTCTTCGATGTCTTCATTTCAATCAAGTTTGAATAGGATAGTTCTACACATAACATAACCGCCAATCGGATAACCGGTGTCGTTTACCAGGCTGATCATTGTATCATATGGAGCGCTTTACATCTAGACGGTTTTCGAAATCATATGATGCAATGCAATTATGCCAGGTAAACGACATCGGTTACCCAAAGCTGGTTCAGTGTGAAACAAGCCTTTAATGTCCCGTTTTGACCAATCACGTGAACTTAATTTGAATCGAGAATAAGAAGAATATAATATTTCTGTCCATATGTTCATATGAAAATTGTAAATAATTTAGTTGACGTTATTGAGTCATAGGAATAAGGTTATTTAGATTGAATAATAACACAGATATTGTCAATTTCTACTAGTTTTTAATATGCAAAACCAGGTTTCAATGCTCATGGCATCATCATCAGTTGCATGTTGAGTTAAAACTGATGATGATGCCATGAGCATTGAAACCTGGCTTTGCATATTAAAAACTAGTAGAAATTGACAATATCTGTGTTATTATTCAATCATGAAACAGTTCAGGTGCGACCTGATAACTCTGACACCAGACCTGAGCCAGCCAGGTCACACGATATTATTATTATTATTATGAAACAGTTCTACAATATCTCTGAAAGCAGTGTTAAATTTATTAAGGTTATTTAGTTTCAATCATAAGTTGGAGAGTTTGGAAGAACAGCTGATCTCATAAGTATTTTATGGCTGTGATGGATTAAGAATATTTATTCGCCATTATCGTACATGTGCGTACAATAGGCTATTTTGAGATTATGTTTAATGATCCTTTTGTACTAGCTCAAAGTTTATGTTTTTTATATTAAAAAAAATATATATATGACTAATATCACGAAAATATCGTACATAACTCGTCCGGGAAGATGTTTACCATACTCGTATGATAATACCGCACTCATCTTAATCTCCTGCGTTTACTTATCATATTTTCAGTAAGCACAAGTTTCCACACTTGTAACGTAATATAGGCCTACTATTTCAGTGTAGGTACATTCTGAAAGGGACCACATCAAAATGAATCAAAATCCATTTCACTTTCAAGAAGCCTTTCTCTATTATAATTTTCCTAAATACAATATTCCAAGTTAAATAAAACGTTGTAGAATTTTCCTCAGTTTATCTTTTCTTATAAGTGGATTTTTAGTTACTTAACTTTCGATGTTATGAATTAATTAAATATTGAATTAATTAATTAATAAATTAAATTAATTAAATATTTCATAATGTAGGCTTTAAGAAATTTCTCATGTTTTCAAAGTTTGAAAATTCAACTAAAAAGCTTAAAATAAAACATATTTTAAAACAAAAAAAGAAACCGACTTCAGTGAAATGATAAAATACTCACGTACTAAAAAGTTTAAAATAAAGTATTTTCTTTAAACTGAGAAAATTTTAAATTTCATACAAGTAATCTTTTGAAGTCGGCGCCAAATTTCCCATAAACTTCTAAAATATAACAGAATTACTCTGTGATGTTTTCCATGACGAAATAATTGAACAATCTAATATCAAAACTGACACTATATTTCAGTAAAAGTGAGTGTAAATCACATATTTAATTGAAATACAGTGTTAGTTTTGATATTAGATAGAATTTCTTATCAATTACTGTATTTCAGTAAAAGTGAGTGTAAATCACGTATTTAATTGAAATACAGTGCTAGTTTTGATATTAGATAGAATTTCTGATCAATCACTTCCTGTTGGTTCGAAACCCACCTAAAACTGTAGGCCCAACTCATCAATCTCCATCATCCAATTTATTACCCACGCAAAGGTCTCAGACCTATGTGGGCTTCATCCTCCAAAAAAATACAGTGTTAGTTTTGATATTAGATAGAATTTCTTATCAACTTCATAAAATATTTGGCGCCGACTTCAAAAGATTACTTGTATGAAATTTAAAATTTTCTCAGTTTAAAGTAAATACTTTATTTTAAACTTTTTAGTATGTGAGTATTTTATCATTCCACTGAAGTCGGTTTCTTCGTTATCGAGTTATGGAATAGAAATATTATTCATTCACAATTTTTTTCTGAGGATGAAGCCCACATAGGTCTGGTACCTGTGCGTGGGTAATGAGTTGGATGATGGTGATTGATGAGTTGGACCTACCGTTTTAGGTGGGTTCCGAACCACCGGGAAGTGATTTTACAGCAGAGAAGAGTGTCTTTTTTGCTGGCCAATCTAATCGGTCACCGTTACAAACAGGTCCTACGAGAACGCAGCTTATCTATCTGATTGAACAGATACCTGCTACGGCTCGCGGCTATCACTTCCCATTGAGTCTAGTTTACACTCTTTCTAAAACTGTAACGCGCAGAGATTAATAGGGTGTGAATAATAAAATCAATAATAATTGTTTTTTTTTGTTATTTATCAGAATAAGAAGAAGAAAAGAAAGAAGACAAAGCGATAAAGCAGAAGTTATCATAACAATGTTTAATGAAGCACCTAGCCGCTCCCATACAATGTTCGCACGCTGGCATTACACCTTACGCGCTGCTGTAATTCTGTAATTCTTGTAATGCTGTTACAGTACCCATCCCATCCCATAATGCAATAGCAGACCGAGTTACACGTTTGCAGTGAGTTGGTGGCGATTTAGGGACGCCCACAATCACGATCGACACAGAAATGCAACTCAGGATCACCATCGATAAGAAAGATACGCCTCTTCTTCTAGTTCTTCTTCTTCTTTTCCATTCATTTGTCCGTTCATTTCAAGCATTTCATTATACAACTGCTGGTGCTACTCGTCACGGTTGACTGCTGTCTTCTATTCTGATCACTGATCACTGATTGTAAACCAACTGCTGGCTTCAAATATTATTATTTTTATCATTATTACTGTAAAATCCTCATTATATCAAAGTACATGTCTTGTTAGGTCATGGGAGACTCTCGTGGGATTGATAGATTTCAACGAAAATAAACTACACAAGTTAGTTTGAAGAGAATGACAATTGAACAAACTGACAACTATACATAAACAGAATTTATTAATTTCGAATTCCTTTAAGTGCTATTAGTTTATACTGAAGACTTCCGCAAAGGCGGATATTGACAACAGTATTGAATAGCTGATGGAAATCGATGAACTAATAGCACTTAAAGGAATTCGAAATTAATAAATTCTGTTTATGTATAGTTGTCAGTTTGTTCAATTGTCATTCTCTTCAAACTAACTTGTGAGATACGAGCCGATATGGCCAAGTTAAAAATGAATGCTGCTGTGCAGAAAGGTCTCCATGGTCTAGTGGTTAAGGCGCCCGACCGGCAATTGGGAGGTCCGTGGTTCGATTCCCGGTGGTGACTGATATTTTTGTACAGTAGCATTCATCGATTTCCATCAGCTATTCAATACTGTTGTCAATATCCGCCTTTGCGGAAGTCTTCAGTATAAACTAATAGCACTTTAAGGAATTCGAAATTAATAAATTCTGAAAATAAACTTTAAGGCTGTTTTTGGTCATAATTTTTTTTTCAAAGTTTATTGTTTTTTTTTGTTATTAGGACTTTGAAATGCTATCTATTGCTGTAAGAAAAAGTTTTCTTCATCAATTATTTTATGAAATATGGGGTTTCAAAGTTGAAATTTTTTGGTATTTGGGGGCAATTGATTTCACCTAGGAGTGATTTTAAACTTTTGATAAATCTCCTGTAATTAAAAGATACCACAAGGAATAAAATGACATATTTTTAACTCCAATAAAACAATTAGTTTTTTTGAAATGATTTTTTAAATCTGTAAAAAATAAAAAAATTTAAAAAATTGTTTTGAAAAAACCATTTGTTAGATCGAAATAAAAAATATGTCATTTTATTCCTCAAGGTGTCTTTTAGTTATGGAAAATTTATCAAAAGTTTAAAATTGGTGAGATCAATTGCCCCCAAAAACCGAAAAGTTTCAACTTTGAACCCCTATATTTCAAAAAAATTGATAAAAAACTTTTTTCCCTGGCAATACACAGCATTTCAAAGCCCTAATAATATTCAATAAAAGAAACTTCGAAAAAAAATTATGACCAAAAACCATGCGCACAGCCTTAATATGCTTGGCTTAGAGATTGACTTGATGTCAAGCTTGCTTGGGCATATAGACCTACAGTATGTGTTAGCTTCAAATAACTAAAAAAAACTTAAAAAAACATTAAAACGAATTACTAAGAAAACAGCCAATTTATTTTAAAAATGAAATGCAAGAAATTGTATTTTTAACGAATTTTTAAGACAAGTTTCCTAAACTGCTACTTCTACATAATAAGAGGGGTAGGTGAGGGGAGTAGCGGTGTGTCAGTCTTACGGAATTCACAAAAACGGCAACAATTTGGAACACTAAATTTGGCGCAAAGCTTTCTCCGAACTTGATTCAGTGCACCTCGAAGCAAGCTTACAAAATAAGTGTCCATACTTCAAATTTTCGGCTGTTGAAAATGAATCATCACGATTCGAAAACGTTTCAGCCCACGTGAGTAAATATTTTATTTATTCACAATTAAAATTGACTGCAAGCCGTTACATTTACCATAAAAAGTGAATTGAAATAATTAAATAATTTTGCAAACCTATTCAGGATTTTCTGTATTACATCTATTAATAAAGTTGTTTGGAGTTAGATCTAGTGTAGTTTTCATTAAACTTGGCAGCAGTTGGGTTCAGATGTAGCAAGCCCTCCCATCTTGTACACACTGCCAAGTTATATGAATACAACAGTAAGAAGCTGTAAGCACGAATAAAGTATACCTTATTATCAACCCATCTATAATACAAGATTACCAACAAAACTATAGTTTTCTCGGCTATTTCTGTCAAGAATGAAAAATTTCAGTATTTTATTCATTGAGTGAGATTCATGGATGAGTACTAATTTTATGAAACTACTAGAAGTTAACCCGTGCTTTGCAACGGGAATTTAGGTATTATTCTTGTTGTTTAATCATTTAATCATTATTCTTGATCTAAAAATGAATGTTAGGTATATAGATTTGGACCGCCTTTATCAGCTTGAGATTGGATGTACCGTAAATAAGAAGTGGATTCTTTGGCTCCCTTTCCATTTTTTTTAAACTGAAAATTTTCAATTTTTACTATAAAAAGTTTATATTAATAACGCAGATCGTTATAGATCAATGAATTCAAGAATTTAATTTTTTATTAAGTTTTTTTTTAAGAATGTGGTTGCTACGCAACACGCATACACGCTTCTAGTCTGATGCCATTCATTCAGTTATAAAACTATAATTAAAACTATAGTTACATAACTATAAATTATACTATTAATATTTCTATGGTAGGAAGTATTCTGCTTTTGTCTCTAGCCGCGCTGATGGTCGTAAGTGCCGTAAGATTCGTGATTGGAATTATTGCACCTTTCATTATTGTTTTTCATGGACTTTTTCACTAGTGACTTGATCATATATCCTCTATATTCTTTATACACTCTATATAAATACTCTATTATCTTTTGTATACTCTATATACTTACTCTCTCTATTTTTTATCTTTGTCTTTCTCTCTATTTACTCCCTGCTTACTCTTTAAATGCTCACTATATCTAGTATCTAAAGCAGTGTCTAAAGCACACTGGCTTATCAAATTAGAAGGTTAATTGGATTAAGTAAAGCAAAAAATAGGCATGAAATAGCAAATAGTCAATCAATAATATTTACCAAGCGCAGAAATCATCAGATGGTCTGAAAACGTTAAAAGCATGTAAATCATTAGCTGTTCACTCACAATGCACATCTTTTCTTCTTTAAAAAAACTCTGAATCTATTAAAAAACTTCTGAACTCTTTTTTAAAATGGTTCTGAACTCTTTTTGACAACGGGGGACAGTTTTCCCCCTTCAATATTATGTAAATAATTTTTTTTCAGCTTATAAATTATTTGTAGTATATTGTCTGCAGTTTTCCAGTTTTATAAATGCACTTAAGGCAAGGCGTTTGCTTTGGCAGGGATGGTAGGGGTAGATAAAGATATCTTTCACTGAGGAATTGTCATCCCAATATTTATGTGGTATTCCATAGATTTATGTTGGAGGTTGAAACCCACATAGGTCTGAAACCTTTGCTTGGGTAATGAGGTGGATGATGGTGAGTGATGAGTTGGATCTACAGTTTTAGTTGGGTTCCGAACAATGAGAAGTGATTTTACAGCCGAAAATAGAGTTTTTTTTGTTGGTCAATCCAATCTATCACCCTTACAAATAGGGCCCAAGAGTTCGTAGCTTATCTTTATCTTATTTTTTTGTATATTACGTCTTGGAGATTCCAATTAAGGAGTATAAGACAAGTCAGATTGACAATATTATACACTAGATACCATAATTACTATATCAATTAGTTGAAGTGAGGCTTAATTTTGATATGAAAGGAACTCTTGTACACTATAAAAAGCTTTATAAACTAAATATTACTTAAGACTTCAGACTAATGAATGAATAAGACTAATTGTGACTAAGACTAAGACTAATGACTAAGACTTAATAAAATGAACTTAAACTGCCACGGCTCACGGCTATCACTTCCCTCAAACTCTGAAACTCGGGGCCAAATCTCGCCTTTGCCAACGATCATGTAAGGCGATTTAGTTAGTTCAAACAAGCTCTTTTCCTGCAGAAACAATCTGTATACGAGAGAACGTATGTATCCTGATCTATTTAGTTTCAAGTTCTCGTAGGACCTGTTTGTAACGGTGACCGATTAGATTGGCCAGCAAAAAAGACACTGTTCTCTGCTGTAAAATCACTTGCGGGTGGTTCGGAACCCACCTAAAACTGTAGGTCCAACTCATCAATCACCATTATCCAACTCATTACCCACGCACAGGTCTCAGACCTATGTGGGCTTCATCATCAGAAAAAGAATGTGAAGATGCAACAGATTTGAGTCGAAAACTGCTCTTTTCAATTTCATAATAAATTCGCGGCTGCACCCGTTCAAACAAACAAAGGGCAAAGAGACGAACGTGTGAAACAGAATCCCAATGCCAGCTAGATAATTTCTTCGGACATCGATTGGAAAAACAACAGTCGTGCTCACCAACTATTTATTAGCAATTGGAAAAGGGGAGATTGCTATTGGAAATGCAGCGCTACAGAAGCACTAGCATCTTCAGGTAGTTCTTTTTTACAGTTATCTAAATTGATAAAAGAAACAAACAGCAGCCGATGAAATGGACTAAGTAATAAGACGAACTGGGAACGAACTGAACTGAACTGATCAAGAAGCATGGTGCGGCCTAACGAAGTGAACAACGGCTACTTCATCTTCTGCTGCTTCTTTTTCTTCTTCGGGGCCACCGCGAATTGTCAGAAGGTTGTCTATGAGGTCAATAATGGAGGCAGATGGACGACCCCACCCTTCCTTTCCGACTGCAGTAGTTGCAGTTGCAGTTGCACATAAACCAGCACAGCCCTTGCATTGCATTCCTGCATCAAGTCGTGTCTTGCCTGTTACGGTAACGGAAACGTTTCACAGGAATTGCTGCTGCATTGAAAGCGCGCACACAGACACACAGGCACACACAATTGTTGTGTTGCGGTGGAACTAATTGAACAGGGTGCATCTCCGAATCAATGGTTTTATTAAATTAGAGGTAGTTTTGAAACACTCTTGTCATCACAAGCTACGATTTTCTAAACTACGTTATCCCGGGTCGCACGAATGTGCGACTGTATTAAACTTTGTAAAATACATTCCAAATGTAGATTTTCTACATACTGAACGATACATTTCAATGCCCAGTCAACAATGAAAAAGTATCACATGGCTGGCTATCTGAATAAAAAATATATTTTTCCTACAGTGACCCGAAAAAGTGCCTATTTTTGCACTAACTGAAGCACGCAAAATAGTCTATTCCTGCACCAGTGCGGGAAAGTAAATTACAGTGCGGGAATGTACTTTTCCGCACTCCAAATTTGCAACCTAACAACACAAAATAGTGAGCATGTAATACGCAGATTCCCTATTCTGCATTCAAAAATAGGTTGGCTACTCTGCTTCAGCTGTGAAATAGTTGTTGTTGTTGTTGAAATCGATTTGATTCGAAGATAGGTTATGTGAGGAATTGTCAGGTTATGTATGTCCTGTTTTGTTCTCTTTAAATTACTTTATACATTACTGTAGGAAAAATTTAATGTGTAATACGAGTAAAAAGTATTGTTTCTGCACTCGAGAAACTTTTTTCACTCGCCTTCGGCTCGTGAAAAAAACTGTTTCTCTCGATGCAGAAAAACGCTATTTTGCACTCTAGTTACACAAATAGCTATTGCAGTATTGTTGAACAGCCGATCAATATAATATTTTTCTAACATACCTGTGCTGGCTAAAATTTCATTTTTCAATTCTTTGTCAGCTGATAAATATAAAATTTTCTTAACACACCTGTGCTAAAGAAATGTTTTAATTCTTCTTCTTCTTCTCCTCCTCCTTCTTTTTCGTAACTTCTTCTTTTTCTTCTTCTCCATCTTCTTTTTCTTCGTCTTTTTCTTCTTCTTCTTAATCTTCTTTTTCTTCTTCATCTTCTTTTTCGTTCCCTATTTCTTCTTCTTTTTCTTCCTCTTCTTCTTCTTCCACTTCTTCTTTTGCTTTTTCTTCTTTTTCTCATTTTTCTTCTTCATCTTCTTTTTCTACTTCTTAATCTTCTTTTTCTTCATCTTCTTTTTCTTCTTCTTCCACTTCTTCTTCCTCTTCTTCTGCTTCTTCCACTCCTTCTTTCTCTTTTTCTCCTTCTTCTTCCCCTTCTTCTTCTTCTTTTTCTCTTCTTTCTTCTTCTCCTTCGTCTTCTTCATCTTCTCTTCCTTCTCTTTCTTATCCCCTTCTTCTTCTTTTCTCTCTCTTTCCTCTCTCTCTCTCTCTTCCTCTTTATCCTATCCTCCCACTCTCTCTCTCTCTCTCTCTGAATGAACAATGAAAAATAAACTTTTTGTTTCAAAACAACTGATCATCAAATCATCATAAGTTGAAATGTGAAAATTTTCAGCTCACCGATCCCTATGTTAAAGCAATGGCAAAAATTGAAACTTTGATCGTTCATTCATCATGTCCACAATGACTTTTTTCAAAATGTAAGACCTTATCAAACATCTACTCGATGAGATCTTTCAAATGAGACGTGAACGAACAAAATCGGTCGAGAAACCACGGAGGAGTTGTCATCACAAAAAACATGTTCGCCTATTTTATATAAAGATGAATAATATGAAAAAAATGAGCCTCTGTGATGATTTGAAATCATTAATTTTCTTCATCTCAGTAATTGACTAATTCTATTTAGGAAGAAGGACGCGCGAATAAAATATTTCTCCATGAGAATTACTAGTCTGCTATCAGGTTTTGTGAATTTTTGGAATTATGTATCAATAATTTTCAATTCATGGACATGTTATTTATTACTATTATTATTATTACTAAAAACTTAAAAAACACTTTGAGTGGAAATTAACTCACGTTATGGTGTGACGGCCGTTTCATTCTGTTTTCAAGAGCATCGTCAGACGACCCACAGTGCACTCCGCGTTATAGTTATTAGTTTTTAGTATATATTAGTGGAAAGAAGATGGATCTTCAACATCGTATTATTATTTATTTATTTATTTATCTATTTATTTATTTATTCATTCATTCATTCATTGTCACAAAATTACAACGAATGTGAAGGCGCAACAGACTCAAGTCCAAAACTGCTTGCTCTCCTCACAAATTTTGAATATTTTATATTTTCCAAAACATTAAGGTTAATTTTTACGCTGAAAATTTAGATTTACTAGAATACTGCACTCAAAAAAAAAATAAAATGATTCCTTTTAATTCAAGGCAATAAATTTGAAGTTTACTCAAAAAATTTGAAACACTAAAAACCGTAAACAATATCAAATTTCGATGGAAACTTTCAAGCCGGGAAAATACTATCTTATTAATCTCGAATTCCTTTAATTGCTATTACTTTATACTGAAGACTTCCGCAATGGCGGATATTGACAACAGCATTGAACAGCTGATGGGAATCGATGAATGCTATTGTACAAAAATATCAGTCACCACCGGGAATCGAACCACGGACCTCTCAATTGCCGGTTGAGCGCCCTTAACCACTAGACCATGGAGACCTTTCTGTACAGCAGCATTCATTTTCAACTTGGCCATATCGGCCAAGTATGCGGAAGTCTTCAGTATAAAGTAATAGCAATTAAAGGAATTCGAAATTAATAAATTCTGTTTACTATCTTATTGCTATAGTAAACATCTATATGACGCGAAATGTACCAAAAAATTAACCATTTTGTTTCTTACCATTATGTTCTCAGAATAATCGTACGTCATCAATAGCACAATAATGCAAGGATGGTCCCAGCGGGGGGGGGGGGGGGGTCGTGACTCCCTCCCCCTCCATCAAAAATTCAGTGTTGAAGGGGTAGGTGTCGTGAACTCCCTCCCCCCACCCTCAAAAATTCAGTAGTGAAGGGGTAGGAAGGAGGGGCAATTGCGCAATTGTGACACCCCCAAACTTTCTTCACTGGCACCGCTCCTGCAATAATGTGTAATTCAATCTGTACACTATCAATACGAATCGTGTTATTTGGATCACAAAACTAAAAAGACGATTGATGGATCGTTTTTTTTTATTTCAGTGTAGCCGAACCCTGAAAAAATTGAGAAGGGAATTTAGAAACCTCCTACCGCAGGGTAGGAGTTTCATCTTTGCTCTGGACAGTTGGGGATTTCAATAAGTTGAATTATTTGTTGTGGAGGTGGACAGGCGACGCACCACGGACTATCACTATCAATGGTTGGCATCTGAGAATAGCATCATAGCACAGTATTGGGAGGCGCAGCGAAGTACTGGCCTCGGGCAGGACTTCGTCTTCTCCTTTTTCTTTTTCTTCTCTTTTTTATTTTTCTTCTTCAAACTTTGTTTTCACACACGCATTCAATTGCTGGCCGCATCGCACCGGTGCTGAAATCACGCACCGGCTCACTAAATGCGGGCCTGTCAATTCTAATTTCTGGCCGTGACTCGATAATTCTTCGCCTGTGCGAGAATTAGTGTTTGTGAACTGATACGGTGCAATTACAAGCATCTATATGTAAACACCCCTCTTCTATTCTCCCCCCCCCCCCCGTCAACCACCACGACGATGTATCATACAAGCGCTGAAACCCACTCACATGTTCCACAACCTTGTGTGTGTGTGTGTGTGTGTGTTGTATTTATATGTGTATTTTATCGATGCATCTTTGGTAATTCAATGCTCGAATGCACATTCAATTGCAAGATCGTTCCGGTCTGTCTGCTGCTTGCTACAAGAGTGGTACACATATTGCAGTGAGGGCGGTGTGTGGCCCGTTATTATTTCGTATTAGGCAACGCGAGCAGATAAATCCAATCCGCATCATTTAAGATAAGCCACACATGATAGTTGTTGACTGTAGACATTTCTGCTCCACTTCTGGGCTAATTTATTATTGTGAACTTTCTGATTTCATTATTCCATCGGATTAATTTTTTCGGAGTTTTTTTTGAAAGTCCAAGACTCTGTCACTCAGTAATTTATTGTGGGTGACAGATAATCTATAGAAAGAGTAAAAAATCATATGAAATTTAATGTGAGCTAATAATTAGGCCTGATCAAATTAAATTTCATACGATTTTTCACTCTTTTTTATAAATAAAATATTCATTTCCACCTGAAAGCTTAAGCCGCGTCCCCACCAACCAAACATGCTCGGCGAACAGTGTTCGCTGGAATCAGCTGATGTCGCCGAACATTTTTTGGAGTTGGTTTGGTGTGGACGCCTTCTCGAACATTATGATCGGTGTGGTGGGTTTAATAGCGGGAACCTGTTGTTGGTCGTCACTGTTCGCTCACAGACGGAACATTTCAATTGAACTCACGAACATGTTCGGTGGCCCATATGTTTAATGTTTGCCCGTTTTTTGTATTCGCCAACAATGTTCGGCAGACATGTTCGGTTGGTGGAGACGCGGCTTTAGACAAACAATCCAATTAGTTAGTTTATATTACAAGTGACTTAGTGACGGGCTACCTGGCGGCCTCTTCAAGCTTGTATGTTACACATCAGCAGGCATGCAAGATCTACTAAATGCTTAATAGATATAGTACACTCAAGAATTAATTTACACTTAGCAATAAATTTTTATATGGTTTCAATAAAATTACGATTTTTTCAAATGAATGAATTGAATGAAAGCTGTGAATGTAACCTTGTCATCTTAATATAAGTGTTATGAGCAAATGATATCAATATAGATTGTCTTTCAAGATTAGATTATCTTTGATCATGAGCAATGAACAATTTATTATTAATATAAACTTAAAAAATGCTTTTAAGTGGAAATTAACTCACGTTATGGCGTAATAACGTGAGTTAATTTCCACTTAAAAGTGTTTTTTAAGTTTATATTACATATTAGTGAAAACAAGATGGATCTTCAACATCATAATTTATCATTAATTGCATGTTGATAAGCAGCTTTTAGAATTATTAGTCTCTCAATAGCGGGTTGTTAGGTCAGGAGAACCGTTAACTTATTTAGTAGCCGTATATGCCAGTACATTTAGCGTTATGCAAGGTACAATTCATCAGGGTAATTCATCAAAACAAAATCCTGAAAGGGTGTTTAAAATCCAAAAGAAAGCGGTTAGGTGTAGGCTATAGAAAGAGTAAATAGATTAGATTCATGTAGGCCGTTGTTCAAGAGACTTGGTCTCCTAACTGTACCCCGCTTATCTGTGTATGGAGCTACTTTATATGTAAAAACGAATGATATTAACCAAAATCTTGACGTACATAATTATAATACAAGAAGCCGAGGATATTGTCACTTGGTGAGTCACAATAGTAGCTTACTCAAACAAAAACCTAGTTATATTGGTAGGAAATTCTACAACAAGCTACCGCAGTTTTCAAAGAGTCTTGAAAATATAGAAATATTTAAAAAACAATTGAAAAAATATTCAGTTGATAAAGCTTTTTATAGTGTACAAGAGTTCATTTCACATCAAAATTAAACCTCACCTCAACTAATTGATATAGTCATTATGGTATCTAGTGTATAATTGTTGATCTGACTTGTCTTATACTCCTTAACTGGAGTCTATATGACGTAATCTACAAAAAAAAAAACAACGCAGGGTACATCTCGTACCAATGGGAAGACTGAAGGTACATCTAACAAATGCAAGGGGGATAAAGTGATATGAGAGTTGAACTCTCATGTTGGAACAAAATGTAGTAATGCACTTTAAATAACCCTCTGCTCTTCTTATGCCATCAACCTCTCAACCAGAGGTGCATTGAGTGAACTGAATCTGACGATCGTTATTATCGATAGACGGTTATTATAGAAGGCAGTGAGATACTGCATACCTCATAAAGTAATTACATTGAATCCTATTGGATGAAGGTGATGATAGAGGAGAATCTATCATTTTGTCTGAAAATGAAAATCTAAAGAAGAAATATTTTCGAAAAACATGTAATGTCGTGTGAAGACTTTGACATGACTAGTAGAGTTTATAGCTAATGCTGTTTTATTGTTGATGATAGAAAGCCAGACCACCAGCTGTGTGTCGAGATAGTAGTTGACTGATATGTGATTGGCTTTTCATCTTGTTTTCTTGATTGCAACTGCCAACTGTGATATGATCCATGCCAATTGTAGGCGATCTTAACAAACTGCACGGAGAAGGGTTCTGCCGTGATGCTTATAACCTGCAGCGTTCTTTCATCCTGCAGCGTTCTTTCATCCTGCAACTGACAACTCCTATCCTAATGAAGTTCTATGAAATTAGTCTTCATTAGATTGTAGCTATACCAATAATCTCTAATATTGGAAAAAGTTAAGTTAAAATTTCATTTTAGTTAATATAAATTTCGTATAGAAATACAGAAAGACATTCAATTTTGTATAAAGTAATCGTAATAATATAAGAATTTGAATATAGTATCATTTTTAATATAAGAATTTCTGATACTGTATAAAAAGATCGCTGGTAATCAGCTGAGTTGAGCTTACTTGTATTTTGAGTTCTCTGTGACATGAATGAAATAAAACTATATTTCATTTCAAATTTATCTACTGCTGCACGTATCTACTTACTTACTCATCAATCACCATCATCCAACTCATTACCCACGCACAGGTCTCAGACCTATGTGGGCTTCATCCTCAGAAAAAAATATTTAGATATGTGTAAAAAACAAATTGGACGTGTTTCCTCCGAGGAAGCGTAATTGGTAACATTAAAAATTAACACAATTATTTGCATTATTGCCTAAACCTAACCTAACATTAACAATGACACATTTTTAGTGAGATTGATTCACCTTAACTGACTTCACTTAACGTGACTGTTTAATTTTTTAACTAATGAATGGAGATTTAATAAATAAGGGAACTAATAAATGGAGATACAGGAATTAGCTATAATTCACCCATTTGTTCAAAAAATGCAGAAGTTTTATTGCATCTTATTCTCGAGGAGTGATAGAAGAGTAGTTTTAATTAATAGTGGAATCAGGAAAATAGAGACAAGGATAGAGAATATAAATTGTAGGAGAGCCTCGATTAACCATGCTAATGATATTTTATGATGAAGTTTTTAGAGTCTTGAAAATATAGAAATATCTAAAAAAGAATTGAAAAAGTATTTAGTTGATAAAGCTCTTCATGGTGTAAAAGAGTTCCTTTCACATTGAAATTAAGCCTCACCTCAACCAATTGATATAGTAATTTATTATGGTAACTAGTTTATAAGATTGTATAATCTGACTTGTCTTATAGTCCTTAACTGCAGTCTCCAAGACGTAATCTACAAAAAAATGTGGACGGTAGATAGCTCGCGGAAAAGTGGGGGAAACTGATAAAATCATGCCAATGGTGTGACAAAGGTCTTTAGTGGCCAAGTCGCACTACGCCGTGTGAAGAGAATTTCAAATATGTTTCTATTTACATATTATATCGCAATGCGGTGTGTATGACAACCTTATGTTTTTCTTGAATAATTTTAATATTTCAAGGATTAGAAGAGCACTTTAATTAATGTTATGTTGTTTACGTCAACGAAACACGCAGTTTCGCGGCGTTATACTGCATCTCGGTTAATCTGAAACTTGGTTAATCGGGGCTTGGATAATTAGGGCTCAACTGTATTACAAATAATCATTGCGAAAAAACGTCGATTGATAAAGTTAATGTCGGTAGCTGAGCAAAGGTTATTTTCATGCTGTTGATATGTTTATTAAACTATGATGATGAGATCGGTTTCGGCGATTCTCACGTAATAAGGAGAACCGATTGGTTGTTTCCAATTCGGGGTTTCCAATCTGAGTGAACGGATTCAACGGCTGTTTTTGAAGTGTAGCCGGGACCGACACGGCAGTTATTTTAAAGGTGACGATAGGACAAAAGTCGTTCGCAGATGATTGTCCTTGTTTTAATTATTATTTGGCGGCTGATAATAGGGGAAGGTGATTGTTAGGGGGAGGGGGCGGCGAGGGGTTATCGTTATTACGTGCTCCAATTAAGGAGGAGAAATGGATAGGCTGTGATTTCAATTTTGATCGTCGCGGCGAGCTGAGAGTCGGCTGCTCAGTCGACCGTGGAAAAGATGGCACAAGATTTGAGTGAGAGAGAACGGAGGAGGGAGAAGAAAAAGAAGAAGGAGGTGGAGAAGAAAAGGAAAATGAGAAGTTGAAGGAGATGATGGAGAAGGTAAGAGAAAAAAGAGAAGACGTAGAATTAGAAAAAGTTAATAATAATAATTATAATAATAATAATAAGAAGAAGAAGAAGAAGAAGAAGAAGGAGAAGGAAAAGGAAAAGGAGAAGGAGAAGGAGAAGGAGAAGGAGAAGGAAAAGGAGAAGGAGATGGAGATGGAGATGGAGATGGAGAAGAAGAAGAAGAAGAAGGAGAAGAAGGAGGAGGAGGATTAGGAGGAGTAGGAGAAGTGGAAGTAGATGTAGAAGTAGAATAAGAAGGAGGAGGAGAAGACAGAGACGGTGGTGAAATAGAAGTGGAAGTAGAAGGAGGAGGAAGAGTAGGAGGAGGAGAGGTAGAAGTAGAAGTGGAAGATGAGGAGAAGAAGTGAAAGGAGAGGGAGAAGGAGGAGGAGACGGTGACGGTGGAAAAGTAAAAGTAGAAGTAGAAGGAGGAGGAGGAGGAGGAGAAGGAGCTGGAGGAAGAAGTGGGGAGACGAAGGAGAAGGAGGAGTGGTAGAATTAGAAGAAAGAGAAGGAGGAGTAGGAGAAGGAGAAGAACAAGAAAAGAGAAAAGTGGGATACTGATGAAGAGAAGTAAAAGGAGGAGTAAAAATGAGAATGTTAATTTTTTAAGAAGGAGTGACGTAGAAAAACTGAGATAAAGAGAAAAATCAAGAATAGAAAGAAGAAGAAGATTATGATGACGAAGAAGGAAAAGAAAAAGAAAATGAAAAGAAATAAATACGAACAAGAAGAGAGAAATAGGATGTAAGTTATTTTGAGAAGCAAGTGGAGAAGATGAAAAGATGTGAAGATTAAGATAAAGAAGGAGTGGTGAAGAAAAAGGGTTAGATGAATAAGGAAAAATAGAAAACTATGATGGAAGAATAGGAGAAGAAAGGGGTTGAAAGGAACAGAAGGGAGGTGATGCAGAAGAGGTCGGCAAAAAGATTGGAAATGAGGAGGAGAAATATAAAATATAAAAAAATAAAATATAATAAAGATAAAAAAATAATAAAATAATAATAAAAAAGACAATATAAAAAGGGAAGAAAAAGAGTGAATGGGGCTGAGGAGGTGAAGAAGAAAATGAGTAAGAAGATGAAAATTCTGACAAATAGGATTAGGAGGTGAAGGAGAAGGAGTAGGAGGAGGAGGAGGAGGAGGAGGAAGAGGAGAAGGAGCAGGAGTTTTAGAGTTGTATCTATCATCTGGCGATTTTTATAACGAGCGTTTTACACGCATTCCAACTTTTCAACCTGTATTGTGAGCTACCTTTTCAGTGCGCTAATAATTTAAAAGCGATTGATAATTTTGATACAGTATGAGGCTACTAACACTGAAAGCACGTTCGTTAAAGCACAGTAGTGCAATTTTTTTAACTGGGTGTAAACTGTCTGCTTCAAACTAAATCCATTTTAGCATGATATAAACGTGTGCATCAGAGCATCATAACGGGGAGAAGTTTCCCTGTAATGGCCGTGTTCATATTAATCAATCAATTTGTTTTATCACTTATAAACAGAAAGAAATCATATAAATAAAGGAATATCTGATAATATTCCAGATTAAATACAATAAGAATTTAATACTTTTTACCAGGGGTTCTCAACATGGGCGCCCACAGGATTTGGAGCAGGGGGGTGCAATAGATAACAAACATCTGGGGGGTCTGGGGGTACGGAAAAAGGGGGGTCCGGGGAAAATATTCGAAAATATGGTGGTTTAAACGAATTTTTACGCTATTTTGGTTCCTAACTAATAGAAGCTACCAAATAAAAATAGTATATTGTGTATAAAGGAGGGTAAGTCATCGTTTTTTATGCCAACATTAAAAATTAATATTGTATTTAAAATTAAGTTAAGTTATTGTGTATAATTTATATGGTTAGATCCACAAGCTATAAAATTAAAAAGGAACATAAATTTACAGTTGAATAAAGCCTATAACTTTTAAATAGTGTGCAGAATTTCAAAACGTAAAGGCAGTCAACTAGCAGCTCGCTGCAAGCACTTTGTGGCAAGTGAAAACTTGGAACTGGTCTACTATGAGTCATATGAGTCTACCAGGACTTTGTATGTTGAGTGTCCACAGGAAAAGGGTTACAAAGAAGTGTGATTTCATTGATTTGGTTATAAATAAATTCGTACAGCAACCAAGAAAGTTGGATTTTTTGTTTTCTGAAGAGCATTGATGTATAAGAATGGCAGAACTACTCATTTGATTCGGACATAAATTGAAAATAAATATTTTTAATGAGCATTATGTAATGTACTTTTATAAATTTTTAATTAATAAAAGTAAGTACACAAAATTCTAGCTATTAAATTTATTTCCTAATTTTTTTAGTGAGGGGGGTGCAAGTGCACCCCCTTGCACCCCCCTGTGGGCGCCCATGGTTCTCAACCTTTCAGGCTCTGTGCCTCCCTTATAAGACTGACATTTCGTTACGCCTCCCCTCTACTATCATCAACTTAACTGAAACTATTTTATCAGTCAATACTTGTATAGGGCAAAGCAGCTAAGCATATTACCAAACTGCATCACACAACTCAATGTTTTACAACATTATGCATTGGTCTTGGCTATTATTATTGCGTTTATTTTCTACATTGAGCAGCGATCACATAAGACCATTGGTCGTATGTGATCTCTGGGTCTGAGATGTTTTCTATGACGAAATACTTGATAAACTATCTAATATCAAAACTGACACTGTATTTCTATTAAAAAATTGTTTCACTCACTTATATTGGAGATTCTGTAGGATGCATTTCACTTCTAAAAAGAAGCGAAATGCCTCCACTGGAAGCTGACGAAGAATACAGTGTCAGTTTTGATATTAGATAAAATAATAATGGTGTTATCACTTATCAATTATCATATATGAATATTGAAAGCAGCCACGAATCTGGGTTAGTTACAGTTTTTTTTTTAACTGTTCTGGTACACTGACGTCTACCCGGAAAATCTTCTTACCCCCCCCCCCACCCGGGGGTGTTGGTGGGTGCGCCCTCCAGGTTGAGAACTCCTGCTTTACACAGTACTTTCTTTGAAACATTGTCAAGTTCAACTGTGGATGGAAAACAGTGGATTCCCATGTATTAGAATAACAGAATATTGGAAATTTACCCCAAAATCAAATACTGTAACTTCTAAATACAGTAATAATAAACTGCTGATACGAGCCAATCGTACAACGCCAATCTCCCACGACAGTTACGTGTCAAGTGTGTGACCTGTAAGAGGATTTATCAGTTTATGCATAATAATATTGTTACGGATTCTAATAGCTAAAATAAGGCAACACTAAAGTTCACACTTGCACTTTATTTACACAAATTAGTCTATTTACACAAATTAATTGTAAATTCAAATAATTAAATAAAAACAGATCATCAAATGACAAGCTAATACTTATTTTCAGTAATTATTTACAAGAATTAATGAATAAGTAATTACAGGCTTATCAATAATAAAATAAACAAGAGTCCAATAAACTGTACAATAATGCAGAAAGAAATTATAAAAAGAGCAACTAATCACTTACAAAAACACAGTCCAATTCGTTATTTGACAGTCCCAAATAATATCACTCAACACAATGTCTTTAAACTATTAGTGAGATGCATAAACAGTAAACACTTGTATCTGCATTTCACACTGTCTAAAGACTGAATAAAGCACTGTTTACTCCACTGGCACTGGATTGTCTCACTCACGAGATCTGTAATGCAATCTGTCACGCAGGTTTGAAAACTAACTGTCACGCAAGCTTTTGTAAGACTCAACTGAATGGTTCACATGAGCTCCTTTATATATGAGATAGTTGTCATAATTCCAAGAACTGGAATCACCAGACGCTTCGAGAAGGCCATGGAGCATGATCTCGATTGTTCAAGAAGAATGTAGAATTGACGAGAAGATCAATTGAGTGAGAGAGTTGCAGACCTGAAGAATAAGAATGACAAAGACATGTGAAGAGCAAGAGAATGAAGATTGGGATGTCAAAGTCACGTCCGACCATGAAAACAATACAATGATATAAATAGAACAAGTGCATTAATAACTGCTTGTTTGATTTTGTAACAATATTATTATATATTTTTATTCACGTATAACATGCAAAATGGTTATTTTGAATTCGAACATTCATGGTATCATTTCTGTCGAATGTTGAAAATTATTTGCTCCATGTAACTTTACTGGATGTTTGAGCCGCACGCTTTGAAATAAACAGTCGAAATTAACGAGAAACGTGTGACATGGCGCGCCTGTGATTATCATAATCGGTGATCAGGTCTGCGGCGTGCAACAGTTACAAAGAGCGAATAAAAACTGTCAACATTTCAATATCACTTAAATAGTGACAATAAACGTAAACCATATGCAGTTGGCACATGAATTATTCAATAGAGCTGAGTTCGCCGGCTGTTCAGCATAAATTCTGGCGAGGGGGGGATGGAGAAATGCGGCAAATGGCCGAGTGTTGTGTAGTGTGAGACCGGCCTAAAACGCTTTGAGATATGCCTTTTATTTTATTATACGCGTTGTAAGCGTCAGCCGGAATTCAAATGCGGATTTTCAATGCGACAAGATTTTAATCTTGTCACGTTAACGTTACATTGCATTTTCAGTGAGTATTGTGTCCCGTTGCAACGGATTTCAAATAGTTTAATCAAGTTTTCCAATCAAATTGTGAATGGACTTTGGTAGAAGAAATTGAATGGAAATTCGGTATTGGATATTGTGGGTGACGAAAATTAGTGTAGCCTGGTGGGCTCTAGTGCTAGGCATTGGCATTATTTTAATAATAGATACATATCTATTTGATTTTGTATAAAATTTCGATTAAATAAATGTTTGGTAATGTAAAATGAATAATAAAGTAGCATAAATAATGTCAAGAAATCCGGAAACTACAATCTACTGAGAGAAGAAAAACAAAATTCAGAAGAATAGACACCAAGAGAAAAAAGATGGTGATATCCGAAGCTGAGAGAAAAAATAGATCTGACCGCATGAAGAACTACCATGCGGAATTAAGGGCAAAAAGAATAGCCAAAAAATGAACTTAAAGTGGTCCCATGTGGCCGTACAAGCAAGAAAAAAATAATAATAATGTCAAATAAATGAGTGAGTGGTAATATAGAAAAGCCTTTGAACATGCTTTAATACAAGAAGCCGAGGAGATTATCACTTGGTGAGTCATAATAGTAGCTTATTCAAACAAAAACCTAGTTATATTGGTAGGATATTCTACAACAAGCTACCGCAGTTTTTAAAGAATCTTGAAAACATAGAGATATTTAAAAAACAATTGAAAAAATATTTAGTTGATAAAGCTTTTTATAGTGTACAAGAGTTCCTTTCACATCAATTTAAGCCTTAACTAACTGATATAGTAATTATGGTATCTGTTGTATAATTGTTGATCTGACTTGTCTTATACTCCTTAACTGGAGTCTCCAAGACGTAATCTACAAAAAAAAAAATTCTATGCCTCATAGCTCATTAGACGCACCTATGGCATGGCGATAAAACACTTTCATAACTTCTAAAAAATATACCGATTTTTCAAAGTCTGTACAATTTTCTAGCACAAATTTACAGTACAGCAAATTAGGCCTAGTTTTAAGATGAACTTTGTAGAAATATTCAGCTTTTTCTTGTAGTTAGTGGTTATTATAATAAGGTGTATAATAAGAATGGGGCAATTTAATGTAAAAAATCCCCGTAGTCCATATTTTGAGGAAATAGTTTGAATAATTAGGATGTTTAGCCTTTTCTAATGATTTATATGTGAGGCTATACCTTTATATCAATCTATCTATAGTTTTTTTTCTATTAATTTTGTGATCATTATATGCGGAATTTTGAATCTCTAAACTTTGGTTCTTACGATCATTTGTATTTTTGTATGGAGTAACGTTTAGGAATGAATTATTTGACTACTTAACATTAATACCTCAAATAATAGCGTGTCTAGTTTTTTATTTTTTAGTAAAAGTCTACCGTTCATATTTTTCAATTTTTATGGTAACCGGTAGCTTTTCAAAGAAATGCATTTTTGTCAGACAAGCAGCAATTACAATAATTTATAATTATTGATATTTTTAGACACATTAATGGAACCGAAAGTGCTGAAACTTGTAATAACTGAAGTTGTATCTAGAAGTCTGATAAACTGGAACTGTTCGAAAACTTTGTGAACATTTTTCAAAGAAATTGAGGAATCTATATATTTATAGTAGAGCCTACAGAAGAAATTGTAGTATCTTTGCATATTTAAACTGGTTTTTGTCTTCATTGGAAAGGAAGTTTCTGGAATCATACTATTTTTATTTAGGACTTTCTTACAAATTCTAAAGGTGAAAACCTTAATTCAATTATTTTAATTCAAGTGGCTATTACAATGCAATATATTTATCTATATTATATTATTTTGTTTCCTTTACAATTTGATAATTCAAACTCTTGTGAAATAAAAACAAATAGCAGTTTGGCTTTCGTTATTGATGATAAATAAGTTCTGGAGTCTGAAAATGCTAGAAATCTAGTCTTTTCTCATTGTTCACCATTGTCTTGTTCACCATTAAACCATTGCATATTGAATTAACAGTAGCCCGTTATCAATTAAAAATACATTAAAACTAAGCCAATTGAAGTTGATGAGAATAATAAAACTACCGTAGGTACCGTAATTATTGCTTATGTATCTCGTTGGTCGCGTAAAAGACGTTGTTGAAATTTTTTATCTGTGCAGTTAAACTAGCCACTCACAAGACTTTGAATTTCTGAATGTGAGAAGTAGTGGTTTAGTTACTAACTCTACATTCCTTCACTTAAGTCTCTATGTTCACTGGATTTTCCTTCTTCAATTTAAGAGGCGGCCGGAGTCAATTCTGCCAGCCGATCGCCGAGCGCCAAATTTAGCAAGCATAGGGGGAAAAAACTTCTCAAACCATTGCAGGCTTCATAAGAGGAATTTTGAAATTTGGTCTGTATAGAAACATGCAGTTTTTCACAAGCTTTCATTTGATGTAAAAAACAACTTAAGAGGCGGCCGGAGTCAATTCTGCCAGCCGATCGCCGAGCGCCAAATTTAGCAAGCATAGGGGGAAAAAACTTCTCAAACCATTGCAGGCTTCATAAGAGGAATTTTGAAATTTGGTCTGTATAGAAACATGCAGTTTTTCACAAGCTTTCATTTGATGTAAAAAACAACCTAATACAATTACCGGTTCTTTTTCAATTTTGTTAGAACAATCGTTGAATTCCCATAAGAAAATCGCGAATTTTGTAAAAATGACAAACAAGATTACAAAGTTCTATTTCAATGTATAATCTCTTAATATATAATTCCGTAAGTCAAATTTTTGTAAAGAAATTGTGAGTGACTGGATGGCCGTAGAAGGATGGGAGGGGTCTTATTTTAAAGGTCTTGACGTGAATTTTGAGGGAAAACTATTCATTTTTCTTATTTTTTCACCATAAATTCGCAACAGAATAAAACTTTTCCCATTAAAACAACATGGGGTTTAATTTGTTTACATCTTTTGAAATTAAAACAGCTGTGCCACAGAGTTGTCATAGTTGTATATCTGTGTACTCATAGCCAGCTGTACTTTTTATGAATTCAGTTTGTTTACTTTTAAACTACAGCAGGGGTCAGGTTTGGTTAATGGCGTGCGGTTAATCGTATTAAGCATGTTTGAGAAATGCATAAAATTAGAAATTATTACGGGATCTGGAAAGGGAAATATAATATTTTTGCCTAGAATAAAGCTTATTTCAACAGATCCTAACATGCCTTTCCACATGTCAAGACTGCAATTTCCCTTACGACTTGCCTTTGCTATAACTATCAATAAGGCACAAGGCCAAACCTTCCAGAAAGCTGGAGTTTACTTAGATAAACCAGTTTTTACACACGGACAGTTATATGTTGCATTTAGCAGAGTAAGGTCATCAGATGGAATCAGAGTATATATGGCAAATACAGGAGAACAGAACAATACAGAAAACAATTCATATACAAAAAACATAGTTTATCAAGAGGTTCTGACTAATTATCAAATGCAATAAGTAAGTAGTGATTTCTATTCATGTAAATAAAACTTGAATTAAACCAAATTTTAATTGTTTTTTATACTTATTATTTTCAAAATAAAAAAGTTTACTGTTTTAGAGGCTATTGTCCCTAAAAACCACCATTTAAATGTAAATGTATCTACTGTATATAATATATTGTATACAGTTTGTGTTGTAAACTATATTATAATGCTAGAAAATCATTGCTTATTTATAAATGACCAATGAAGGTTGATAAAAAATTTATGTATTTTGGTTTTTTAGGGGCTTTTGCCCCTACAAGCCCCTAGTAAAATAAAAAACGGTATCTTAAAGTTAAAAAATTTCTAAATGTTTGTATGAACGAGATTTTCAAATTTATTCTTCAAAGTTATTTAAAAAAATACTTGTTCAAAAGCTTACAAATAGTTGGTTTACTTGGACTGCATCACTGTTTGAAGTAGTTCGTTCATTTGCCGAGGGTCCGCGCTAGCATAGTAATGAGATTTGAAGAGAGACTTTTGAATCATGCATGTATTCAGAATCTTTTGTAATTGGTCTTGAGTTGAGCGTGGTGTTCATGCGATCGTGATGCTCAGTCACGACCGCTCAAGACTGCGTTAGGATGGGTGACCGTGCTTATATGAATTTATGTTAAAAGCATCATTATCACTCACTTCTTTTTTAATTTTATTATTTTTCTCCTTCAATAATTGACATTTATGTGTTTTTAATTTTTGTCTTTGTTTGTTAACAGCACACCCTGACCGGGCACAGTGACAAAGTGATGGCAGCAAAATTCATAGGAGAAGCAACAAAAGTGGTGACTGGCAGCTATGATCGGACGCTGAAGATTTGGGACCTACGAGGAAGGGCATGTCAGTATTTTGACTAATTAAATTTTCAAAAATTTTCATTAACCCATGATGGTTTGAATATTATACAGTATCGTTTTCTTTCTTTTAACATTACTACTTTCCATAACATGATTTGTTTTACAAATTTCACAAATCAAATCTATTTAGTAAATGTCCTATTTTGATAATACTTAGTTCACAACTGCTGATGTCTTATTGTCTTGTGACAGGATAATTGAATAAGATAAAAAAGAGATCAAGATTGATCGATATCATGACATTTTAAAAATTAATATCAAGATTGTGTATTATACACTTTTCACAGCATTAAAATATTGTAATTTCATGGTAGATATTATAGATATTTTGAAGTTGTTATTGGTGATAATAATGGAACAAGGATCAGCTCTTGAGTTTCTATTTCAGCTACAATGTGTTTTTATTTAATAATATTTAGACTACCAAAGTGATCACTGGGAAAGTGGCAATTGTTGTTCCAATGTTTATAGTGTGTATAGTTGATGGTCTATTTCATTTTTTTTAACCGACTTCCAAAAAGAACAAGGTTACTATATTCGACCTGTTTTTTTTTTTATGTTTGTACATCAATCATTCAAACAATATTGAACCGATTTCGATGAATTTTTTTTTAAATGAAAGAGCATCGCTCAGCGGTGGTCCCATCCAAGTTTCGCAAGGATCGGCCCCATACTTAGCCCAATATTAAAGAAAAAGGAGCATTATTCGATGTCTTCATTTCAATCAAGTTTGAATAGGATAGTTCCACACATAACCGCCAATCGGATAACCGGTGTCGTTTACCAGGCTGATCATTGTATCATATGGAGCGCTTTACATCTAGCCGGTTTTCGAAAACATATGATGCAATGCAATTATGCCGGGTAAACGACATCGGTTACCCAAAGCTGGTTTGGTGTGAAGCAAACCTGTAATGTCCCGTTTTAACCAATCACGTGAACTTAATTTGAATCGAGAATAAGAAGAATATAATATTTCTCTCCATATGTTCATATGAAAATTGTAAATAATTTAGTTGATATTAATAATAAGCGATGAAATTTTTTTTTAAATGTGGTCCATTTTTTTTTTATTAAACACCAGTAAGGGTCTCCCCACCATTAAAAGCCATACGCTTATTATTAGTTGATGTTATTGAGTCATAGGAATAGGTTATTTATTTAGTTTCAATCATAAGTTGGAGAATTTGGATAAACAGCTGATCTCAGAAGTATTTTTAGTTTCGCTGCTGTGATGGATTAAGAATATTTATTCGCCATTAAATGCATGTGAGTACAATAGGCTATTTTGAGGTTATGTTTAATGATCATTTTTTACTAGCTCAAAGTTTATGTTTTTTATATTAAAATAATATATATGACTAATATCACGAAAAATATCGTACCGTACATAACTTGTACGGGAAGATGTTTACCATACTCGTATGATAATACCACACTCAACTTCATCTCCTGCGTTCACTTATCATATTTTCAGTAAGCACAATTTTCCACACTTGTAACGTAATATAGGCCTACTATTTCAGTGTAGGTATATTCTGAAAGGGACCACATCAAAATGAATCAAAAGCCATTTCACTTTTAAGAAGCCTTTTGCTATTATAATTTTCCTAAATACAATATTCCACATTAGATAAAACGTTGTAGAAAATTTCTAACTAAGCTAAATAGTGTAATCTAGTAAATAACCTTTGTTGACATTTTTTTACATTAGTTAGTTTAAACTGCTATACACAGTATTACTTTTCCTTAGTTTATCTTTTCTTATAAGTGGATTTTTAGTTACTTAAGTTTGGATGTTATAAATTAATTATTGGCTTGCTAATTTGATAAATATTTCATAATGTAGGCTTTAAGAAATTTCTCTTGTTTTCAAAGTTTGAAAATCAACTAAAAAGCTTGAAATAAAACATATTTTAAAACAAAAAAAGAAACCGACTTCAGTGAAATGATAAAATACTCACGTACTAAAAAGTTTAAAATAAAGTACAGTATTTACTTTAAACTGAGAAAATTTTAAATTTCATACAACTAATCTTTTGAAGTCGGCGCCAAATTTCCCGTAAACTTCTAAAATATAACAGAATTACTCTGTGATGTTTTCCGTGACGAAATAATTGATGAACAATCTAATATCAAAACTGACACTGTATTTCAGTAAAAGTGAGTGTAAATCACATATTTAATGGAAATACAGTGTTAGTTTTGATATTAGATAGAATTTCTTATCAATCACTTCCTGGTGGCTCGGAACCCACCTAAAACTGTAGGTCCAACTCAACAATCTCCATCATCCAATTCATTACCCACGCAAAGGTCTCAGACCTATGTGGGTTTCATCCTCCAAAAAAATACAGTGTTAGTTTTGATATTAAATAGAATTTCTTATCAACTTCATAAAATATTTGGCGCCGACTTCAAAAGATTACTTGTATGAAATTTAAAATTTTCTCAGTTTAAAATAAATACTGTACTTTATTTTAAACTTTTTAGTACGTGAGTATTTTATCATTTCACTGAAGTCGGTTTCTTTTTTTGTTTCAAAATATGTTTTATTTAAAATTTGTTTAGTCCTACTAGAAATCGGAATATGTTTTTATAGATTCCAAGCAAAACTCTATTAAACGGGGAATGAATGCTAAAATTCTTTATCAATACCACCATTAGCTCATATTTAACTCATTTCTTACATTTTATACGTTCTCTCTCACATTCTTAGAACTTCTATCTATTGAACTTACAAATATAATTTAATAATTTTTTTTTAGCAACAAACGTGTAAACTGCTTTTTAATACTTTGGAAGTTGATGAATAAGTAGATTGTCATATCTGTCTCGAAATAGAATTTGAATATTGACAATATTATCATGTACACATTACATGATTATTATCATGTACTCGATCGTTACATAGACTTGCAAAAACCAACTAATAATTTTTTATTGGATTTAAAAAAAAATAATTTGATTAACAAAATTAAAGCTTGTTAATCAAACGCTTCTGATCATTGGGAATAGAAAATGTAATATTCGGGAGTAAAATCAAAATGTAAACTCATGTACACTTTTGTTTATTATAGGATATTTTTTCATTGAAAATGCAATTCATCTTCAAGTTGTAAAGATTACAATTTTGGAAAATTAATTAATTAATTTATTTATCTATTTATTACGAAACACAATCAAGTAAAGATACAACAGGCACAGCCCACATTGAAAAATCCAAATTTCATGTTACATTTAAGTTCAACTAGAAATTTCACGAGTTAGTTTGAAGTGACTGACAATTGAATAAACTGACAAATATACATAAACAGAATTTATCAATTTCGAATTCCTTTAATTGCTATTACTTTATACTGAAGACTTCCGCAATGGCGGATATTGACAACAGCATTGAACAGCTGATGGGACTGATATTTTTGTACAGTATCATTCATCGATTCCCATTAGCTGTTCAATGCTGTTGTCAATATCCGCCATTGCGGAAGTCTTCAGTATAAAGTAATAGCAATTAAAGGAATTCGAAATTAATAAATTCTGTTTAGAAATTTCACTTTAAAGTACAATTCCTGATTCTTTCCAAAACTTGAATATTAATTTAGATGTTCACTTTGAAAACGAAGCACTAAAACTGTTCAATAACCCAAAGAAAGTGAATATAATTTTGAATTTTGTTCGAGATTTCACAAACAGTTCAATCATTATTGAAACATTCAACCATAGATTAGGGAGTAAGGTACGTCTATGATTCAACATACCCATTTTTCATGTCTCAATTGAGTAAGCAATGGTTTTACCGTCAAATGCCTAATCTCAACTCTGAGCGGTTTAAAAATGTGATTATTTTTGGTAAATATGAGCAGGCTGTTATCAAGTGTTTTCAGGTCCCGTACTTTAATCCTTGTTCAATAGAAATACTTTAGAACTATTCTCTAGTTTTTTATTTAACATTTTAGTGGGGATAAACCTGTCAAATTTTTCGTTTTTTTTTTTAAATTTCTGTTATGCTTTCATAAAGCAATATTAATATTGCTAAATAACACTTCTTTTGCATTCCAGGCCAACATACGAAATTCGCTGGCTCTAGTTGCAATGACTTGGTAACCAGTGATGGTTCGGGATCCACTATTATCAGCGGCCATTTTGATAAGAAGATCCGATTCTGGGACACAAGAACTGAAAGCTTGGAAAATGTAGTTCAACTAAATGGAAAAATCACATCTCTTGACATATCTAAAGGTAACAAAGAAAATCTAGTTGGAATTTCTCTTACTGGTGGGAAAAAAATTACCTATCAATTTTTATGGCTATTGAATATTGTTATGGGTTCTATCACTAAAATAAGGCTGGCATCACTTGAAAGTAACACACTTAAAGTTACACATTTAACTCAAAACATACATTAATCAGTTATTATCACACAAGAAAATCAATAAAGAAACAAACAGTTCAACTAATTACTATAACAAGATTATCATTGTACAAATATAATTAGTAACTATCAATAGGCCGATCATCAATAATTTAATAATAAATGGTTATTATTGTTATTATTATTATTATATAATAATGGTTAATAATAAATAGTTAATACACTCAATAATAAACTGAACACTTACGAAGCACAAGGTATGTCATGGCTTTTATCAATCACTATGTATACTATGACATACAAAGGAAGAATGTCTCTCATCACACATGTATTCTTTGTCATTCAAATATTTACTGACTTCCTGCTGACATGCACAGCCGCTTTTATAACTTTGTTTCTTCGAGAAATCTTCATTTCCAGAGGGCTCCCATTCCAGATATTTCTATCAAAACAGGTAACGTTATCTTGGAAATACTCGAACATTCCAGACTTTCATTTGACATATGAGAGTAAGAGAGATGAAGGGAGGACCAAGATGAAGACAGAAAAACAAGTGGACATTATCAGTGTAACCGGAAGTACTGTTGACATAATGCAGTGAAGGATTTTCTCCTCTTCCTTGCGTTTCCTAAAAATATATTTCAAGAAATTATATAATTGTGAAGACTGTTTATTATAGAGCTTGATCACATTCTATGAACCCTGGTTTGATTTTCAAACTTCCAAACTCATTAACCAACTACCAATATTCTCTATATATTTATGTGTTTATTTTTAATTATATTTTGCGGATAATGCACACATTAATCAAACTCATGAACGCAGGAGTAGCACTCAGTCAGAGATAAGAAATCTTTTTACCACTTCTGCTGTCACTGTCAGTGTTAAAAACAATATTTTACGTTCAATAATTTTTGCCTCATTTCGTTCAACAAGTTGGCCTATAATTAATCAGCTATTTTCCTTTTACATTCTGCAATTAATCTTCAGTCACCAGTGACTTTGTGTCTTGAATCATGATACATTGTTTGTTTTCTTGCCTTATACAAAAATTTTAACTTGTTTCACTTTTATGTGGGAATTTATGTGTATTACCATTTTTGATTGATTGAAACTTCCTCACTGCAGTGAACGATATCTTTGTAGTTAGATCACAAGAGTCTTTTGATAATTTAGATAAAAGAAAAGGATAAAAGAAAAGAAAAGAAAGGAAAAGATAAAGAAAACCTACCTTTCTGTAGTATTTTTAGATATTTTTTTCCATTACAGATGGAAGATTTCTTTTGGCGTGTGTTCGTGATGATACGCTACGCATCATTGATCTGAGGAAATCAAATACTCTTCTATATACTCTAAGGTAAGACCGTAAAAGTACTGAGCTAAAAACAAATCATAACGGTAGTTAGAGTTGTGTTTACGATTGAAATGATGATGTTGTGTACTACGGCAACTGATTTCCTGTATTTATAAAAGTAAAGTATCAATGACTCAAAATTTCTCAAAAAACCACTCAGCCAAGATTAAAATTTGGTGCACATGTTCAGTCGAGATCTTGGACGCCTGGTAAAAACGAGGTTTAAAAACTTCCCAAAAATTAAAGTTTTTCTAGCTTTTGCAGCAATCTCAAGAACTACTGAACCCCAAACAAATTGAAATTAATGCTTAAATTAAGTTTTGGATTTAGAAGCGTACCAAGAAAGGTTTTTGAAAGTTTCCCAAAAATACGCACTTGTTCAACGTTTATCCATCGTTTTTTTAGAGTTCTCAAGAACTACGAGGGCTAACAATTTTTTTGTTAACTTTTCATGTGAAATTTAACGACTTGCAGTCAAATATTTGCTAAGAATAAGTATAATAACTCACTTAATCAAGAAATCCAGGAATTTTTTTGTATATTACGTTTCGGAGACTCCAGTCAAGGAGTATAAGACAAGTCAGATCAATTATACAATCTTATACACTAGTTACTATGATTACTATATCAATTAGTTGAGGTGAGGCTTAATTTTGATGTGAAAGAAACTCTTGTACACTGTAAAAAGCTTTATTAACTAAATATTTTTTCAAATGTTTTTTTAAATATAGACTAAAAACTACGGTAGCTTGTAGAGTTCCCTACCAATATAACTATGGTTTTGTTTAAATAAGCTACTATTGTGACTCCCAAATGATAATCTCCTCAGGTTCTTGTATTATAATCGTGTACGTCAAGATTTTGGCTAATATCACTCTTTTTTTACATTTAGAACAATAATTTTTATACATGTTCAGTCGAAGCCCTTGACGCTTGCTAAGAACGGATTTCAATATTTTTCCCAAAAATACGCTCAAAATTAACGTTTTTTTCGGCGTTCTCAAGAACTGTTTGGCCCAAAGAGATGAAATTTGGTATGTATGTTCATTTTTGGATTAAGAAGCTTACTTAGGCCCTTATTATACAGAGCTACTTCAATCGCGATTGCGCGACAATCAAAGATAAATTACACCGGGTGAATTTTATCAAAAAATGCATCTGATTGTTCTAAACTTGTTAATGCCTTCATTGACATGTTGAGCTTGGTCAGACGCTAATGTAATTTAGCCTAAATTGTGGCAAGCGACCGCGACTTCAGTGGCTCTGTATAATAAGGGCCTAAGAAAGGTTTTTGGAATTTCCCACAATAATCGCCCACAATTGACGTTTTTTTTAGCGTTCTCAAGAACTACATGGCCAAAAAAGTTGAAATTTTGTGTATAAATGTTCAGTTTTGGATCTAAACCCGTCAAAGAATGGTTTTCAAATTTTACACAAATACGCCTAAATTTGACGTCTTCCTAGCGTTTCTCAGTGTTCTCATGTGTATAACGTGGCCGAAAAAGTTGAAAATGATTCCATCTCTTTGACTAGACTGTTAAGCCAAGCGAAGCAATCATGCCGGCTAGTAAATAATAAAAGTATAAAGTATTATCTGATTTAAAAGTAGTTATTGCTTCCACTTCAGTAATGCCTCATTATTTAGTGTGATTAAAGAGATAGCTTTCTCTTTATTTTCTCTGAAAAAAGCAATCAATAGCATTTTATATCAAGTTATTTTGAGTGAAGTAGAAACTAATATAAACTGGCCAAAGAAATGTTAGTTCACCATAGTTTGAAAGTTTACTTTTTTGTTCTTAGCAATTTGATGCTTTTTTCCAAATCATTAATTTGCTAATGTGCCTGTGTGTAGTAATATTTCAACTGCCTTTGAACGCCGTTCTACTTTATGACTACGATAGTATAAAATTTATGCTGATTGGGTTCCCATTTGTTGATGAATAAAAAATTTAAGCCGATTTTATTAGTTTTTCAGATGGTTTCATTCCAACTGTTCTATGCTTCTTTAACAAATAATTTACCCTCTCAAGAGGGTATTAATAATAGAGGCTATTAAGGCTGTGTGCAGGGTTTTTGGTCATCATTTTTTTCGAAGTTCATTGAATTGGATATTATTAAGTTATTGAAATGCTAACTATTGCCATGGAGAAATTATTTTTTTCATCAAATATTTTATGGAATATGGGAGTTCAACGTTGAATTTTTTCGGTTTTTTGGGGCAATTGAACTCACCTACAAGTTATATTAACATTTGATAATTTTTTTATCAAATTGGGGTGAAGAATGACACAATTTTTATTTCAATTCAACAATTGGTTTTTTCAAAATAATTTTTTTTAAACTGAAATTTTTTGCATGTTCAAAAAAATTATTTTGAGAAAACTAATTGTTTGATTGGAATGAAAAATATGTCATTTTATTCCTGAATGTGTCTTTCATTTAAAAAAAAATATCAAAAGTTTAAAATAACTTGTAGGGGAGATCAATTGCCCCCAAAAACCGAAAAATTTTAACTTTGAACTCCCATATTTCATAAAATATTTAATGAAAATAATAATTTATCATGACAATAGTCAACATTTTAATACCTTAATAATATCCAATACAATAAACTTTGAAAAAAAAATTATGACCAAAAACCCTGCGCACAGCCTTAATAATAGAGGCTAGGCCCTAATAGGATGATGTTAAATGCACTCGACCTCTCTTCCCACCTTACACAGTAAAACTGACATTGTCTCATTAATAATAAATTTATTATACATTAAAGGAGATTTTAACTCCTATATTTAAACATTTTCCAGCAAGTTCTTGCTTCAATTCAAATGATTCATTCTCTGATGTTTTTCCTAATGTGAACTGAATTACTGCCCTACAAATGATTGATTTAAATTCTTGGATTTCTTGTTGTTTAACGATCTGCGTTGTTAATATTAACTTTTTATTGTAAATTCAACGACTTGCAGTCAATTTTATAAATTGATATAGGGAAGTGATAGCCGCGAGGCGTAGCAGGTATCTGTTCAATCAGATAGAGATAAGCTGCGTTCTCGTAGGTCCTGTTTGTAACGGTGACCGATTAGATTGGCCAGCAAAAAAAGACACTGTTCTCTGCTGTGAAATCACTTGCGGGTGGTTCGGAACCCACCTAAAACTGTAGGTCCAACTCATCAATCACCATCATCCAACTCATTACCCACGCACAGGTACCAGACCTATGTGGGCTTCATCCTCAGAAAAAAATTGTGAATGAATAATATTTCTATTCCATAACTCGAAAACGTTTGGCCAAAAGTGAATAGAAATATTATTTATTCACAATTAAAATTAACTGCAATTCATTGAATTTACATTAAAAAAATTGAATGATTTAGTCACTGATTCACTTGAATTAGGATGGTTTATGAGTTTTCATGAAAATATTCAAATTCTTCTCAAATACTCTCAACTAATAATCAAGTATTTCGTCTTGGAAAACATCACAGAAATTTATTTCATTTCACCTCAACTAACTGAAATTACAATCATGATAATTTGTGTTTAAAAATCGTAATATTGTATGTAATTGTTGATCTGACTTGACTTAGACTCCAAACTGGAGTCTTCACGACGTAATTTAAAAAAAAGAGCAAATACCGTGTTTGAAGTGACACCTTTCCTGGTTGATGATTATAATCACTCCTTACAATTACAATTCTCACAATGAGATTGTTATAGGGTTACAGGTTGTACGACATCTCGCATGATACAGGTCCTGTATTCGTAAATTTAAGTATTCAACGATATAGTATAGTTCTGATTTTTCAAATTCAAATCAAAATAAAATATTTTTTTTAAATAAAAAACATAATTACAAAACCCTTATAATTGAACTTAATAAATACAGAATATGTATTATCAATAGTTCACCTTTAGAAACCCCACTATAAAAACTATGTGTTGGGGTAAATCAAATTTGTATAATTTTGTTTGTGTTTGATAGGTATTTCCTGCGAAATTCTTGCTGAACAAGCTGTAATTTTGCAAAATAATTTTGCTCGTAAGATATTCCATTGTATATTACAAAAATTCATAATCTCATGATAATTTTTTCAGTGATGATGGACTGAAGATAAGCTGTGATTGGGCGAGAGCTGTTTTCAGCTCAGATGCCAAACAGGTAGCGGTTGGCTCCAGTGATGGATCTGTGTTTGTATTGGAAACAAATACAAATAAAGTAGAGGTCGTTCTCAAGGATGAGCATAAGTAAGTATTAAGAAATATAATTTTGATTCATTTCTATTATTTTTTATAAATTAGTTTCACAATAAAAACAATGAACACATGCAATATCATTAAATCCTTCATTTGATGTTTTATTTATATAACATTATTTATCTATTTAATTTATTAGTTCTTTGAAGCACGAATAATGTTATAGGTGCTTTACTCTTGAGCAAACCATTATTATGCTTGCATACTAATTGAGGTTATGTTTTGCTTTTACTTTTTTATTTAATTGCTGGTGATGCCCACATGATTCAGAGACTTGTGCGTGGGTAATGAGGTGAATGATTAGATTATTTACTTTATTCATGTAGATTACAAAATGCACAGTCTTAAAGTCTTAGATTTTAGATTGTTGAAAATATATAAGTACTGTAATTGTTCTATGAATTTCACAAAGCTTAACTAGAGAATTATTCAATTAAATGAATATGAGTCGCAATTTGATAACGACGATAATATGATTGTGATGTATCTACATGAAACGGCGAAGTTTGAACATATAAATGTCCATTCTTGGAAGAGGATATTCAAGGATATCCTTCTCATTAACACTTGACTGACCGTATATGATAACACATAGGTGCCAGACGGAGGATCAGGATTTGAACCCACGACAGCTAAAGCTGGACTGCATTAGGCTGTAAGCCTTAACTGGACTGCATTCCTAATGGCCTACATTTATTTTAATGAACAATTTTGTAATGTTCATTCATAAGCATGACTGTATACCTTTTGATCAAGTCTCTAATTCAATACAATAATCCTTCATGATTTCCATTACTTTTTCTGGTATTATATTTTTTGAAGTTGATGGATCATATGCTGGGAATTTATAAATGCAAATCTATAAAATATTATTAAAAATCCATATTATGTTGATATGTATAGTTGGAGTATAATATCAAAATTTTCCTAATTTATGATATCTTATGCCCAATATCTCTATCAAGATAAGCGGGACCATTTAACCAGTTTTTAATGACAGGATAGAAGAATGGAATCTTGTTTAGAATCTTATCTATATGAATTTAATTCAAAATTTGCTAATTGTGCATTTAGTATTTTATTTCTTTTGTAAGCTTACTATAGCTTATGAAGAATGTCTCTGTATGTTTTAAACTTGTGGGTTAATTTTTAATTTTAACCTTTTATTTAACCTTTTAATTTTAATTTTTTATTTATTTAAAATGAGCAAGTACAGGACTGTTGTGATAAATGGATGAATTTATCAATAATCTAGTTGATTTGAGAAATGCTAATACATAAGTGTATAATGATATTAGTGATTTTGATTTTTTTTGGAGGTGCAGGGTGGTATTGATAAAATTGACATTTTGAGTTTGAACATAAGGAGCTACAATAAAAATATAGATGAATTAATAGTTGTCTTGAACAGTTATAGAAAAAATTTGACATAATAGTCCTCACTGAAACATGGACTGATGCTTGTTGTGTAGGCTTGGCAATAATGACTCTTTTCAATGAGTCGTTCAATTGCCCTCACTCTTATAAGTGAGTCATTCATTTGAACTAATTAAAAAATGAGTCATCAGCAATGCTTGTGCTCATTCACTACCATAGCTTGTTCAGACGCTCAGCGCTCACTCTCTCACTGAGCGAGCACTCAAACACACACAACAATAAACAGCCTTGTCATATGTCTGGCGCCTCAATATAAACAATTCTCAGAATCTGAGTCATCAGTTTAATATTCCAGAGCACAGAGGTTAGTCAATGAGCTTTCTGAGCCAGCTGTAGTTCGTTCAGTTCACAGTTCAAAAAGCTCATGGAGCTGAGAGAGGTGAGTGAGTGAGCCAGCTGTTGTTGTAGTTTGTTCACTTCACTGTTCAAAATGATCAAGGAGTGGGGAGGTGAGTGCTCTTGTCTAGCAGTGCCTATAGCAGGCCGCTACACTGCTCTGCTAATTCAAAGAGCGCTCACTAGATGGTGTGTTGACTGTATTCTGTGAAAACACAAACGCAGCTCAAAAATGAACAAACTACTTTCTGAATTTGAACTACTAGTTCGTAGTTCATTTTAAAGAGTCAGTTACTTTGAATGACTTGCTCAATCTGGTCACATCTCTATTGTAGTGTGACTGTGTGCCTGAATGGTTATGATGTATTTATGAATAAGAATAGTAGAAATCAGAATGATGGTGTGATTGTGTATGTGAATAAGTGTTTTGCTGTGTGTCAAGATGATGTATGTTTGTATGGTGCCACTAGTGTGAAATTAGACCTCTCTCCCAGTGTGGTGCTGCTTGCTGTTTACAGAAGCCCTTCTGCTGACTTGGAGCCATTTATTGAAAACCTCAAAACTTATCTCATCAACAGGAATAAGGACCGAGTTCATTGGTTATTAGGTGATATCAATTGTTGTATTTTACCCAGAGCAATGCCACATGAAATGGCACAACAATATCTAGATTTATTACATGAATCTGGTTTTGTGAGTTGCATCAATGTGCCTACTAGAATCACTGCTACCTCGTCCACCTGTCTTCATCATATATTCACTGACACAAAGAATAGTAACTCAATCAAGTCGGCTGTGATAAGATGTGACATGACTGACTATGACCTCACCGTTTGTCAAACTCAGTTTAAAAAGAAATGTTCACAAAAAAATGGTAGACTCCAGTAAACTTTTCTAGATGAAGCTCTAGTATTCCGGCTCATAGCAGATTGCGACTGGTCCGAGGTTACCTGTATCCCAGATATAAACTCTAGTTGTAGTGTATTTGTTAATGGGCTCAAACTAATAGTTTCTCAGGCTACCAAATTTAAAAATATATCTTCAAAAAATGTTAAAATCAAACCGTGGATTTCTAATGGTTTAATAACATCTATCCATCACAGAGATAAATTGGGCAGAAAACTGAAGCAACAGCCTTTCAGTGCTACCCTAAGAGACCAATACAAGCATTACAGAAATAACCTTTCTAAGCTATTGAAGACCTCTAAAGAAACAAATTTTGTAATAAAATAACCAATGCAGGAACCAATAGTAAAAGGCTTTGGAGTAGTATTAAGGAAATCACAGGACAGTAAGAATGTTGATAGCTTTCCCATTGAACATTTTTTATATGGCAGTGATAATATTGAGCCCAGTGATATTGTTGATGTTGCAAACACATTCAATCAATACTATGTAAATGAAGGTGCAAACCTTGCTGGGGCTGCTCCTAATGTTATTGAGGGACCAGTGAATGATGCAAACTTCATGGTGGAATCACAGTTTGAACTGTTGCCAGTCACTGATGACGACTTGGTGGGTATCATAAATAACCTTAGGGGAGGATCAGCCCCTGGAGTTGACAAAATTCCAGCATTACTAATCAAGAAGAATATAGATGCACTAAAGATATCACTTCTATACTTAATTAATTGCAGCTTTTTACAAGGAGTTTTCCCGAATTCCTTGAAAGTAGGAAAAGTTGTGCCCATTTACAAGGCTGGACCCATATTAGTTATAGGCCTATTTATTTAGTCAGTGTCCTATCTAAAATTATTGAAAAAGCTGTCAGACTGCAATTTGAAAAATATTTAATTTCTAATAACATTCTATACAAAAATCAATTTGAATTTAGAAAGAATAAGAATCTTAATGACATCCTATTTCTCTTGACTAAACAAATACATGTTTGAAGGGAGCAGCTGGGAGAAAGTGTTCAACTCAGCAGAACTAGGCTGTCACTACAAAAAAATGGTTTGACCAAAATCGCCTTACTATGAATTTGAATAAAACCAAATACCTTCCAATTTTGATAAGAGCTAATGGCAACCCAGTTGGCCTGGACTTGAGATTGCATACTTGTGGCACCCCAAATGATTGTGCTCAGTGTGATTGTATCAAGTGTGTTCATGAATACAAATATCTGGGTATAATATTTGACAGTACGTTAAAATGGTCTTCTCATGTACAGTACATTAGAAACAAATTAAGAAAATTTATATATGTTTTTTTGACTCTTAGCAGGATACTTACACCAAGCTTTATCAAGCAGGTGTACTATGCTTACATTCAGTCTATACTACAATACAGAATCATGGCTTGGGGCGGCGCTTATAAAACAGTTTTAACTCCACTATCAATTGCTCAAAAACTTATCATAAAAAGCGCTCTTTGCAAACCCCATAGATGCCTTACAGATGCCTTTGAAGAGTTTTATGTTCCAAATGTCTCCCAACTTTACATTAGAACCCTGGTCCTATACATCAATAAGCATAAATCCTCAATCTAATATTAAAACTGGCACTGTATTTCACTTTTATATTTTGCTTTACTCACTTATATTGGAGATGATTGAGGGATGCATTTCACTTCTGAAAAGAAGCTTTATCAGCCTGCTGCCAGGGGTCATGCTTTGTTGAGGTTAGGATGAGTGGCCATTATGTAGTTGAAATTGCGTTTGATTTGAATTGTGTTAGTTCGTTGAGTAAGTTGGTTCTATCGTGTTTATGGTGTTTGAATATTTCATATTGCTCCAGTGTATTTAGTTTGTGACTTTTGGAATGTGTGTAAAATTTCGAAGTCTGTTTGGATGTTATTGTGTGAGTGTTCAGTGTTGATTAAGTGATCTGCAAATGTTGAGTCAGAGTTGGAATGTAGTGCTTTGTTGTGTTCTTTGTATCTTGTGTTGAATGATCTGCCTGTTTGTACTATGTAGTACTTGGGGTATGTGTTGCATTTGAGCTTATATATTCCTGGTTTGTTGAATTTGTGAATTGTACTGTTTTTTAGGTGAGCTGTTTTTTGTTGGAGCTGATGTTTCAGGTTGTTTGCTGTTCTGAATGCTGTGTTAAATCCGGATTTTTGGAAGATGTAGGCTATTTTGTGTGATTTTTGTTGAAATATGTGAGTGTGGCAATTCTGTTTTGCCTTTCTTAGTAATGGCGAAGGTGATATTGTGGAAGGTATCCATAATGAATAATAAGACGAAATTGTCACAACCACATTTATTAAAAGTTCGAGAAACTAGTTTCGGTTGTTACACCATTATCAATCTCAATCAAACTCATTTGATTGAGATTGATAATGGTGTAACAACCGAAACTAGTTTCTCGAACTTTTAATAAATGTGGTTGTGACAATTTCGTCTTATTATTCATTACAATTCTGTTTTGGTTTGCTGGTTTTGGATTTTTTTATTCAGGACTTTGTCTACTAGATTGGTGTTGTATCCGTTTTGTTGTGCTAAATATTTTATTGTAATTATTTTCTTCTTAGTGGTCAGCTTGTGATAGTGGAACATTGAAGAGTCTATGAATCATGGAGTTAAAAGCAGCAAGTTTGTGTTGATTTGGATGGTTGGATGAGTTCTGAATGAGTGTGTCTGTGAGAGTTGGTTTTCTGTAGATTTTGAATTTGTGCAAGTTATTTAGTTTTTTGACAATGAGGTATAAGAAGTTTAAGGTGTAGTCTGTTTCATATTCTGCTGTGAATTGTAGTTTTTATGGGTTTTGTTCAATTGTGTTAGGAGTTGTTCACGCTGTCTTTGGTTTCCTTTTGTGTTTTTTAGTATTTTAGTATTCTCTATGTGCTGTAAAAATATTTCTGTTAGGATGCTGGTGATTGGGGATCCCATTGGTTGTCCTTCTGGTTGGGTGTAATACTTATTATTGTGGGTGAAGTAGTTTTGTGATGTGATGATTTTTAATGTCCCAGTCAGCACAACTATGTAAATTATACGTATTATTTATCTTCAGCCAAGGTCCATAGATGGTATATAATACATATTGCATTTGTATAATATACGTAAATAATACATCCAAATGTCCCACTTTTGATTGTATAATATACGTATATCAAGGTCAATCTATACATTCATTTGCGTAAATAATAAGTCTACAGTATATGTAAACAATACGTACACCATAGACATATAAGATACATATTAAAAACATCCCTAGTGCAACAAATTTACATATAATTTATGTTAATACATATAATATATGTAAACTTGATGTCAGTATATATCCTTTTCAAAATAAATTTAATGTAAATCATAGAGCTTGTCATACAAATGGATATTAAATGAACAGCCATCAATATAGATGAAATAGATTGGGTTTTATTAAAAATAAACAATTTTTGTTGGACTTAGGTACAGTACATTAAACATTAGATTTTTTTGTCTTATTCCAAATTCTGGTTCCTGCCTGCCTAAACCATTCCTGCAGGCGATTTTCAAAAATCTTGCTGGTGAATATAGTGCAGTGTGTTGCACTAATAACCCCTGAAACAATAATTTTTTAATATTAATGACAAATATATTAACTTTTCATGTGAAATTTAACGACTTGCAGTCAAATATTTGTTAAGAATAAGTATAACTCACTTAATCTGGCCGAGTGCTTTCGAATCTATGAGATCCATCTTCAGAGGCGTGGGTTCCTAGATCATCATGTCAGTTTTTTGGTTAGAAGTGTTGTGGTTTTTGTAAAATGTGATCAAAAAGTTTGTGAGATTTAAAATTTAGTTGTTCATTGAGAATGTTTTGTTTATTGTGTGTGGTGTGTTTGTATATTTCAAATTGTTCCAAGGTGTTGAGTTCGTGTCCTTTGAATTTTATATGTAGAATGTGTAGGTTGGTACTGATGTCAGTAAAAGTGTGTCCAGTTTGAATGATATGGTCGGCAAAATTCGATTCAGCTTTTGATGTCAGGGATTGAAAATGTTCCTTGTAACGTTGTTTGAATGTGCGGCCTGTTTGTCCTATATAGAATTTGTTACAATCAGAGCAGTTCAGTTTGTAGATCCCTGGGAGATCGTATTTTAAATCTCACAAACTTTTTGATCACATTTTACAAAAACCACAACACTTCTAACCAAAAAACTGACATGATGATCTAGGAACCCACGCCTCTGAAGATGGATCTCATAGATTCGAAAGCGCTCGGCCAGATTAAGTGAGTTATACTTATTCTTAACAAATATTTGACTGCAAGTCGTTAAATTTCACATGAAAAGTTAATATTAACAACGCAGTTCGTCATGGAACAAGAAATCCAGGACAAATATATCTTAACTGAATACTTTATTACTTTGAAAAAAATTAAATAAAAAGAACGCTGTAGTGGCAGATGAGTCACAAGAAGTTTCTGAACTTCACTAGCAAACCTGTCAACATTTTTCAAAACTCAACATCTATATCAACGAAAAAGTTGTAATTCTGATGTCTTCAGACAACATTTTTCAAGAAAATGTTTGTGTTTCTTGAATAAAAGCTGTGATAAGAGAAATTTCCTGTATTGTTAAATTAATATGTAAAATACACAACAGTAAATATATTTATAAGCTGACACCCAGCAGGGATAGTAACACCAATGGCATCATGAGATTTTATGGGAGAAATCATCTGTTTGCAAATAAAACACAAATTTAATTACCCCCAATTTTTATTCATGCAGTACTGTATTCCAATTTAAATAGATCAAGTTCTGTAGTGTTATTATTGTTTTTATTATTATTACTGTAGAACCCTTTAATATGACCTTGGGAAAGCAAACTGCTCAAAATAAAGTGACCATGTCTGACAGTCCATCACACTTCCATCACCACGACCGGCACTGCATGGTGTCTTGCTCATCCCCAATTATTGAAAGTGTTCAAGGGTGGTTCCAGGAGTGCTGGTCAAGGGAGTTTTGATTAAATTTCCATTTATGACCAATAAGATGTAGCCAATTTGCCAGTTTTTGATTGATAATACACAATTGAATCACCAATTTTACCTGATAAAACACTTTCCAGCCATTTTTTTGATTATTGAATGCAACAATTAATTGCCAAAAAAATGTGGCCCGATTGCCATTGTAAAATTAATTAATTTTTATGATTAATTCAAGTTCAATTTCCATTTTTTGCATATGTGGCTTTGGTCAAAAACCCTTTTTGGCTAATAATAACACACATTGCAGTTGTCAAATCTGGACTATAAAATGTGGTGATTCATTTTTTTGGCCATAAAATTATGTTAATCTGCCATTTTGCTTATTTTAGTCAATAACAACTTCTGGTTGGTGCATTTACCCTCCACAATGCAGTCCAGCTGTCCAATAATTTTTGGCAGACAGTATGCATGCAGCTTGGTTGTTATAGTTAAATCAAATTATTTTTCATAATAAGGCTTAAAAGAAATATTTAGGAAACTTGCTTTAACAAAATAATACATCCAAGAACATTTTACATTACACTGGTTTTGACAGGAAGTAAAATTCAGTTTAGGGTTTTAATTTTTTTTAATTTATTCTGGAAAATAATCTGTAATTTGATAGTAGAATATCTTTTACTTACTTTCTTTCTTACTTACTTACTTTCTAAAATCAGAAAATCAGAATGATTGAAAGCTTGTTCAAGTCTCTCTTGCCTTTCCGCCCCTCCCAGCTTAAATGAACTGCAACTTCATTGGTGAGCAGTCTCACCAGGCTACTTGTTACAGAATCCTCTACAGAATTCCCTCCAATTTTCATGAGGAACTCAACCTGGAAAACAAAAAGTATATTGTAAAAATAAAAATTACACATAAATTACGGCAGTACAAGTTAAGCTGGTTTATTTTGAGAGATTGGCAGTTCTTTAAAGTAATAAAAATACATTTAGGCATTAGGCCCCACTAAATTGTCTAAAATGGAAGACAGTCTCACAGACCATCTTTTGTTTTATATAATTTTCAGTGTTGTATCAAGCTTTTTATTCCAGAGGGTATTTTAGGGAAGTAAATCCTTAGGAGTTGTTTTAGTCAGCACTACATTTTTAGTATTTTTTACAAATCTTTTATTTGTTTACATATTATTTTAGTACACTTACATATTCTAGTGTATGTGTGTTAGATGTAAAAAAGAATTATACTGCAGAGTTATATGTAGGGAGATAAGATATACACTGTCACAATACAATTAGATATGCAACACAGTAGTCTAAGTAAAGGTAAAAACAGTTTTGGAGTTATTAGTTCAAAAATATTTAATAATGTACACAATTTAGTCATTCAAGTTGAGATCCTATAATTGGTTAACCCTGAACCCTTTCTATAGCTTGAGTGAATACTTTGCCCTGAAGTCAGTACACTTTTGATGGACACTCAATACCAAATAGGTAGGCCCACTATCTCTAAGAAACTTTATTTTAACTAGACAACACCTAGACCAAAGCCTAATAAACCTAATACATAAAATGTAGAACTACTTAATGAAACTTTATTTGTAATTGCACAAGAACACCTTATACACCAACACTGCACCCACCCACTTCAAAGTAATAAGTCATAGGTAATAGTCATAGGAACGCTCTGATTTATGTACCCAGTGGCGTACCGATAATGGAGCGAGTGGAGCAGTCGCTCCAGGGCGCAAGGCTGTGAGGGGCGCCCCGTTCTTTAGAGAAAATTGCTTTTTACTTACAAAAAATGTATTAATATAATGAAGGCCAAAAGAGTAAAATGCAACACAATTTTAAAAAAATCGTATGTATACATTGCTGTGCATTACTAAAGGGAACATTCATGTCAAATTTAAAAGAAATTGGTTCACGCGTTCAGCCGTAAATGCGTTACAAACAGACAGAATGCAAAACGGTCGAGTCAAAAGAAGAAAATAGTCGAAAGTACCAAGCCAAAACAATTTAAATTGGGTGACAAATAAAGGTATAACAATTTCAAGTAATTGAATGAAGACTTTGAACTTATTCTGGAAAAATAAATCCACAAGAAGTTAACTGGTTCTTATATTAACAAGAACAGGACTGAAATACACCACTTTTGAATCCTATTTCCAAAATATAAGAAAAATTTTGTAAGAACGACAAAATGATAAAAAAAATAACTGCAAATGAATTTATAGAAAAGAGAAAAAATCCAAAACAAGCTGTTTGGAAATTGATAAAAGCAGAATCTGGCCTGGCAAAAAATCATTCATTGGAGATTCGCATCTCTGACAAATGAGGTGTAGTAAGAGGCGGGAAAAAGCTGCTGATTCATTAAATGACCACTATATTAGTATCAGCCCAATCGGGTGGTTGAGTGTAAAGACTGATTTTTTTTTTGGGGGGGGGGGGGGGGGGGGGCATCGAAAGACCCTTCCGCTCCAGGGCGCTTGAAACCTCGGTACGCCACTGTATGTACCTCCTTAAACCTTGGCCTAATACGCCCCCATTGGTTTCTATTACTAAGAAGATGGACATTGAAATTTGCAGGCCTAATATTGGCTAATTTGTAATATTTTCATTTGATTATATATTGTAGGATGTCAGCATAACTGTACCCCTTACATCGTTTATATAAGGTACATAATGTTGACATATAACAGTAAATATAGGCTATAAAATGAAATATAACTTATAACTTAGGCTACTTTTACAATGCTCTGTGGAGTAAGGTTTTGGTTACTTATCATAATGTAAAGACATTGAAATTCATCATCAAAACAAATGATTTTACAATATTATACATCATACTCACCTAACCTATCTCCACAGTGCTGTAAAAATAGATAAGTGAAGCCAATTCCATTTTAAATTTAATTTAATGTTCAAACCACCAGAACAAATGATTCAATAGCCAACTTATTATATTATTAATTTCGATGTAAGCTATTGATATTGGTAAGCTCAATATTTCCAATCAGATAAGTTAAGTGTGGTACAAGTACAATACTCCACCCACAGCAGAGACTGAAAACAGATTTCAGTGGAAACTGTCAGTTGGGATAAGTTACCTAGAAGTTTATATGTTGATCAACCAATAGGCCCTAACCCTATTTAGTTTTAGTTTTGATTATCTAACATCAATAAGTTTATTCAACCCTGCAATTGATATGAAGCTTGAACTTAAGTGTTTGGATTTTTGTATTTGGGGCTAAACAGTAGGCCTAACATACAGAAACCTAACCTAAAAGACGTTTTTATAAGTTTCTTGGATCCTTTCGAAGCCAATAGTGACATAAGATTCAGTTTCTTTTTATACATTATGAATAAATACAAAATAATAGCCTACGTTTTCCACACTTACCTTGAACGAATAATTAATTGTCCTTAGTTTGAACTCTGAAGAACAGAACAAACTAATTTCTCACTTCACCTGCCAGAACAACAGTTCTTGAAAATTGACCTCAAAAATACACTACTAACGAACTCAAACTATAAATATATTGAAAAGATAATTAATATTATACATATAATGAAATTAATGTACAATAATTAAACGATTTATTACAACTAAAAGCGAGGGCAAGATCGAACAGAGCAGAAGTAGAAGCGTGTCTGTGTCTGTGTGTCTCAAAGTCGAATGATCGAATGATCCCCAGAATTGTGGAATGGTGGTAGCTTGGAAAGACAGACTCTAAATCAAAATGGACGACACCTTTATTCTGCACCAGCCAACTCACTACCTTCGTTCTAGGAAAAAATTTCTCTGGGGCTGGGGAAGTTTAAGCTGTCTAAATTGTAAAAACAACTGAGATAAATATTAAGTATTGCCATGTAAATATTTAGTCAATCTCGAATATAAATAATATATATAGTATATGTATAGCCTATCTTAATACATACCATATACATAACATTGACTTATTCTGTACTCATACCAGAATTTGTAATAGAAGCATAAAAGGTTATAAATGCATTCTCCAAGCAAAAAGGCTATTGCTTTTCACTTGTTTTAGTTTTCTCAAAATACTACATTAATTTCATGAATGTCAACCATGATTCGTCGAATTTATGTATACAATACATTCCAGATTCACATGACCTAAAATTGACCTATTGACTTAAACTATACGTATACTATACGGTTTGTGCTGACTGGGGTCTCTATTAGTTCTTTTGTGTGTTCAGGTGGGTTGTTTTGTACTTTGAGTATGTTCCCTATTATGAAAATGGTTTCAGTTACTGGAATTGGATAATAAAAAAATCATATCATTACAATATATTCTGGTGATGTGAGGCACTGATGATGTTTTGCCTCAAGTAGGATAAATTAAAATTTCTTGTTTATTTTAAATAGTTCTGTATGTTGTTAAAAGTGGAAATATCTACTACTCTACTCGTATTTTGTCATGGATCAACTAATAGAAATTTTCATTTAAATACAGTATTCCTTTTTGTATAACATTTCATTGATTTTTGTACTTGATTATTAAGATTTCAAACTTTGCATAGATTTATGCTTTATAATTTGGCTTTGATGTTTCGTCGCAATTTAGTCTGAATAATTTATGAATTATTATATACTAATAACTGAAGAATTATTCGTAGCTAACAAGAAAAATATAGTAAAAGTATAAGTGTAACTTCCTCACAAGATTCCTCTGGAAGTACATAACCTCGCCATTTGAATTGCTTTTAATTCTCTGGTAAAATTTGTTCGATGTTTTGAAATAATTATTGCATTGCGTTCAATGTCAAATGAATAATAATTTTCAAGTTTTTTAATTGCCTTATTCTTGATAATTAATAATTTATTTCAATTATAGGGCAGCAGTGACGGCCGTAGCATGGCATCCATATGCGAATTTCATAGCCAGCGTTGGTCGCAACAGGCAAGCAGTGGTGTGGGCCGACTTGTGATCCCTTTTAACATTTTGGACAGCTCTCTGCTTTCTAGATTCTTTTTCTAATGAAGTGACTTCCATTTATAAACTTATATCCACTTATACCCATCTAGCTAAAAAATTTTTTAAATTTTGGATAAGTCTTTACTTGGACAGTTGAAGTTTTAGTGGTGTCCTAGACCATAATTGAGTAAAGTAATAATGTGTACATAAGTAATGTATGGCATTCAGTAAAGAGAAAGAATTCAGAGAAAATTCATTTCCATCTTAAGCCATTTATGAAGGTATCCAGAAATTGTAGATGAGAATTAATTAGTTATAGTGTATGATATTGAGAAGTGATAAAGTATTCAAAACAGAATCAATTCCTGAATCAAATCTGAGGACACTTGTGAGGGAATTCACAAATTTTAGGTGATTAGTAATACTGCATGGCATCAAGTATAGAGAAAGTATTCAACATAAATTCAACTCCAATCAAAATTCTGATACTATCTGAACTTATACATCTGAGCTCAGTGAGGAAAGCAATCACTAACTACCTCACTCCTCGTTTGTGTAGTACGCTCTTTGAACTAAAACAAACGTTGAGGTCTGAAGAGTCACCTACAGTCGAATCGGCTATGGTGCTTTATACATACAACTGAACTTACCATACGTTAATATTGACTGTTCATTGAACAGTGGAAAATCATTGTGACCAGTTTTTGACAGTTTCCAAATCCATTCAAGGAAGCAGATGTTTGTAACGTTACTGTTACAAAAACTTATTACAATTGTGACTTCAGTCAATTTAAAATCCATCTCAAATAATTTATCAAATAGTTGTAAACTGATAAATTTGAAGCAGATGTTTGTAACATTACTGTTACAAAAACTTATAACAATTGTGACTTCACTCAATTTAAAATCCATCTCAAATAATTTATCAAATAGTTGTAAACTGATAAATTTGAAGCAGATGTTTGTAACGTTACTGTTACAAAAACTTATAACAATTGTGACTTCAGTCAATTTAAAATCTATCTCAAATAATTTATCAAATAGATGTAAACTGATAAATTTTGACAAGTAACATACGTGATTCATTGACTGGGAATTTTAATTTAAAGACAAATGTGAATTTTTTGAGACCCGTCTAAACGGACGTACTTAGTGGCATAGAGCGGCTTCATATAGCAATCTAGACTCTTGGTTTACGAGTTGCACACTCTAGCAAGTTTTGAATCGCTCTAAAGCAATAAGTTGTTGCGTTCAGACGAGTCTTCATAGTGAATTGAAAAATATATATTTCCTAAATCCCATGTAGAACAGATTTAAAATCTCATCCATTTTTGTAAGTGGTTATTGGAATATATAACTCAGTATTATTGACCATATAGGTTGGAGATATTTTTAATAATGTATTTTTTCTAATGTTGTTTGAATACCTATCACATTGATATTTAATTTTTTCAAGCTTGTAGATCATTTAAATCAATTAAAAATTCCAATTTGCTGAGAAAATTCAATGTCTAATAGATTGGTATCACATGAAACCAATTTAACCCCACCATAAATTTTCTTAAAACTTTCAACTATATCTCACAATATTTTATATACGATGTTTTACAACTTGAAGAGCTTTAGCATAAATATTATTGGTGGATGGGAATTGAGAAGTTGTTTAATCCAACAATTTTTGTTTCAGACATCACTTTGAGAAGCTTTCAGATTTTATACTGTTGAATATGATATGTTTTAATACTTAATATCAATTCTGTCATATTTGTTGAGCTGAATTTTAGTTGTACTGTAGACTTTCTCAAGAAATATTATGTATAGGCTAACTAATAATTTAAGATTGATGATATTTCAATGGCGTTTATTGATATTAGTTTTATTTGTTTGATACTTATTGTTAATCAACTTTTTTTTATTCTTATAACATTTGATAATATTTTCTATAATAATAATCTGAATAAATATTTTATGAAATTATGCAGTTTGCGATTTGTATTGTGGGACATCAACCTTCTTCATTTTCTTCAGAAAACCCTCCTGCCTTTCAGCGTTGAGTTATTGGGATCCTCAGTTCATATCCATACTTTATCCTTTGGGCATCTCCGAGTTCCACCTATGATCTAAACATTCCTGGGTTGCCCTCTACTCGGGACAGCCGCCTAAAAATGATCAGTGGTCCAGAATTGTGATCATGGACTTACAATTAATAACACTACAATAATTATCTTTGATGTGATTCAGTGAAAATTGTTTACTGTAGTTTTCATATAACTTGGCAGCAGTATGTTGGGTTCAGATATGGCATGTCCCATCTGCTACACGCTGCCAAGTTATATGAATACTACAGTAATTCTAATAAATCGGTACAGCTTTAAAATCGTATAATAATATAAAATTATTACAAGACTTTATAAAGTTGATAAAAATATCCCACACAGCACAAGGATGTCCTCAAGATATCCCAAGAATATCCCACAAGAATATTGAGAATATCCTCAGGACATCCCATTATATCCTAAATAAACCCCAGGGATATTGTAGGGATAACTGAATGTCTGACCAAATCCCACAAAGAAGATCCAGGGGATATGTATGGGATATCCTGGGGATGAAATATCCCACCCCGGGATTTTCTAGTGGATATCTTCAGAATATTCCTAGAATATCCCACTTTTAGTTTCCAGGGATATCCCAGAAAGGATATCCCAAATAAAACCCAGGGACATCCTAGGGATAAGGAAAAACTGTCCAAATCCCACAGAGGAGACTTTTCTTTTAGCCTATTGATTAGAAAAACGTTTCGCAGTTGGAGGGTCAGAAAGCTCCTCTGTCCGGAACTGGAGGAATTCTGCATATCCCATCTTTCTCTATTTTGTTATTATCTTTATAACCCATTTCTTTCTTCCATCATGTTTCTCATTTCTTGTCCGCTCCTACATCATGTCCCTCCTGGTATGTCAAGAGTGGTCTGCCCCTAGGTCTTCTTCCCACCCCTATCATATCTCTTTTGTCAAGCTATTGACAGATCATTATTTTTTCAAAATAATTAAACAAGGTTCAATCATAATAATGTAAATTGTAATTGGTCCAATAAGGTTCAAAATTGACTGCAATCATTGTTGAGAACATAATTTATTTTTTAGGTATGGTACAAATAACAATCACAGTGAATGATAAAACAGTAGAAATGCGCTTCCTTCATTCATTCAACAATTCCCTCACAAAAGCCAAAGCTAACATAATTTCATTTCCTAGTCTTATAATAATGTGTGCATTATTTGGATTCAGGAAAATCGCAGAGGTATTTCGTTAACAGTTGAAGACTATTTCAGTAATAGTTTCGAATAGAATGTTCGATTTCGTTCTTGTCGTGGAAGATATAAAACTATCAAATTTTAATGTAATTACAATTTTTACACTAATGGAATACGACTTTATCAACAGTAGTCTAAATTATTCAGGTACAACAACTGACACATCAATAACCAAACTCTTGTCAACTAACAAAATCATTATCGTTTCTTAGCAAATATATTATATATCCTAAATGTCATAAATATTAAACATTACATTTTTACAAAGGCCCTAGTTGTGAACACATAAAGTACATTTATCGACAAATTTGTACTTTTCTAAATTTCTCTTCAAACAAAATATTATCTAAACATATCTAAAAGACAACACTTCAAACCGACTTAAGTAGATTAATGGTTCTATTCTATCACGATAATCAAGATGGGATGGAATCACAGAACATTAAATAAAGTATTTTAGGCTAGCAAATGTATTAGGAGTAATGGAAAATTAATATTTCTTTGACATTCCCATGGATTTTTTCATAGATTTTACACTTACCTTGAAAAAAAGTTTTTATAAAAACTTGAACGGTTTTTTTATATTACTATTGGTGCTCAACAAAAGTCCAACAACTTTTGGCATAATCATTTTAACATAATTTATTAAGAGACATGTCCACTCCTGACATGGTATAGTCAGATGTCTGATCAAAATAATTTGACAATATTGACAGTGTAATGTCAAAGAATTTCACAACTCTCTCATAAATTACAAATATATGTAATAAGTGGGCATACTCCTTCAACTTTTCTACACTAAAAACCAACTTTATTTAGTGCTGTAAGAAGGAAATTTTTACGTTTCATTTCATTCATTACACCAGCTAGAACAATGATGATAATATTATAAAACTTTTGTTGCTTTTATTTGGTAAAAAACAAGAAATATAAATATTTTGAATAAACTAAGTTTTGTTATGCATTTTGGAGAGAATATCATGTTATTATTATTATTATTATTACTATTAATGTTCCTTCTAATGAAGTACTGACTCCTTGGCTATTGTTAACACTCTCATGATTGGCTAATGGGATAATAGGTGAGAATACTCTTATCATTACATATCACGTCAACCAGAGTTGATGAATGACACAATTTGCAATCCACAATCTATAATTACCATTAGGAAAAGACTCAGTACATTAATACCATCAGTCTGAATTATGCATCAATCTGCTATCAATTTGGGGTTTTGCTAACTTTTTACAAGTTCCCCTCTTTCTATGTTTCAATTTTGTGGAGGAAAATCCCCTCTGGAACCACCATTGAGTCCCACTAACATTACAACACGTATATGGATTTCGTGATCCATATATCAAAATTTGCAATATGTATTGATGGTAGTGTGAGGTCCCCTAATCGGCGGTTTTGAATAAGTGAGGCATTACACATGCCTAAAGAGTGATCAAAAAGGCAGGTTCTCTTGAGAGATTCTTCATTTGGTCATCGCGTATAAAATGGCTTTTTTGAACAGGCTTTTAGGAAAAATGAGACCACTAGCTCAGCCACTGTCTTGGCAATTATTGTAGTATTGGCTTTTAAATGAAGGAAACAGAAGAATCAGGTATGCACCAAATTTTGTGTAGGCTACTAGTGGGAAGTTTACTGAGTCTTTCAATGTTTCAATACTTTTTAATAAAAACTGCACATTTTTCAACAAAGATTCTGATTTAATTTGTGAATACCAACAAAAAGGAACGCATGAGGCAGGAACTTCTTTCTAATAAATATTTTTCAGAATATTTTTCGTTACTGTGTTTGAAAAGTCGATTTCGAAGTTGGCCAACCTGAACCAAACAGCTGATCAAAGTATCAACTACAAAGTAGTAAACAAAAACCTTCTGCTGTCAATGGTAATGTTCATTGTGTGCATTGAAGTTATTATTTATTTACTGATTGTGATCGTGAAAGGTTTCAAGTATTTGGCTTATAAAAGGTAGGCTATTTTTGGGCTCACTCTAATTCAGACCCCTACGTGCTTTGAGTATAAAATTTACATCGTTATCGATAAATCGTGTAATACTGTAATGGCTATAACCTAACCATATACACTTACAAGATGGTGATGACCTAACTGCGAATTACTACTAATTAGTAAAATAGTTTATCGATATCATCATGATAGAGTACATCGAGTTCAGAATTATCCCTAACTTGCAATTTCATCTCTTTTCGTACACTTTTTCAGTGCACAAATTATGGTTTTTGCTCATCACTGATTTGAATTGATATCTTGATTAGTTAATGACATCTTGTTAATATCCTCAATGCTTGAAATAGCTGATTTAGCTGAGAACATAGTCTTTTTTGCTAGCCAATCATAGCGGTCACCCTTGTGCAGCCTAAGCGCATCTGCCTGAACAAATAACTAACACGGCTCGTATTAAATCTTTTCCATCAAATATTTTAAGTAAGGCACAAATTGCAAATTTCCTCATGGATCCAAGGATACCCCACCTACTTAAAAGTGGAAATATTCATCTAGGCCTATAACTTGATAATTTTTTAATGATCTTATTTGAACTTTCTGTTAGTGAGCATTACAATTTTAATTTTTGTGAGTCTGTGGGAGTGGATGCTTCTCATATTCTTCACCCCTCACATACGTTCGAAATTTAATTCATTTTAATAAATTGTTTTTTATTAGACTATACTTTTATTGTGCATTTATTTTGATTTTGGAGTAATGTTTATCGGTTCAAACCTATTGGTCATTCATTTTTAGCTAATGAATGAAAACAAGAGCTGTAACTTATTGTAGAGTTCTATTGAAAAGACTTAGTTGATATTACTTCATTCAGTTATCCGATTAAATTAAAACTGACTTAATTTGAAATAAATACTCATATTTTGGGTGAAGATCGTTTCGCTCTAATCTACAAACATTTTGTGACATACTAGACACTGCTGGTATGTGAAAGTGAACACAGTCGTCATACAAAATGTGAGTATTTCCACTTTAAAGTGAGATCTGTTTTAGTTGAATAGTGGACAATTATTTTAAATTATTTGTGAAAAGAACAACTAAATTTCAATTTTTAATCCAAACAATTTATTAGTAACTACATTGCAAAAGGCATCTGTTAATCCCATTGTTAATACTTTTTGTACGATTGGCACTAGATTTCATTTTATCATTATTCCTTCTATAGCTTCATACTGTTTTATGCTTGATTTGTGCTTGTGTTTAATTTAAGTGTTATTTCCAATTTTAACTGATTTGCGAAAAATGATTTGATGAAATTAATATTATTACCACTACTGTACTACCATACCTTAGCAAACAGAATCATAACATTTTACTAATTCTAAATCACAAATTTATTATTCTAAAACTGGAATTTCTAAAATCACATCATCGGATTCAACATTACAACATAATTATATACAAGATCGCTTACACAACAATTTAACTGTATATACAAATAAAACAGCTTTACTGGAACGTTCTGCTTATGACTCATTACACATTAAACTTGAAAAATAGTTTTTCAAGATATTTTGAACAATTTTCCTTTTAAATCTTACTGGGTATGGTAACTTCAATGACAATGCGTCTCTAAAGGAAAGGAATAACTTTCAGACAATATTCTGGTCATTAAAGTGGGCACCTGGGCCTGGGTCCCCCTAACACAGTGTGCAAATTTTAAATTGACCAAACTTAAATTAGTTTTACGATGGAGATAATTATTTGAAATAGGCTATGTTGATTCGCTGTAAGATCTCTACAAACTTTTTACTAGCTAATACTTTTGGATTGTCAACTCAACCTGAGCTCAATGGAATGTATGGACATAATATTTGTTATAGAAACTGTTGAAAAATAACTTCCTCGTCTGATTATAATATTCGATTTATCAAGCGGTCACTGACCACCTCTCAAAGTGGTGTATGGACTTGTTATACTTATGATTTTTTTGCTTTATTTGATGCATATTAATGCTTTTTTTTCGGAAGTATCAGGGAATTCAAACAGGTTCTTCGAAGAGCATGAATAACGTTGAAGAGCATGAATAATGTTCTTCGAAGAGCATGAATAATGTCTATCGCTTTTGCCGATTTCATTACTGTTAAAGGAAATAATTTTTTGATGCCTCATGAAAATTATCAAACCGTAAGCAATCTTCATTTTTGATTAACTCAATTTTGATAAATATGATTCACTTTTTAGTTTATCAACTTATTGTAGGTTATGTTTGGAGAATGTGACTTGAGTTTAAGAAATATGTTCTCCAATTCGAACTACTCTAGTTCTAATATGCTCATCGTCATCACTGGTTTTAATAATCTAGATCTAAGTAAACGGAAATTTAGGTAATGGGGAAGACAAGTTTATTGTGCAATATTACTGGCCATATTATAAAATCTATACTTCTATTTAAAATAGTGTTATTTGAAAAATATTACAGAGAGCGCAGAGAACACAGAACTTACCTGCAATAAATGGAAGAATGTTTTTGACGCTTATCTTGCTATCTTATATGCTATTTTATGGTAACATTAATCGCAACTGTATTGTATACAGCTGAATCGGATTGATGCAGAAAGACTACCCATTCTGTAATAATTATTAAAATGTTTATTTCTGGATAGTGTCAAGCAATAGATAAATCAATAGAAGATAGTCTTATTATGTTTGAAGTATGTAGTTGATGTTGTTTTTCAGGTTATCCAACACTTTTTTAACGATAATTAATGAAAAATAATACAAATTTTGATTTGAATGGCAAGAATAACAAATGACTTGAAACTGATACCGGTATCTAAAAGAAAGATTTAAAAAATCGAACAGTAATTTCACAGGTAACTTGAAAACATTTTTGTTTTCTCAAATTTAATAAATGCTTGATAATTTGATACAATAAAATATAACGTTTCAAAACAGTGAATTCAATTAAATTTGACTAATTTTTAATTTGGTTTGTAAAAGAATTCTTCATAAGCTTATAGCTCCTACTCTTGATGTTTAAGGGAATGTACTATTAACTTTTTGTTGTAAATTTAACGATTTGCAGTCAGTTTTATAGATTGTGAATAAATGTACTCACACTTGGCCGAACGTTTTCGAGTTGAAACTCATCTTTAAGGCCTTGTTTCAACAACCCGAAAACGTTCGTATAAGTGTGAGAACATTTATTTCATATTCACAATCTAAAACTGACTGCAAGTCGTTTAATTTACGACAAAAAGCTAATATTAACAATGTTATGGGACAAGTAATCCAGGAATGTACTAATTTAGTAGATTGAAACTAAGATAATTGTTGTTTTAACAATCTTGATTTATTCTGTTCAATATTAGCTATTATTCTAGGGTTATTTTCAGAATGCGGTATAATATTAATTCACCATTGTATGGCTGTTATTGTCTACACAAAATCAAATTATTCAAAATATCAACCGTTTTGATTTATTGGAATTTCGAGTTGAAGTGTCTTGAAAACAATTTCAAGATTTTTATCCATACTCTATTCAAACCATCTTCCTCTATTTGTTATTGTGTAACACTTGAGTATTTTATACTCTATATAATTTCCTCAGTTTTATCAAATTCTCTGCAAAATCAAGAACGTATTCCTCTATATCAAGCAAAAAATATTTATTACTATTGAAGATGACACCACGTAAACCTGAGGCTTGTGCGTGGGTAACTCTGGTGGGATTCAACATGAAAATGCCAGGACTAACTAGAAATCTCAGATCATTTTGATGGTCAGTAACTCTGATCACCTTAAAGGTAGAAACACATGAAACCATAGCATGCCTGTCCCGCCACATGCAGAACAATATTCTTTTATCAAACAGTTATCCAACAAAGCACAAAGCTATCTATTTATGCACTCATTATACTATACGATAGGTACGACCTGATAACTCTGACAGAGCCAGCCAGATCACACAATATTATTTATTATTTGTACACAAAACAGTTGATTCTGCACTCTTTTACTTTGCCGCATTCCAGCTGACTTTGTCGCACTCATTTTACTATGTCGATCTTCAGGTGCGCTAATTGTAATAAATGTGTAATGTGTAACTCGTGCTGAAATTATCTTTGCTGCACTCAAGAAACATTCCGCAGTCGCCTTCAGCTCGTGTGTAATGCATTTCTCTCATGCAGCAAAGTGCTGCTGTGCGCACTAGTTACAGAAATAGCTATTGTATGTATTGAAGTACGCCCACTAGACTGTTCCGTCACCGGCGAACACATGTGCTCAGTAATGATAGGAAAGTTCTAGAATGATCAGTTTTGGATTATAACAACCTTAATTTGGACAATTTTATGTTTAAAAACGGATTGTCATGTACCCATGGCTAAATGGCGAGGTGGAACTACCCATAAGGAACTCTTCCCACCATAAAAAGCCATACGCTAATAATGATAATAGTCCTAGAATCTGACATAGTCCTAGTATGGTACGGTTGAGTGTGTTTCTACCTTAACTAGTTTTCTTAAGAATCGTAATGTAAATAGTTTGAGTAGTCTTTCTGCATGCTTTCTTCTTAGAAGTCTTTCCCGATAATCGGTGCAGCACACTTTACCCGTGTAACCTGTGTCATTCGTGCAGGTTTTTACTTAACAGGAGATTATTGTGCGGCCCGGATAAATGTCTGATGAGTTCCTGAAGGGAGTCGAAAGTGAGCTGACAGAAGCAGCAGTTGAAGTGCCCGGCGTCGCCATCGCCGGTCGCACCGCCAGCCACACTGATCACATTCCGGTGCACCGAACACAGATGCTTCAGCAGGTGCGCCTTTTGCTTGAACATGGCCACACATAGCCGGCACGCGAACGGCTTCTCGCCGGTGTGAACGCGCAGATGCGTTTTCAGGTTCCAACTCATGCCGAACTGTTTGCCGCAGTACTCGCACCGGTATTCGCGCGCTGGTGTGACCGCCGCCTTTCCGCCTCCACCGCCCCCTCCCCCTTGTCCACCGGCGCCTGTGTCGCTTTCTTCTCCGCCTGTTGAGCAGTAACAACACCATTTTTTTTAATGTTCAATAATTGAAACTAGAAAATAATATAATATGGATGAAACAAGTATGCAGCAACATGAGGGATAGGAATCTTATAGATGGTGATTGGATAAACCGCAAAATATGGCAGATTCAGATTCAAATGACTTTATTTGTGTAAATTTACAATGTATTTGAATTAATTATAAAGTATTATTAATATTAGCAACTCTCAGATCCACTAGTTGAAGTTAAGTACAGTTGATTTTGAATCGTAAACATAATGGTTGAATAGTTTGAGTAGAAAAGTTTATAAATACAACAAATATATATTCTAAGGTATATTACAGCAGAAACTGTTTAAAAAAAATAAAAAACATAATGAAAATAGAGCTTGGATCTGAGAGATGAATTACACAAAGAGGCGAAGTCTTGGCCATTAAGGCCATTCTTACACTTAACCTTTTACCTCAACATGTCCTACTAGTTTAAATTGATTTAGATGAAATCGTCTAATACGGGTTATCTAAGTAAGATAAATCAATTCAAATGAGATAAATTTAAACAATTTTACATTTATACAAAAAATGAAAGCATATTGAAAATAATTTGTGGATTAAAAAAAGTATTATAAAAATGATTAGATTGTTTATTTTCAAAATAATTTAGATTATAGATAATAACCTAACCTAACTTGAAGGATTATAGTATCATTGATCATGCAGTTGCCTCAAGGCCGGACAGACGCTGCCATTTTCTCCAATAGATGTCTCCTCAGAGACAGGGAGAAGCCCACTCGGCTCTCATGATTCCTAATTGAAAGTGGGAGTAGATTCCAAGCACAACAAGCGCTAACAACAAAAGACTTAGTATAAAGTGTCGTCCGGTGATTTGGCATCCTAAGAGTTCTGTCACCATTTCTGGTGTGGGAAACGTTGTTTCTCCGACCTTCAGACACAAACTTAAAATCATTTTTAAAATATTTAGGAGTTCCACTATTGAGAATGCTTTTTAGATGGGATGCGAGAAACGGCTATAGCTGTAAAATAAACTCGTTTCTATATATATATATATAAAATAATTTAACATGAATATTATGTATCGTATTATTATTATACATTGTTTGGCAACAAAGTCGGTTCAGAAGAGACATTGGCTTGTCAGACCGCCATATTTGCCAGCTCATTTATAGCATCAAGTTACACAGAGTGCACCTAGGAAACGAACTAGCTTTACACCTAATGTTTTTGGTTATGTTCAGGCTTCATTGAAAATTCATACTCAATATTGTCACTTGGAAGAAACTCTCCCTAATTTGAATTTGAAGGAGATCCACATCGTTGTCTGATTGATATTTGGGATTAAACAGGTTTTGAAAAAGGTGCAATACCTCATATTTTGTAGATAGCTTTGGAACTCAAAACTTCCATGTTCATCATACACCAGATTTTACATGTAAAAATTATGTTTATGAATATGTTTTTAATAAAATGAAAATTACTAATTATCAGCTTTGACGTATCAGAAATACATTATATTAAAATGCAATTTACTTTGCAGACCTAATCTTATCCCAGTTATGAATAATTGAATTGCGTTCAATGTTTTGGGCTAGTGTTATAATTATTACACTTCAAATATGATAATTATAGTTCTTAAAATTTCTTACTTAAAATTTAAATATTAGATAAAAAATAGTTGATAGATAAATTATTTGAAAGATAAAGCCTGTCCGGGTGTTTCTAAATAGGAGATTTAGAAATATTGTAAATCTGGCAACACACTTTGGGTTTCATAGCACTTGTAATACAAACAACTATTAGGTTGTACTTTATTAGGAATAAGACATCAGAAGGTAATTTCCTGCTCAACTAGCTTGACTAGATTTTTACTAAATTCAATGAATCTAGTTCAACATAATGCATGTATAAATGTAACATCAAAAACGTTCAAGGTTTATTCAAATTGAGAAAGAACGAGATCTAAACTGCATCAAAATTGAATTGGAACAAACTGTTTTTGATTTTATATTTTATAGCATCAGTTTGAACAAATGCATGTTTGTTCATATTGTTTCATACAACTCGACCCATGAAAAATAGTTAATGATCTTTAACTTTCCAAACTCAAACCATTTTTGAATTTATTATACTTCCAAAGAAACAGCATTTAAGATATCTCATTTAATATAAAATAAATTTTTTTCAATTATATTATGAAAATTTAATATATAATACAGGTATAACTGCATACCTGTACTTTTAGCTGCTTTATATCTCCATCTTTATCAAGTGTACCTGAATTTTGATTAAGTTGAGTGTAATTTTGTGTTTTTCAGAACTGTATGCAAGGGCTAATACAAACAATGCCTGTGTCAAATTGAGTTTACCGGATTGTATCCAGTACGAATACAAAAATATTTTTGTGTTCACAGTTTTTGGTTACTTTTGATGTGCAAACATTTTGCTTGTAATGATATAGTTTAATAAATGCTGCTGGAAATGACTGTGGAATACACTTTCCCACTTTATGAAGTGTGAGCACCAGGGACAAACTACGCAGACTGTAGTGGCAACTCCAATTTTTCAAAAGGAAAATTTATCAGCTGAACGTTTTCATGTTCTATACACATTACACTATAGGCTAAGGGCAGCCGTACGCTTGTACAACTTCACTGCTACATTCTATCATACAAAGGCTGGCTTAATTCAATTCATTCGAAGTGAGCAAAAACATCAAAGAATTTATTATAAATAGAAAAGAAGTTCACGAACTAGATGTAAAAGCTGATACAATTGCAATATAATATCGGAGTCTATAATGTAGGAAGGACAATTAAAATTCAAACAATATAAATTCGATATGAAGAGCTCTCATCTACTTGATAAAATACCGGGAAATAAATTATCAAAATATATTCCTGGATTTCTTGTACCATGACGAACTGCGTTGTTAATATTAACTTTTTATGTGAATTTAACGGCTTGCAGTCAAATATTCATTAAGAATAAGTATAATTTACTTACTCTGTAGGCCGAGCGCTTTCGAATCTTTGAGATCCATTTTCAGAGGCTCTCAAAGCCTTTGAGAGGATCTCAAAGATTCGAAAGCGCTCGGCCTACAGAGTAAGTAAATTATAATTATTCTTAATGAATATTTGACTGCAAGTCGTTAAATTCACATAAAAAGTTAATACAAAATATATTATTTAAAAAATATATATTACCTAAAACTGTACGTCCAACTGATCAATCACTGTCATCCAACAAGTTACCCACGCACATGTCTCAGACCTATGTGGGCTACATCTTACAAAAAAGTTTACTTTACTGTAAGCTTCATTTACAGGTGAGAATTTTCTAAGTACAAATTTTCCTATTATTTTAGCCTTATTTTTTAGTTGAGGTAATGTATTGAAAAATCTTGGAGTCGAGAAACATAAATTCCTTTGGTCATTAGTAATTGTTCTCTTTGGCTCCCTTATCATTTCTGCTGCCAACCTTCAATTTATTGTGCATGAGGCAGCATTATAAAATACCTTTTCTTCAGCATGAAAAAAATTGTAGAGCTTCTTTATTGTTAATAACGTGGCCTGCTGAAACTGCTCCCCTGAAGGATAATATTGATTTTTTAGGTATAATTCTGTGGGCCCAATGTAGTAGCTCAAATACTGTAGGAAAGGCTTTATTATCACTTTCCCGGTGGTTCGGAACCCACCTAAAATAGTAGGTCCACCATGTTCCCCGTAACATGGCACAAACGGCGAGGTGGAACTACCCGTAAGGGTCTCCCCATCATTAAAATATGCTTAATATGCTTAATAATACGCTTATTATTTTTTGTAGGAAAGGCAGTTCTTCATGCGAATTTTTTATTATTCCAAATTCCTTCATTTCATATCATGAAAATCCATAGATATATTAATTAATATTATAGACGAATAGTGTAGTAGCTTTTTGTTGTAAATTTAACGACTTGTAGTGAATAACGACTTGTAGTGAATAACGACTTGTAGTGAATAACGACTTGGATTGTGAATATATAAAAAATGTACTCACACGTAACCAAACGTTTTCAAGTTCGAAAACGAAAACGTTCGACCACGTGTGAATACATTTTTTATATATTCACAATCTAAAACTTACTGCAAGTCGTTAAATTTACAACAAAAAGTTAATATTAACAACGCAGATCGTTATGAAACAAGAAATCCAAGAATAGTGTAGGCTATATCACATCTTTTGATACATATATAGTCTTCTGAACGGCCTTATATAGTAGCCATTTAATTCTCTACCAGAATATCGAGACAATGATATCGATATTCTGGTAAAGAAGCAAATATCTGCTATAAAACACTACTCTACATGCATCTAACAACGTGTTATATACACAACTTATATCACACTATCTTATTTAGACATATTTATGCTTGGAGTTCGTTATTTTTCTATGTTATCAGTATATTTATATGCAAATCACAATGTTAGGTTATTTCGGATCGGTAATATTGATTTGTATCTTTCTAAATGGCGGCATTTGAAATTAGGACAGGCAATCAATTCAGCATTCTTGTGATGAGAATGTGCTGTAAAATCTCACAAAGCGTAGCTTCAGAGTTCTTTTTTTTGAGGATGAAGCCCACATAGGTCTTAGACCTGTGCGTGGGTAATGAGTTGGATGATGGTGATTGATGAGTTGGACCTACAGTTTTAGGTGGGTTCCGAACCACCGGGAAGTGATTTTACAGCAGAGAACAGTGTCTTTTTTGTTGGCCAATCTAATCGGTCACCATTACAAACAGGTCCTACGAGGACGCAGCTTATCTCTATCTGATTGAACAGATACCTGCTACGGCTCTAGTGGATGTTTTTATAATAATAAGTCACCTGAAGGAGGAGGCTCGTCCCGGCCGCGTTCGGAGTGGGGTACAGGGCCGACGGTTGGCTGACACAGTCCCCATGGTCCCCAGGAGCTCTCGGCGTTGTTCGCGCCGAACTGGAAGTTGGATCGCGGCGAACCGGACGACGGCGGCAGCGAACGACTGTCCTCGCTCGGCGGACGATACTTTACTACTATTTCGTCCACTGTGTTCATCTGTAGAACACCACCGGGAGCAACGGGGTTCTAAAACGAATAATATCAATTAAATCATGAATTAAAATTAAGAAAACTTGATAAATAATGGAATACAATAAGTGAATAATAAACTGATACAATGGAGTATCCACGAACCGGACCGATTGGCATAAAATAATTATTATCAGTGTTATGCTGTTAGGCCAATGCACCATTATCAAATCGAATCGTTATTGCACAAAAACCGAATACAAATAATATACAATAATATTATTAATACAATTTCACATACATAATGAAAACAGTATTATCATAAATTTGTGCTACACGCCGACAAAAGTAAAACCTTGCTCGCCGACGTGCAGTCTTATCAACAGAACTTAACAAAATTCTCATTTAATATAGAACTAGCTTCAAACATAACAAAATTATACCAGATCATTAATTGAATGGAAAAATTTGTCCCTTATCCACATATGTAACTCCACATCTTAAACTTCTATGATCTCTATAAACATTTGTTTCTTCCCATTCAAATGCCATATGCCCGTTGAATATCCATTTTGTTTTTTTTCTTCTTCCTAATTCACAGATTGTATAGAATGCAATCCTCTATATTTTCGTTTTGTTGCTTTTTTAATATGACAACGGTTTAAAATTTGAGAAAAATTTCAACATTATTAAAACTAACATCGATCACTGTAAAGATAAGGTGAATAATTAGTGTGAGCAACCTTATATGCTTCAAATTTTTGTTTGTGTTCGAGGTGAACCAACTGTGCAATGTTATGATTCGCGCTAGCCTAACAAACCTAGATGCTATAGTGACGATATGTTTTTCATAAAAATTATTTTTATATTCCATCCCAAATTCCAAAATCAATAGGGACCTCGCTTAGAAGCTATATACAAAGTTTCAAGAGTTTAGAATCTACTTTTCAAGAGACTGATCATTTCAATAAGGCCCTGTCGGGTCTTTATCAAAATCACTTCTCATACTAATGAAAATAATTGATGGGAGCATACAGAATGATCATTAAGTCGCGCACATGTAATTAAACGTTTCTATAAATAGTAGTTTCTTAGTTTAGTAGTTTCTTTTACAAGTACAGTATGATGGTTTCTGCAAAATAGCATCCCATCTAGTACCGACAACAACTCCAGGTACCAATGAAATGGATACCAGCTACATCAAGTCTGTAGTTTGTTGAGTTTACTACTTTGTTAATTGACAAGTCACCAATCAAATGAGTATAACTCAGAATAAGATGTATTGTGACAATGAATGAATAAATAACAAGTCGTTTCCTCAAGAGCAGAAAATCAAGAATGGAGTTTATGCATTCAGTGCTGAGCGATGCAACCATTTTGAGCATTTTTGTAAAAAGTTATGGAATTTGTGTATATTGTAATAATAATAATTAATGTTTGTGAATATTTTTTTTTACTTTTTTACCACTCGATTGCCTACCGATGCGTGCGACTTAATGATCAATCTGTATGTTACATTGATGCCCGTTTGCATGTCAATCTAAATTTAATCCCTTCACACTGGCAAAACTGATGTTAGATCAGGGAAATTCCGTTGCACAAGGTATTATTCATGGTTTATAATAATAATAATATTTATTTATTTTACCAAATGATACAATAACATTCACAAATACATTACAATGTTCAAAATCTTGGCGCAGCCAGCAAAGTTAATACTTGTGCGCTAGCTGCGAGTTCACTGCAATATAAAATAAATTCATTCCATCAAGAAGCAAGAATCAATAACAGTGCAAAAGAAAATGAATAGCAAATGGTTAGAGGTAAGGTTGTATCCGAGTTGAAGAATTTTTTTTTATTTTTTCTCTTTCAAATTTGATAATTGTTTATAGAAATCAGCTACAAATATAGTTAATTATAATATCACCATTCAGCACTATCCACTTTTCCAACTTATTTCTCGAACTATGACTTAGTTTTTTATGAATGTAATGATGAGGAAGTTTGTTTATCAATTTTGAAGAAATGTACCAGAGTTGTCTCCTACAAATGTTTAAATCAGTTCGTGCCACTTCGTAAGTGATTATAGATGTACTGCGAAAGTTATATATAATATTTACACGAGGGATGAACTTATTTATCTTTGTTTACATTAATATTTTTAATCACATTCTTGACATATAGTTGTCTTAGATATAATACATCAAGCTCCTGAAATAATAGACTGCTTGGATAAAGTCTAGGTCTACCCAGCGCCGCCCTCAAAATGTGTTTTTGAACTTGAAAGATCTTGTTAAAATGGGTATTAAGAGCACCACCCCAAGCGGTGATACCATACTGGAGTATCGACTGCGCATAGGCAGAATACACCAGCTTGGTAATTTTCAAATTCTTCAGTTTATTTATTTTGTGGTATTTATAATATTTATATATTCTTTATATGGTGGTCCTATCTTAAATGTTGGTCTACAAATATTCCCAAGTATTTTGATTTTTCTACTTTTAGCAAAGCTGGACATTGACAATTTGGACTATTGCACTGATTATTATGTATCACTAAATTTCCAGGAACTACAGGTTGCCCTTTCTTATTGGCGGAGAAAGTCATAAATACACTTTTTTTTTATAAATGAATCCTTAATCACCATAATTCAGTGTAAATAATATGACAGAATATACTTCTCCTGTTCTTGGGCCAACCTTTGATGGGTTATCAGCGAAGAAGGGCGGTGTCGACGAACTAAGCAACTGGTTGTTGCGATGGTGTCTGTAGGAGATCTCGTCGATGTAGGACGGCGAAAACGGAACAAAGTAGGGATTCTGCGACGGCGCATTGTGGAATCCTGGGCGTCGTTTGCGGTGCGGCGTCACTACGTAGTTCTCGGGCGCCGTCTGCTGTTGTATCGCTTCTTCCGGTAGTTTGCGGTGGTCATCGTCCACCTTAAATAAAATAAACGAAATTATCTAATTCGCCGTATTATTACAATCAGAACTAATCAAATGACTCTTGGCTCATGCTGGAGTGTAGTATACAGATTTCTAAGTATTATTGGAATTATATTTTTTTCTATATATTAATACAAGTTTTGTGTGCAGTACCTAATAAATATAAAATTTTGAACATTTAGATATTGTACACTAGTAAGTAATAGTCATTTGATATGTGATGGAATTTTTTTTGTTTTGTCTGTATAAAATAATCATGATCATCATTATTCTCAAATTAAATAACAATAAATACCTTTTTTATAAACAAAAATAAGATCATAAGACCAAAAATAGAATCATAAAAATAGTTTTTTTCTTATTTTCCCCTTGGATTAAATTCGTCCAGGGTAGAGGAGGTGTTGATCGAACATACATTTTTTTGCAAATTAGAAAAAGCAAAAAATTGACAAAAATTATATGAAATATAGTTGCAACTTATTTGTAGAATTTTGGTTGATGTTGTGGAACTCCATAATAAAAGAATAAAACACTGTTAAATGTTGTCAATTCCACTTCTTTCTCATTTAACAGTGTTTTATTCTTTTTTTAAATATAGTTGCATTATCATTCTCCATCTCATCCCAAGTGGGGTGATGATCCATGTCAAGTGGGGTGAGGAGTAAATCCCATGCGGAATGAGCATTGTTTCACGGCCAGATGCCTTTGCTGACGCCAACCCTTAAGGGGCCCACACACTAGCGAGTATGGCTCGCGAGTAAGACTCGCGAGTCTGGCTCGGCGAGTAAGACTCGGAAGAAAATCACCACTAACGTGTTGTGAACTTCCCGAGTCCGGCTCGGCTACTTTTCAAGGTCGGCTGGAGTGCGCCCGTGTTAATTCTGATCCATATAGCTCATCTAATCTCAAAATCTTTAAATTACAATCAATATCTGATTTGGAAGGTCATTTTATGCTCTAGAGAGAGTATTGGTTTTGCTAAAATTTCATAATTCTTGAAATTTGATTATTATTATTATTATTAAGAAATGTTTTATTTCTTCTAATTTTTTCTGACATAAGAGAAAGAGATGTCAGAGCGTTTTATAACAATTATTTTCCCACCTCTAAGTATCTTTCTTATAGATCTATAACATAATTATAGATATAGATATAGATCTATAATTAGGGAAGTGATAGCCGCGAGGCGTAGCAGGTATCTGTTCAATCAGATAGAGATAAGCTAAGCTGCGTTCTCATAGGTCCTGTTTGTAACGGTGACCGATTAGATTCGCCAGCAAAAAAGAGACTGTTCTCTGCTGTAAAATCACTTCCTGGTGGTTCGGAACCCACCTAAAACTTTAGGTCCAACTCATCAATCACCATCATCCAACTCATGACCCACGCACAGGTCTCAGACCAATGTGGGCTTCATCCTCAGAAGAAGAAGAACGTCTACAATAAAATATGCAAAAGTGTAATAGGGGGCCCATAGAATTCAAAAGGTCAGATGAAATATAGGATTAATTTCATCTACGTTTTACTCAATTTTTATTTTTCAATTACTTCCATTTTTTCCAGTTGTATCGAAGTAATAATTGTTATATTGCAATTTATTAAATACTGTTATATTTATAATGATAATGTTATAATTATTATAATAATAAATATAAAACAGGCATTGGGCTTACATGCAAAGGGATGTATTATTATTATTATCATCATCATTATCATTATCATTCAATAATTATTTATTTATTTTATACACAATTTATCTGTTAGCAGCTATTATTATTGAAATTATTTTTTAGAATTTTGTTTTTATGTTACTGTAGGTATTTTTTGTTGAAAAAACAACATTCGAATATTTATTTGTATTGTATTAAAAATAAGCTCTGCACTGCAATATTATCATTTTTATTTTCTCTTGAATATTCAAGTTTTAATATACGGTTTCTTTTTTATTTTTCTGTTTATACATTAGTTTAACTTGGTAACTATTTCAGTCATAGTATTGTCATAGTAACAGTAAATATACAAACTTGAATAGATAACTCAATCAACTTATTTTTACGTCTTGTGAACAGTGCAAATAATAGCTTTCTGACGTTCTGCTATGTTATAATGAGTTGCCGAGCCTGGCTCGGCTCGGAAAACGTCCACTAACTAGCGAGTCCCAGCCGAGCCCAGCCGCGCTTGTAGCCCTGCGCGAGTCTGGCTGGGCTCGGCTCGGCTCGGGAGAAAAGAGCCCACTAACTAGTAATTTTCTCCCGAGTCCGGCTGGCCGAGTCTTACTCGCGAGCCAAACTCGCTAGTGTGTGGGCCCCTTTAGCCTCCAGACTGATAGTAACTAAACATTTGTTGGAATTTGAAAAGGATGTTTGTTTGTCACATAATTCCTTTTGCCCCATTAATATCAAGTCATAATACCATGACATAATCATGTGCATAACGTCCAAATTCGTAACACGGCATATCACTTTAGTACATTAAAGTTTGTTTCACACAGTAGTCAGGCAACCGGTGTTTATCCGGCATAATAACATTGTATCATATTATTCTTTAAATATGAGTGTGAAGGCTCCATATGGCACAATATCCCACTTATGTGTGAAACAGTCTATATCAATTAAGCAGCATATCATATTGTTATGCTTTTTTAAATTTTTAATCCCAACTAATCTATTTTAAACTGAATACTTGTCATACACAGGCTATTGTCCAAATTGTTGTAAAATTTCATCTGTGGTATTTGTCCTGCGACAAAATGACAAATGATTAAATAACAAAAAGTTACTTTTTACAGCTTACCATGGGCTTTTACTGTCACATATTAGGTATGCTATCTTAGTATGGAGTAATTCATCAAAACAAAACCTTGATAGGATGTTTTAAGATCCAAAAAAGCTGTTAGGTGTATGGAAAGAGTAAATAGATTAGATTCATGTAGGCCGTTGTTCAAGAGACTTGGTCTCCTAAATGTACACTGCTTATATGTGTATGAAGATACTTTATATGTAAAAAAGAGGGATATTAACCAAAATTTTGACGTACACAATTATAATACAAGAAGCCGAGCGAATTATCACTTGGTGAGTCACAATAGTAGCTTATCCAAACAAATACCTAGTTATATTGGTAGGAAACTACATACAACAAGCTATCGCAATTTTTGAAGAGTTCAAAATATAGAAACACAATTGAAAAAATATTTAGTTGATAAAGCTTTTTATAGTGTACAAGAGTTCCTTTCACATCAAAATTAAGCCTAACCTCAACTAATTGATATAGTAATTATAGTAACTAGTGTATAAGATTGTATAATTGTATTAATCTGACTTGTCTTATACTCCTTAACAGGTGAGTCTCCAAGATTTAATTAAAAAAAAAAACACACTGAATGCACAGGTAATTGAACACACATCTGGCCAAAATTGAGGACATGATTTAGATCTTATGAAGTGTCATTAAGAGGATATGCATGTTTTATGATCTGAAAATTGCCATCTGGTAGCATCAATAGTTCATGATTGGTAATTGCTTTAGAAAAAATAATCTTTCCACTAATATATTTTTTTTTATTTGTAGGTCAGGTACTGAAGAAGAGTATGTAATAAAAGAACAGTTTCTGCGAGAGACCTAACTAACTACTAGAGAAGTAACTGATCTCATGCGAGAATCCAAATGTAAAAAAGTTTTGCCAAAAAAAGTTTTGAAGCAAGAGAATATGCTGCAGCATCAGGTAGGTAGTATTATAGCGATGCAAAATTAAGAAAGCATTAAGTTTTACTCATGATTTAATTTTTTCCAGGCTACCAAGTTGATTACCTGTTGTATTTGTAACACAGGAATATGGTTGAACAGATTGCCACATTATCATCTGAGGGATCTTGGCCTTAATGAGAGCAATGGCTCATTTTGAATCTTTTCTATCATGCAAAGGAGCATCTATGCTTTTCCACTTCTGACACGTACTTGTAGTCTGCATCTTGTCAAATAGTTTTGTTGAACCTGTCTGTGACTGTGTTTTTTATTTTTTGTTTTGTCACCACTTGAGTTCGAGTTACTGTATTTTATACTACCTAATTGACACCATAAGATGCATAGCATTTCCCAAAGATCAAGATAATATCTAAACTTACTGTATTCTTTTGCTGGAAAGCCATCATTTCGTTTTGCTAAGAAATTTTTTCGGATGATGAAGCCCACATAGGTTTGAGACCTGTGCGTGGGTAATGAGTTGGATGATGGTGATTGATGAGTTGGACCTACAGTTTTAGATGGGTTCTGAACCACCGGGAAGTATATTTACAGCAGAGAACAGAGTCTTTCTTGCTGGTCTATCTAATCGGTCACTCTTACAAAGAGGGCCCATGAGCTCGTAGCTTATCTTACCTAACTGATCTGCTCGCAGCTATCACTTCCCATTTTCATACTACATTTAGCGCTATACATTACAATACATTATATAGGGTTAGTATTCTATATTCTTATTACATTAGACTTGTAAATCGTGCGCCTTCCCAACACTAATCCTTGCCCTACACTGAATATTTTTGTGAACAACCATATACTGTCAAGTCTGTTTTGAAAACGCGGTAATTGTGTGCATTTAAAAGATGTATTATGGGGTGTGAAGAGATAGCTATCTAGTGAACAATATTTATTTTTTACCTCTAAATGAGTACGGTAGTCCTCCATGTATCGTGATTTCCGCTTTAGCTGTACGGTCATTTCCGGATGGGAGCTGTCCTCACCACTGGACTCCACGCCGCGCGGTGATTGCTTTGTCGGCTGGCTCAGGCTCATTGGGCTGTGCTGTGAATCATACATGCATTGCAAATAAATTCACTGATTCAAACTTAATTAATTTTAGCAAACTCATTGATGCAACATCGCCAAATATAATTAAATAATATTTTATCTCCGTATTTATACAATCTGCTGGGCTTATTAAAATCAATCTATTTATTTAAAAAATATATATACAAGAATTCTTGTAAACCCGCAGGCTTTTCTGTAGGTTTCCATACAAATTTATTACAGGTATAACAGAAAAATACACTAGAAGCATATCAAAGAATGTAATTAAATACATACTATAACTTATTATTAGTGACAAGAATTTTGATAGTAAGAAATAGAAAGTGAAAAAGCTATAATAGAAAAAAGAAGTCAAAAACCCGTACAAATGTAAATGTAAAACAACATATAGTCAGAGGTTCTTAACATTGTAGTACCTACTTATTTTCGTGTTTTATAACATTCAATAATCAATAATCAATAATCAATAATCAATTTATTCAATCAATAATATAATAATTACAAAAAATTTAGTTAAACTTCATAAATACAGTACATTGAATTTATCTTGAAGTTACATTGCATGCAATGGAACAGACTATTATTGAAAAGATGTATTGTGACATTATACCATATAAAATTCTGATTTAAATGTGGTATATATCTTTTATGTCTTTAAAAGGTGTACTGATATTAGATTAATATTTTACCTTCCATTTGTATTGATTCAGGTGACGATCTAACGATTTACAACAGTCTTTAATGAAACATATTTAAGAGGACAAGCAATATTCTAAACGGATAGCAGCATATAGAAAGAGAAGGAGGTTGACCATTGATTCCAATATCAATTTTTAATGGTTCTGTCAGTATTTATTGAATAACAAGATTTTTAAAAATAATTTTTCTTATATTATCTTTTAATTTCTTACTCGAAGCACTCACTGTAAAAGCATTCATCAAGAAACCAGTGTTTTAATGTATGTTACCTTATTTATTGTATTGTGACATATTAATGCTTTCTAGATTGAACATTGTTAGCATAAGACTCAAGACATGCACAAGAACTTCACACAGATTCTTCATTCATATACTGTGCATACATTATACTGTATGCATTGCAAGCATTCACACATCCTGTCAATGCATAAAAAGTGAATGATTTCTATGCGTTTACTCAAAGTTCATCAATAATTTTCTCATTGTTAGTGTGTGCATGCAATAAACTCATATTCCCCAGTGTACTTACTTTTCATAAGCAGTCAGGTAGGAAAGCATGGGGAATTCATAGGAATAATTTATTTAAACTGACAACAATTGTATATGTAATCTTGACAGGATATATCTACATATTATATAGGTTATGTACTTTAAGTTATTGAGGGAGATGTTACAATTACATTAAATTGGTAAATGCAGAAGCATGGTATGATCTCCAACATTGACCGAATATGTGTGTTGCGATATTCATCGAATTCCATTAACTTAGCTATTTAATGCAGGTGTAAAAGCAGGGTGACTAGCGACCGGGAAATTCGGGAAAACCGGGAAAACTCAGAGAATTTTTAAATTCTGTAAAAGTCAGGGAATTTGAAAAAATATCGGGAAAACTTCGTAGTAATTATATACCTGATAATAATTATACTAGTGAGCCCTACGGGCGCTTCCAAACAACTAATTTTGGAAAGGGAAACTCATTTGCGAAGCTTATCGTAGGAGGAGGTAACGAAAAACGGCTGTTTTGAAGATACTGATTTAGTTAAAATTCACAAGACATCTATCACTTAAAGTTCAAGTTTATCGTTGCTCTGATACACATATTTATTTTCAACAAAAAAGACCTACCGTACACGTGTAAGGGTGTCCCATGTAAGGTGTAAAAACCGGTTACCAAGGATGACAAAAAATGTTCAGTGACGTTTTTGAAATGAGACCTTTGATTTCGAGATATATTGATATTATGACTTTTTGAGATACGCTCACTTTCCGCCATTAAATGCTCAATAACTCAAAAACTACTGATCAGATTGGAATTATGATGACATTGTTGGAAAGAGCACAAATTTCGCTGAAGATACACGTATTTACAATTTGTAACCCAATCATTTAGGGGGTGTTTTAGGGGTCAAAGTACAAAAAAGTGGATTTTTCTAAATCTCGCTGAAATTTCAAAGCGATTTTTCTCGATTTGTTTTTAAATCGACATAATGAAAATTTTACAAAAAGACTTCCTCATTACTCAAGCTTTAAAATGAGACTGAAATTTGATAAATTGGTGATTTGCAAATGCTTGAAAATTGTAAAAAACTGTCACAAACCCACAAGAATTAGTGTGTAAGGGACAAGAGCTAAGAGAGTATAAATTTGATTTCAAAATCTTGTTGTAATCAGATTTTTTCCCAAAATGATTAATCTCTGTTGAATCACTGCTTCCCAATAAAGGTAGATCGGATGAGAGCACGTTCACAAGAAGTGGTGCTGTCAATTTTCATAATACACATACTTGGGCAACTGAAAATCCTCACGTAATGAGACCAAATCGGTTACAGCACAAATTTTTGGGTAATGTGTGGACTGGAATAATCGATAATCACATTCTTGGGTCATATTTATTCAACAAGCATTCGAATTGTGATGTTTTTAATTTTTTTTAATGGATCTCAAATAAAAAATTTAATTTAAATTTTAGATAAATTTTTATCTAAAAATTTATCAATAAAATATTTTTCCAAATAAAATATTTTAGATCTTTTTGAACTCATGGAAGAATTGCCCCTTAATGCTTTGAGGCAAGGAATGTGGATACACTGTTGTCCGGCGCATTTTGCTGGAAATGATTTTTATTTGTACTAGCCTGATTCACGTTATGATGAATAATATTTGGTATCTGTTTATTCTTTTGTCAATGCTCTAAAAATTGAAAACTCCATTTTCAATCTATTGTGAAATTGAGAAATAAATAAACTATACAGTAGGCAATTTCACCATAGCACACCATAGCACACAGTCATCAGAAATGAATATGTTACACTCATTTTTCTTCAGTTGATCCTGATTTTCAATCTCATCCAATGGAGCAATCTTAGAAATATTCAACTTAATTAATATGTCAACCTAAAAACAAATCGAGAAAAATCGCTTTAAAATTTCAGCGAGATTTAGAAAAAAAAACCCTTTTTTGTACTTGAAAAACCCATAAAAACACCCTAAATGATTGGGTTACATATTGAAAATACGTGTATCTTTCCAACAATGCCATCATAATTCCAATCTGATCAGTAGTTTTTGAGTTATTGAGCATTTAATGGTGGGAAGTGAGCGTATCTCGAAAAAGTCATAATATCGAGATATCTCGAAAACAAAGGCCTCATTTCAAAAACGTCACTGAACATTTTTTGTCAGAAATTTGGTGTAGAATTTTTGGTGACCGGTTTTTACACCTTATATGGGACACTCTGTATATCGGGGCAATGGAATTAATGTATCTATAGAGTAGGTGAGAGTGTTGTACCTTTGAGCACATTTTATATTTTGCCTTCTAATAACAAAACTATGCATTTTTCAACGGAAACAATATTTTTCTTGACAAGTGCATCAAGTTTTCTATCAAATATGATATAAATTCAACCTTATTCTTTGGTATCAAAAAAGAAAATAAATAAAATTTGTAATTCTTGCAAGTGCTCCAAAGTAGGCTACATCATATTGATTGATGTACCTTGGAACCCTACCTTTTGTACCTTGGAACTCTCATGTTATTTGGAGAAATAATAATAGCCTACTTGTCAATACTTAACTCATTTATTAAAATTTTTAATTATTACAAATGTCACAAATAAATTTTTTCCATCCGTTTTCCTCACATCCTGCACAAATTTCATGTGCCCATCTCTTGAAGACTGTGCTGTGCACCTGATCCAATTTTCTCCAGACTGATCCAGTGCATATTGTTCATTACAAAATAGATATTCTTCTACAGCGCTGTCTTCATCATTTTTGTCAACTAATGGAGCCATATCATTGTCAGAATCATAAGATGAAGGAATAGGCCTACTATGCGTCCTTTTCACACGTTCCGAGGTACACTATGTGGTTGTGTTCCCTGGTACAAGAGGTCGCCATTTTAAATAAATCTATTAAAGGTTTTTTTAAGAGCATTATGAATAATGGAGTTTCACTCACCAATAGTTGTAGAATCAGTTGTCACATGAAGTTGAAAATATACAGCCCTCACAACATAAGAATACCAAAAAAAATAACTTTGAAAAAATTTTCTTTTGACTAGTTGAAATTTTGTTTGTCTAGCATACCTTTAATAATCATCTGATGCTGCTGAACTTCGAACTATACGAACATCTAGTGTTGAAAAACATAAAATTAACCACTAAATAGCCCCACTGGTTGAAAAACTGAAGTTTTCCAAGGTACAACACTCTCCCCTAGATATATTTACCACATAAAAAAGCTGTTTATATATTCATTTATCAGGGAAATGAAATTAGTTTATCAGCTGATAGAGATTCTATAAAAAGCCTGATCGCATTTATTCACCCACAGCTGATGATAACTCAATAAATAAATTAATATATTTTTAAATCTATTGCGAATTCCATATGGTGAAAACAACTATTTTCTATATACAGTAATATATAGATATATTAATGAAGGGCTGTGAACCTATCCTTTTGTTTCGCTTCAAAAAGGATGAAGGAATGGGTCAATGGCAAAAGAACTTGATCTGTATTAAGGTTCCAAGAATATGTGTTTAAAATTTGAAGTTGATTGGTCAAAGCGTTCGAAAGTTGTCGTCGAACATACACACAAACCCAAAAACATACAGAAAAAGCCACGAGCCTCCAGTCACGAGTCACAATTCAAAACTTAGAACTTGCTACGCTCGTTCAATTATAGAAACCTTCACAGGAGATGCTCCAATATCGAACTTGAAATGCGTTTTTAGATGGGCAACCAGACAAATAAGCTAGGCAGGTTAACAAACATAAAATGATTTTGATTATTTGCTAAGGTATTTTTGTTTTTCATCTGTATAAAAGCCAAATACCCCTGATTCACTGACTCATTCATCAGCGTTTCTCGAAAACCACATGGCTAATTAAGTTGAAATTTGGTACACATGTCCCGTTGGGGCTCTAGATGTATGCTAAGAAAGAATTTTTAAAAATCCAGAAAATACGGTCAAAAGTGAAAATTTAAAAAAATAGATAAAAGAAATATGTAGTTGTGAAATGAATAACTGTGCCCGTATCCATGACAACAGATGATCAACAAACAAAAGTGCTGGTTCGATTCACGATTTTGTACGAATTTTAAACCACCCCCTGGGGTCCAGGGGGGACTCTGCCGGTTAAGGCGAGCGAAGCGAGCCTGACGGCTAGTACCTTATATTGGTCAGGGAAAATTGTAGAAAAGGCCAGGGAAAAGTCAGGGAATTTTTGTAGCTTACTTTGTTAGTCACCCTGAAAGGTCCGCATCAGTGGGCGTCTTCAGTATTACTTGAAGCGTTAAAAGAATTTCGAAATTGATTATCTGGTCATAAAGTTAGTGTTTCTTTAATATTATCTATTAAGGTTGTGCGCAGGGTTTTTGGTCATAATATGCTTTGCAGTTTCTTGTATTGGATATTATTAAGGTATTGAATTGTTATTTATTGCTGTAAGAAATTTTTTCATCAATTATTTTGTGAAATTGGGGGGGTTAAAATTGAATTTTTCCTGTTTTTGGAGGCCACTGATCTCACCTACAAGTTATTTAGAACTTTTGATAAATTCTTATAACTAAAAAACACCTTGAGGAATAAACTTACATTGTTTTCACTCTATTCCAATAGTTTTTTCAATTTTTTTAAATCTAAAAACATTTTCAGTTTTTAAAAATTTATGCCAGAAAAACTGAATGTTCAATTGAGATAAAAAATATACTAATTTTTTTCCCAAGGTGTCTTTTACTTATAAAAAATTATCAGAAGTTTAAAATAAATTGTAGGTAAGATCAATTACCCCGAAAATTTTCATCTTTAGAGCTCATATTTCACAAAAAACATTTATCATGGCAATATATAACACATTAATACAGTACCTTAATAACATCCAATAAAGGTAATTTCGAAAAAAATTATGACCAAAAATCCTACCTTGAGGTATTGTATCTTCTCAGTTAAATATAAGTTTTATATACAATGTATTGAAGTTAGTTAAAAAAATGAAGTTTGTGCTCACTTGTGATTCCCTGTCGGAGGCAGGCCTATCGCAGTCGGGGTGGTTGGGCGTCCTATTTTCTCGTTCGGTGTTCAACGACAAATTAACGGGAATCGACGAACTGCGGCGTCGGCGTCGACTGGGCGTCGTCGGTGGCGCGTCTGTCGCGTCCGAATGTGCCCCACTCTCGTTCCCCTCCACCGCCTCTTCCTCCACGTCCTCCTCACAATCCTCCTCCTCCTCTTCGCGTTTCACCCTCGGAGGGGTGCCGGTCACACTGTTGGTGCTGTTGGTCATGGCCTCCTGCACACGGCAGTTATCCGGCGCCGTCGCGTTTTCGTTGCTCGACGTAGATTCGTCGCGCGATCGCGTTCGTCGCATGTCGGGTGGAGATGGTGTAGTGTGACAGTGGTCTCCGCTGCCGCTTCCGCCTTGACTCCATAGCTCCGACTTGATCTCCAGCAGTTCGAACAACTCCAGTAGGCCGGTCATTTCGGTCGGCTGCAAAAAAAAAAAATGAAAAATAGGGGTTTAATTCAGCAGTAAACTGATAGAATAGAATAGAATTGATTGTAATTTTCATAAAAATAAACATTTTTCTTCAAACAGATTACAATTCATACAGTGCTTAATAGTAAAATTGCATCATAAAAAATAATGAATACCCATTTTTTATTGTTTCACTATTTTTCGTAGCCCCACCAGAAAAGCAGAAAGTTTGTGATCTAGGAGGAACTTTTCTTCTGTTGGACACTATAGCTAAACAGGAATTTGACAATACTGATATATAACAGAAACAAGAGCAAAATTAATATTAAGGAGTGCACCTTATTTCATTGGAATATATAAAAAAACTTACAAAAATCAAAATTGTTTGTCTCATTTCCTAGATATAAGCAATTTCCAATAATTGGAGATAACTTGAATGGTAAAACTAGTCTTAAGTATCTTACAAACTTTAGCTTACTTCAAGGCACAGTACTCACAAGACTAGATTTTTAAACGATTTACTATAATTGAATGTGGTAAATTATTGTCAAAGCAACCCTATTCTAATTCCTAACCATTTTCTTTCTATTGAATTTTATATTGTAGGATGAATGAGCTCATCCATAGAGCACAAAAGCAAGCTTACAGCATTGCTGGAACACATTTCTATGAGTTTTTTGTGCTCAATAGATGTGTCCATTATATTAATATTACGCTATAAAATTAAATAGATTGAAAATAGCTAGAAATTAGACTAGAGTTGTTTTGCAATCATTGATACATTCAAAAGATGAACCATCCCTTAGCTCTTAGCACAAGCTTTGATTAAAAAGGGTTAACACAAATCTTTAAAGATATTTTCATGTAAATAATTTTTAGTCTTAGAAAATATGTATTACTTTATTATTTATATGAATGAAATTTATTGTATTGACACAAATAGTATTCTTAGCTTTCTCTTCCTTCAAGAGCATATAGGAATTGTCAAAAAAACTTTCAACACTAATAATTAGAAAATACTTCAACTGAATTAACTCTTATCAGCCCGTCATATTAAACATGTCTTGTCTCTAAGAACTCTTGAATAATGTGAGAAACTTCATTTATAACATATTTATATTCTCTAATCGCTCTTTAATAAGTTTGCAACATGCAACACCGTTGCATGATAACATAATTATTGATAATTTATGTGACAATTATGTGTTTTTGATTGAATTATCAACAAAAGCAATCTCAAAAGAAATTTGGGTTATATTGAGAAAGGTTTTAATAAATTTTAATGAGATAAAAATGTTTTGAAATAAATAGAACATGTGCACGGTCAGTGAGAAGAGAACCCTTGAACTAATTTGCCAACCAAGTACAAGTAACTGGATAGGCTCACTGAAAAATATGAAATATCTAGTTACCATAGTTCAAACACTTTTAAGGGTTCTTCCAGCTGTCCCTCTCCTCTTTTAAGGGAAGTTTTTCAAACATGGCCTCGTGCCCAATATTGGTGAATCCCAATATTGTGTGAAGCCCAATATTGTGTTGACAATCGTGAATCTGCGAACTTTGCATTTGTAAATGTACTCATGTCAATGGTGATAGCATAGTCAAGTTTTAATTATTCTATCTGTTTATATATTTAATTATTCATCTATTTCTACTTCCACAGGAAAACCACATGATGGAATGAATAGAGAATGTAATAACGAATTATGATAAGACACTTGCAAGAATGAAATATACAATAGAATTTAGGTAATGTATAATTATTTATATAAACTATTATCATACCACATCCACTTATATAACCTTAGAATTTGTTTATAAATTTGGAGTTTTTGTTTTAGGATAAGCCTTTGTCGTAACATATTGGAAAATCGTTCAAAATTTTTTTGAGCAAATCGAGTTAATTGTAAAGATATTATTAGGCCTTTTTGCAAATTAGTAGAGGAACCAACATAATTTAATTCATATCAAAAGAATTGAAAATTTCAGGGAAGGTGTGTGTAATTGAACTTATGTGGCAAAATATATATAGATTGTAAATATTTAACTTTTGTAAATATATATTATGAACTTATGATTTTTTTAATAGAAATATCAAGTTAATAATCAATATAGGTATTTCTGTGTAAATATGAATGAGATGCCTTTTGAAAAATATGATGAAAAACCTTCCTATCAGTTTTTACTTTTGCCGGCGTGTACGCTTCCTTATAAATAATGGTTCGGAACCCACCTAAAACTGTAGGTCCAACTCATCAATCACCATCATCCAACTCATTACCCACGCACATGTGGGATTCATTCTCAAAAAATTATTATTTCTTTGCTTTTCCCCGCTTTCTTTGCCATGTCCATCCGTTTCAATTAATACAAAAACGTAAAACACAGAAGTAATCGGTATGTGATTATTTTTCTCATAATTTTAGAGTTAAGTTGCTAAAATTTGCATCACTCTCATATTACCGTACTAAACCATCTCTTATTTTTCGCAATCGTATCACCTGCTTATATCATTCCTGTAAAACTATATTACAACAGAATAAGATTCTAACATCTTCCTGTACATGTAATAGTTTACATCTTTATCATCTTTCTTGGTCTAAATTTTGATGAAGTCCTTTGCAGCCGTTATATTCAGAGCTCCAATTGCCCAACAACCACATTGATAATTTAGAATGTATGCTGCTGTCATGTTGAAACGTGCTTTGTAAATGTTCAGTTGACAGCTTGTTGTAGCAGAAGGCGTGTGAAAAGGAAAGGAAAGGAAAAGTGAAATGAAAGTGCAAGTGAAGTTCTCCGCTTCTCAGAGTGTGTGGCCCAGTGGCCCACTGTGCCCACAGAAAGTGGACCGACCGTGTTACAAGTTACAAGATTCGTGTGACATAATAAACGAGAACCGGTTCGTTGCTTGCATTCTCTCTCAGCTCTTGAGCTCTGTGCTCTCTGATCAAGATCAATATTGCCGAAATGGAAGTCTATTGAACACTGAAAGTGAAAGTGAAAGGTGAAGCATTGCCGCTATAAAAGGCTGGCTTCATACTGATGAAGAGTGATGGATGCTCCGTTTAGTTCCATATTTCATCGGCTGATTTTGCTAGAAACTTAGTTACTGCGTTGTTCTCTTTTATTTTTTTCGTGCTGATGACGCCCACATGAGTTTGAGTCTTGTGCGTGGGCAATCTGTGCATTATAATGATGTTCTACTATGACGACTGTTAGAATGGAAATTTGTATGTGAATAACTTATACTCCGTAATAAAAATGAAGGCATTTATTAATAGTTTATAATAATAAATTTAAAAAACTTTTCAAGTGAAATTTAACGACTTGCAGTCAAATATTGACTGCAAGTCGTTAAATTTCACATGAATAGTTAATATTAACAACGCAGTTCGTCATGGAACAAGAAATCCAGGAATTAAAAAATAAAATAGAAACATAATAAAAATTTTAAAATTTTAAAGGATTAAATTTTATGGCCGAAGTTATTATTATTATTTTCGTAAAAGACCCAGTAACCAGTATGGATCACATAAAGCCTCTACGGCTCAAATTTTATGACTCTCTGAACAAAGACAAACACCAGATACTTTTAGCTACTGAAAACCTTAAAGGTATGAAATAGGCTGAACAAGTTCGGAAAGGCCTTACATAATTATGCTGAAATAAGTGTACAAAATATTATAGATCGCAACTTATACAGGCAGAAAGTGGACACAAGGGTAGTACAGCCAGCGACAAAAAACAAAAGGATTGGTACAAAGCGGATGAAAGAAAGACTTTAGTGAAAAGATGAAAATCTCATGGGCGAACAACAAGTAGAACCGTAGAGGCTGTACGTGATCCATACTAGTTCAAAAACATTTACTAATATATCATATAATATCAATCAATCAGTAAGTTTATTGTCAGTAAGTACATCATAAGGTACAGTACACATAGTATTAAAAAGTATGAAACAGTTGTTTATTTAATGTATACATCTGTTGTTTTGTGTAATGATTTGATGTACGGAAAATTCTTGGCTAGGCCTCTCATACATTCTTTGTATTTGTTTAATGAGTCGATGAATAATTTGTTATTATTTTTCTATAACTTTATAGTTTTTCCTCAGTCTGCCAAGATCGCATGCTCACGATATATTTTATGAGAAAGGCTGGTTAAGAGAGACCTACTGACCTGCACACTGGCCTGTCCGGTGTAGAGGAACTGTAGCATGTGGCGCATGTGTCGTGGACAGACGTCGGGCAGGTGTATGGTGACGGTGGCGGCCTCGTGCGGGGGGCGGTCGGCCAGGAGGCGGTGAATGAGCGGCGACGCGGAGGCCAGCACAAGGCGGTGCGCGCGCAACGCTTTACCGCCCCCAGCGCCGCCCCCGCACACCAGCGCTAGATCGGCGTGGCTTTCAGCGTCGAACCACTGGTGCACTTCGGCGAACAGCGACGCGTGATGTTTGCCGTAGTGTAGCGTGAGAAGGCCGCTTGCATCGCTCGCGCCGCTGCCTCCACCGCAATCCGACGAGCCTAACATGCCGCTGCTGCCCCTCTGTAACACACATTCAAAGTGATATATTATTAATTTATTCATTAGTATAGGTTTTCCCTGCTTTGAAGAGGGATTTTAGATATTATGCTTGTTGCTTAAAAAAAAAATAATAATATTTTTTTATTTAAGCAATCAAAATTTGCAATACATCTGCATATTAAACACAATGACATTCCAAGATGCAGAATATTTAAGTACACAATAAAATAAATAAACTTCTTTTTTTTAAATAAATAAGCAAATAAAATATCCCATAATAGATAAAACAAATAAAATCATAGAATATTCAAGAAAAAATTATTAGAAAAATTATTCTTCATCTAACTGAAAATGATTGTATGGTTCATGGATTTGAACCGCCTCTATCAGATAGAGATCAGATGCACCGTTAAAAAGTTGATTGTTTTCGCCCCTTCCTGCCTTTTTTAAATTGAAAATTTTTAAATGTGGGACACCAAAGATGTTTTTTCAGTTGAACAGTCTTATATGGATTTGAAGCGCCCTGGTGAGCTGAGTTACCGACGAAGCCTATTTGTACTTGAATATATTTAATGGCCAATAAAATATTCTAATACTTATTCTGAGTAGAATGAGTTATCACACGTTATGATGGAGAAGAAAGCTCAAGTTCTCAAATTAGATTATTTCAACCAAATTGCGTTTGAAAATAGAAAACTTATTTGGTAGAGTTGACTTCTGTGAACAAAAAAATGATGCCTGTTCCGAGACTTCAACCAATGTCCCCAAGCATGATGAGCGATTGCTCTACGCACTCTGCTATCAGGTCCAATGGAATTAGTTGCTAATAAAAGCTCTATTGAAGAAACGGAAGACAATAATAATTATGACTACCATACGATCTATGATTATGGGACAATAACAACAACAATTTTGTAGAATTTTGAAGACTAATTCTGAAAAGTCTGGAAGGAAAATAAAAAATTGGGCTTCGAGGTGCATTGAATCAAGTTTGGAGGAAGCTTTGAGCCAAATTTAATGTTCCAAATCGTTCCCGTTCTTGTGAAATCCGTAAGACAAAGACACACACACCGACTCTCTTATTGTATAGATTTAAAGAAAGTACTGTCTATAGTGCATAGCTCTAGTTGCCGAGTGCGCTCCTATACACCTTGCGTCTCCCGGCAATTGATGGGTCTTATGCTATGTCACTGATTTTATAGTATTAGATGTGTTAATATTAGTATTCATTTTCCAATGTTCTTCGAAAATTTCCTGCAGTGACGTCATACTTCATCTTCACACTCTAGCAAGTTTTCATCAGAAATAACATATGAATGTGAGCGTTCAACCTATTCTCTACTAACCTTGAATATTACCTGATATAGTATTGACGTTTAGTGTCCATGGAAAAAATCACATTATCTAAATATAATGTTGAGATCAAACATTCAATACAAATACAATAGTGATATCGACTTATAGCGAAAATAATCGCTAACAGCTATTGACCTGTAGCTGAAATATTGAACCATAAAATATTAGAATCACGCACTCAAAACAAAACTAAAAAACAAAGACCACGTATATAAACATAAAATGTTGACATATAATATATATAAAGCATACATGCTTCATTTTCCAACAAAGACTTGTACAAATGGATCGAACCGTTGACAGAAACGAAACGATGAGAAGGAGAAGAATATTCTTTTTGGGACATTTGATTAGAGTTGACGACACTAGACTCATCAGGAGACTGATAGAGTTCTTTTGCAATAAAGCTGTAAAGCCCAACTGGATCAAAGGAGTAAGCAAGGACATGGCCGAGAGAGAAATCACAATCGACCATCTGAGAAGTAAATCGGGAAATTTTGACAAAATTAATGACCTCAAAGTTTGGTTCAAACCAAGAGAAAAAACGGTAAGAAAGAAAACTGTGTGTTCCGAAGCAGAGAGGCTGAGAACATCTGAGACCTTGAAGAGATACTGGTTGAAAAGTAAGGAAGCAATAGAGGAACGTAACAGACGCTTCAAGACGTGCCTCAAATCAAATCAAAAATCATTTATTTAGATTCTTCTAAAATATATACACAGTATATGCATTTTTAATTAACAAAAATCATAACTCAATTTTAGAACTCAAGTGGTCCTATGAGGCCGTAAAAGTAAAGCATACTTTATTAGCAAGTCTTTTGTTCATTGGGTAATCCGTGGGTTAGTGTGATCAATTCGACCGGGACACATAATGACTGTGTACTGTCAACAAAGGTTAGCTTTAAAAGGAGATTATCTCAAAATCCGCTCATATACCAAATAAATTACATTTTGAAGTCTACACCAAAATAAAGCAGTTAATGGGAAACTTTATAGGATCTTGCAGTATTTGAAAACTTAGTTTTAGAGTAGTGGCAAAAAGGAAACCAGAGGAAGTAATAGCTGTGAGCCGTAGCAGGTATCTGTTCAATCAGATAAAGATAAGCTGCGTTTTCCTGAGCACTCTTCGTAAGGGTGACCGATTAGATTGGCCAGCAAAAAAACACTGTTCTCAGCTGTAAAATCACTTCCCGGTGGTTCGAGACCCACCTAAAGCTGTAGGTCCAACTCATCAATCACCATCATCCATAGGTCTCAGACCTATGTGGGCTTCATCGTTCGAAAAAATAAATAAAAAAAAGAAAAGACATGGACAAAAAGAAAACCAGAGAAAGAATTCTTCCTTTATTTATAGTGTTAGACAACCTTCATTTTAATTTTTCACTATTGGAGTTCTATTAGATTCTTATGAGTTCTATGTTAATTTTCTGGGCCATTAGAATTCTTTGAGATTTGTACAATACCAGACATGTAGTAAAAAGCTTTGTTTTTAAATTTTATTCATTTAAAACCACTAAATTATCTTGAAATGATTAAAAAACCGTTTGGAGCATTCATTTAGAATTGTAAATTTTCTGCGCACTTTTCAAACAACATCCGCAATGAAACATTGTCTTCATCGATGAAAGATTTCTTATGCAGTTATGTATTATTATACATGATGATGGTACATTGTATGCTTTTGAATCTTAGCTTGTAACAGCCTTTAGCGGTGAACTCTCACCTTAATAGGAAGGCACGTGGCGGCGTTACAATGTTGGCTTTTAATTGGAGCAAGCTCGCATTAAAACAATACATTCGCATACGAATATTAATTGGTTCGGCTCTCGATTGGAAAGCGATCAGCTCGCAATAATTAGGCAAACAAGCAATTTCAGCTGTCACCTGAGCAAATAACTCGTAACAGATCTTTCATATTTCATTGGACAATACATCCGTATTTCTAGTCTTCCATTATTCACCGACATAAGGTCTTCCAATTTTTAATAAGCCGCCTATTTTTCAAAAGCATTAATTCCATTCTTCCACTAGTCTTTTCAATTTAGATTTTCATCAAATGATTTTACGGGCGATAATAATGGTAATATACTACGTTAGGTTTGGCATATGGTGTTGAAATCTTCAATTTTTCACGTACATAAGGTCTTCCAATTTTTATTAAGCCGCCTATTTTTCAATTCTCCAACTAGACTTTTCAATTTAGATTTTCATCAAATGCTTTTACGGACGATAATAATGGTAATATATTACGTTATGTTTGGCATATGGTGTTTTACATATTTTTTGTATAAGAATATTTTTGTTTTTTCTTTATATATTTCTTGAATTGTCCAGTATTTGAGGTCAATGAGGATTGTTTTGCCATTAAGCTGTAAGCCTCTATTGGTTTTGAATGTGTATGTATTGCTAAGGTTAATTTCTTGTTAAGCTCGATCCCTCATAATAAAGCTAAAAAATAACTTGATAATGTTTTCATTAGCAATGCTATTGATGTAGGCTTTTGGACGAAGATTCCAGCAGAGCTTGAACTTCCATAATAGCTTCCTGAAACTAGCTCAACACAAATTTACATCTACTACCTCTTAAATTAATTATAATTTTTATTATAATAGATGAAGCGATAGAAGGCGTTTTGGAGCTGGGTACCATCAAATTTGTCACAATAAATAAATAAATCAACCTCTGAAAAAGCAAGCACTATATTCTCTGTTGTAGGATTAGTGTAGGGAGAAAATCTGCGGCAGTTCGGCAGACTGTAGACAATTCCTCAACAAAGAAATCGAATCATACAATATAATAAAAAAAAAAAAAAAAAAAATATGATCAATCAAGGTATTCTTACTGCAAGTAGGCCTTATCCTGAAGAGCTGCAAATAAGTGGACCCTAAGCTAGATTTGGAATAATTTTTTTTGTGTAGATTACGTCTTGGAAAAAAGTACACAAATAGTGTACTAAAAAAACTGGTACTAAAAATAGACTAAGTCTATTGCCAAGCCAGAAACTCCAAATAATACACAAAAGTTCTACAACAATAGTGCCAGTTTATTAAACAAGAAAAAAGATCTCATCACCACATTCGCAGAGGGGTGATTCAGCCAAACACCACCGGTACACATATTTTTTTTCCTACAACTGCACGTAAAGTAGTTCTTTACGTACTGAAAACTAATTGTAAAATACCTCTTTACTGCTCCGCAAGCGGTAAAGTACTTTACGCTCGCCAGCTGTTTTCTTTACGCTTCTGTTTTGATTTTGATGTCTTCTCATTGGTGGATCACGGAATCCGTGAAACTCACATAACCTCAACAATGGCAAACGCTAACCAAATCCGCGCATGGTCTGTGATGTTACAAACTACAAGCTTTTATTGTGTTGGAATCCAGAACTGCAGTTTTAGAAAAAATATTGTATGCAATTCGCGCGTGAAGCTTCTTTATCGCTCTCGCAAAATTACTGCGCTCCGCTACGCGTTGCGCAGTAAATGTTTTGGCTCGAGCGATAAAGTCGCGCTTCACGCTCTTAATACATAAATAACTATTTCCTACAACTGCTCGTAAAGTAGTTCTTTATGTACTGAAAACTAATTGTAAAATACCTCTTTACTGCTCTGCAAGCGGTAAAGTACTTTACGCTCGCCAGCTGTTTTCTTTACGCTTCTGTTTTGATTTTGATGCCTTCTCATTGGTGGATCACAGAATCCGTGAAATTCACATAACCTCAACAATGGCGAACGCTAACCAAATCCGCGCATGGTCTGTGATGTTGCAAACTACAAGCTTTTATTGTGTTGGAATCCAGAACTGCAGTTTTAGGAAAAATATTGTATGTAATTCGCGCGTGAAGCTTCTTTATCGCTCTCGCAAAATTACTGCGCTCCGCTATGCGTCGCGCAGTAAATGTTTTGACTCGAGCGTTAAAGTCGCGCTTCACGCTCTTAATACATAAATAACTATTGGCATCTTACCTGACCAGTTCTGAAGCGGTAATTGCTACAATTGCCTACGTTTCCAATTTAGTAATAATATAATATAAGCGTTTGACTTTTATTGATGGGGACACTCTCCCGGGGTAGTTGCACCTCAATGTTTGAGCCATGTTATAGAAAGTATGGGGGAATTAAAATTTTAGGTGGGTTCCGAACTATCGGTTAAGTGATAAAGCAAATAATGGATGGTTATAGCTGCCGGTCACCCATCCAAGCGCAGTCTTGAGTGTCTGTGTCAAGAGACTCTTCTACTATAGTACAGCATAATCAAATGGAAGAAGTTGTCCAAAGATTTATTTGGTATTGACTTATTTGAGTCGTAAAAACGTTTTACTAACAAATGAAGCTGGATTTTTGTTAGCTAGATATTCAAGTTAGATTGAACAGTACATTAAGACGATTAGAATTCTAAAACTAATAAACCCCGAGTTAGTAAATTAGAAAAGTTAGAGAAAATGGCTATCTAATGAAAGCATTTATGAAATACATGAGTACCTTCTGAGAAGGAATACTTAAACTTAATTTTTGACTTACATGTATGAAATTCCTCCATGTACAACTGTTACTTTGTTCTTGTGATAACTTGTATTCTTTTATGAATTGTATGCATATTGTTTAAATTGTACTAATTACAATTTATAAAATGTAATAAAGATGAATGTGAATAACAGGTTTGGTAGTATGATGTAGATGACTTTTTGTGAGTCACAGTGAATAGTTTGAGTGCGCAAATAGAAGTGGCTGGTCTCATTTATTCGAGTATCACACTAAAATTAACCCCGCGTCTTATTTCAATTATAGCAACAGTACTGATACTGTTCAAGTTTGAAACACATTTTTCTCAAGCTTTCGTTTTTCCCCTGTTTATCCATCTTGTATTGAATTAAATCCAATATTTTAATTTACAAAATACATAACATATTTCCAGTATAAATAGGGAATTATAAAATACATAGATAAAAATAAATTATGTAATATATCAATAAATTTGAAGCTATCCATTAATGAAATAATATGAGCTCGCATTATGCGTCAAAGAATCTAGAACCTCGATATTAGTTTATGCTATTTTTTACTCATTTATTTTTTTCTAGTACATTTGCTCTTTAATCTATTTCTTTATCTTTATCCATGTAGAAACTGGCTGAATTGATAATATTCCTTTCTTCTACTAGATCTACTAGATCTTCTACTAGATGTTGTTAAAAGTTGAAAATTTGATCTGACATGCAAATGTCGTATTTTTGGTTTTTATATACTATGTATGTTTTTTGTATGTTTCTTTTTATGTGTTTCCTACTGAATAGTAGTATAATATTAATAACTACTTTGCTAAATATTACTCGGTTTATGCATTTTGACTGTAAGCTGAAAATAAATCATTGATTCATCAAAGAAACATACCTTTCTGAATGAGAAGATAATATATATTTGTGCTAGATTTGGTAGATTATTTGGAGGACAGTTGAATAAATTAAAATTTATTCGAAATTCTCAATAGAGTGTGACTAATATTGATAATTATTTAAAAATTTAACTAAACATGTAATTATTAAAAATGCTATATCTCAAGAATATAGTTGTGAAATATTAATTCTGTTAAACAGAATTTATTAATTTCGAATTCCTTTAATTGCTATCAGTTTATACTGAAGACTTCCGCAATGGCGTATATTGACAACAGTATTTAATATTAATTCGAAATTAATAAATTCTGTTTAAGTAAATTTGTCAGTTTGTTCAATTGTCAGTAACTTCGAACTAACTTGTAATTAATTCTGTTTTTCATGGATGACAATGGAACATCGCTAGAAGACCTACACGTAAATGGTGTTTTGTTCTAATATGGATGGCTATTGCGATCATGCTTTCTCTGTCGCTCAAGACGCCTTTAGTCAAAATGCCTCGCCTCGACTGTTCATGTGTGTGGCCTGACGCTGTATTAGCTCTTTTCCTATATTGCTGTAGAACAACACATTCGAGGAATGAACTCTGTTCATATTAATGAATAAATCTGTAAAACGCCTTTAGGTAAGAAATGCTCCAAGATTTATTCATAATTATTATTTTGCTACAGATTTTTGTCGGCGATAGAGGCGTTGGTCCAATCTTTAGATCAATACTTATTATTCATTAAATGTTGAGGTCTGAAGAATTACACAGTTAAGACCGACTAAAGAACTTTGATGCAAGTTGGAAATTTGATAAAAAACGAAAAATATTTATATTTTTCGAGCAGTCAATTTGTTGGTTTGGAATTTTATCCCCTACCAAGATTTGTTTTAAATTATTATTTTTTATTAATTTTTTGCGATTATTAAGTGCTGTCTAATTGTGGCCAGCTGATGCCAATTTTGCACTCCTTTTAGTAAAATCTCTGTTTCGTTAGCAACACTGTAATTCTACTCACCCATCTGATTTGGTGTCCGTTATTTGAAATTCATTAATGAAATATCCATATTGAAATTCGTTCAGAAAATGTTCTATTTTGAGAAAATATAGTAAATACAATCTCTTGTTGCGACAGTTGGAAGTACAACTTTCAGGAATTTTTTTACAGCCAACTACTATTCCCTTTCATGGGGAGGTGTCAATAAAGTTGAGTACGCACTCATGAGCTGAGTAATTGGACTCTGTTGAATGACTAGAGTCGACTGTAGTCCAATTGGAAGGCGTGAGAACAGTTGTGACTCAATTTCTATTCTAAATGAATCCCTAGTGCCGAGTCAAAAATATGAATTTCTCCTCAAGCGCAACTTTATTCACACCACCCCTTATCAGGGGCGGATCCACCGGGGGGGGTGGGAGGAGGGGGAAATTCGTGACACATAACGTAGGCTGAAGTATAAAGTTAGAAAAATTAATGATTAATGCCTAGAATCACATGACATGTAGTTTTAGAGAGGTAATTTTTCCAAAATTTTCTCGGGGAGTTCCCCAAACCCCCGTTCTGAAATAAATAGCCATGTATATTGCTTCAATTTATCGTTAGAGGTCTACTACTTCAAATTACAAATTAATATTGTATTCCTGGATTTCTTGTTCCATGACGAACTGCGTTGTTAATATTAACTTTTCATGTGAAATTTAACGACTTGCAGTCAAATATTTGTTAAGAATAAGTATAATAACTCACTTAATCTGGCCGAGTACTTTCGAATCTATGAGATCCATCTTCAGAGGCTGAAGATGGATCTGAAGATGCCTCTGAAGATGGATCTCATAGATTCGAAAGTACTCGGCCAGATTAAGTGAGTTATTATACTTATTCTTAACAAATATTTGACTGCAAGTCGTTAAATTTCACATGAAAAGTTCAATTTTATCGTTAGAGGTCTACTACTTCAAATTACAAATTAATATTGTAATTATTGTAGCGAGAGTCTAACCCTCCCGACACCATCCCCCTCCCCTAAACTGACCCTGTAGCTATGCCACTGCTTTGTGTGATGTAACGATGCACATTAAAAGGTTATAAAAATTTGTATTTAAAATTATCTTAATTACAGGCAATAGGTGAACAATTAAATTTTGAAAGTTGGTTTCATTTCAATTGAAAAAACCTTAAATTCACGATTTTATGCCTCATTTTCAAACACCCGGACCCCCCCCCCCCCCCGCGGTAACCATACCCCACTCAGGTATTCCCCCGCCCCACCCCTTATTGATAATTTTTACTGCTATTTTCGTGTAAGAATTCTTTTAAAACTGTTCACAAAAGATTGAGTTGGGGAATGATATCTGGAGATAGATAGTAGCGGAATTTAAAAGAATTTCTTGTAAAACTGATAATGTATAGGGTAGAAGAGTGAGATGATCTTTGGAATAATAGAACAATAACAACTTAAATGATAATGATTTTACTTTCACAATTTTCAGTCTGAAATTGTTCGAACAGATTATAGCTGATAGGTAAAATGCTTAAAGACAAGTGACCTGTTTTCCTGTTGTTGTACAAGGTCAGTCTATTTTTAGTCGATTCCTTCCAAAACCAAAAGTTACCATGTTTACAACTTACTAATAGACAGTAACATAGACTAACTTTCTCCTACAGTTAATTTGTTTATGGCATAAGAGAGTGGTGACGGCCATAGCCATTCTATTAAATACCGAAATAGAAATTCTTACGTGCTATCATAATAATACAAAAACAGTCGTTTCATTAAGCTAATGGAATTGCTCTTCCACTTTCAAATTTTTGAAAAGGATTGCTCTCAAAATTACAAGAAATAGATTTATTCCATACATTTATGTTGTACAAATCGTCTGCAGCAATAGTTTACTATAAGCAGAATTATTTTATACTAAATTTGATAGTTACAGGTAGCCCCGAAAGGTAATTGTTCAATTTCAATTATTATTAAAAATATGTCCAGATAAATATATAAATACCGGCATTAAATACGAAAACCGAATCGACCGTCGCAAATCAAATCATTCAAACAGGACACACTTTTACTACCATCGCACCTACACATTCTACATATAAAATCTAAAGGACATGAACTCAACACCTTGGAACAATTTGAAATATACAAATACACCACACACAATAAACAAAACATCCTCAATGAACAATTAAATTTTAAATCACAAACTATTCGATCACATTCTACAAAACTACAATAATTCTTCTAACCAAAACCGACAACAAAGAGAACACTGATCCAGGTTGCTGTTGAAAATGAATCATCAAGATTCGAAAACGTTTCAGCCTACGTGAGTAAATATTTATTATTTTATTCTCTATTAAAATTGACTGCAAGTCGTTAAATTTATCATAAAATGTTGAAATATAAATACTGTGTTTGCAAATACAGTAAAACCTCGATAATTCGGCCCTCGAAAATCCGGACCCTCCAGTAATCCGGCCCGATTCTAAAAGTTGTATTTTTTTAGATAATAACTGATAAAAAATAATAGATACAATTTTACACACATTTAAATTCTATATTTACAGTCAATGAATACAGTCAATGAATACAGTAAAAAATAGAATAGTGTTGTACTAAACACAGAATCACAATAATTACAGTACGCACGCACGCACGCAACAGAACAATGACATGGTCACAAAACTCATTACTGTACATTTTAAATGGTCTCTCGATGGTACGGCTTTTACGTAAATCCGGCCGCCCGTTTAGGCCGAATTATCGAGGTTTTACTGTAACAGTTTAAGAACTAATATCTTTGATATTCGAAGTTTTCACTTTTTTATGCACACAATGATGAGACGTCTATAAGACATGAGCAATACAAATAAATTATTGAGATATATTATTAAGATTTTTCCGTAACCTGATATGAAATTGATATATCATTATTTTTAATAGTTTTGTTATTGGTTTTTGTGTAACTCGCGGGCATCACTACTAAACTGTTTTACTTCCAACCAAGCATGTTTGTTTTAAATAGGGAAATTTCTTAAAATCGATTGAAATATTCTCTTAATTGAATGTTTAGGAATAAGTTGAATTTCAATGAACATTTTAATATTTGCTAGCTATGGGTTAAATCAGTGCTGGGTGTGTGGATACTGGATAGGTAAATTTTGTGCAATTTAGTTTTAAACGCCTAATATTAAATTTAGTGAAACATTTCTTCCAAAAATATGCAAAAAATAATAAAAATAGAATCTACCCAGTTTCCAGTTTTAAATTGACTCAATTCTATCAAAAAGGTTGAAATTTTTTCATTTTAGTAATATAATATAATTCATATAGGCTTAATATCTTAGTTTTTTCTTGGTTTTTTTCAATCATTATCTTGTATCTGTTTAAAAAGTAATCACGAATATTTGAAGATGGTAACTCCCATAAGTATGTATCTCGGGAGCACCTAATTTCTCTCCAATTATTACATGAACATGTATTGTAAACATTCAGCTATAGTAATTTAGATATGTATACATATGTAATGTAACAAATGTTTTGAAGAGAGAAATAAAATTATTTATTATTATTATATATTTATGCATGAAATTAAATTATGAAACTTCCTGTAATTGTGATTGTGCATTAATGAAATCCATACAGTAATGAAAAATAAAATCAACATTACTCACAAAGAAAACTTGGAATTACAGTGCATATAGCAAACAATATTCGAAAAAAGTGTGGCATCTTGGAATTAATCTTCATAATTTATAATTAATAATAAAATCAATTCAATTCTATAATAATTAATTAATAAAAAAATTCTATCTAATTCTATAATAATCGATTAATACATACTCTATTGCAGTTAGCAGCCATTGCATGTTTGCTTGTTAGGAGTTTGTCCATTTGCAGCAATGTCCTGCACAGGGCTTTGCGGCGTATCATAGGAACTACTAATTGGCGATGGCTGTAGATTGATAATAATTATTCTTTCAAAAGACGATGGACTCCTGACAATTATTCACCTACGTAATAAAAAACCGAGTAATTGTAGTACTCAAAAATAAATTACAGCCGGAATCGCTAAATTTGAAAATTAAGAACGGGTAAAAGCGAAAATTCAAAAGCTAATTTTGTAAAAGCTTGTCTACTCAAATAAGAAGCCAATGCTACTTTGTGACACCTTTCTCGTTATGTTGGATTAGAATGTAAAATATGAGCATGTCGAGTGCGCATGTCATGTTGACGCACATGTTGAGTAGTTCATCAAACTTATGTGCAAATAAACATAGAAATGAGAGTAAGTTGATCAGTGAAAAATAAATTATCGTGCTGCGAGCTTTGGAATAATAAATTTATTAGAATTCGTGTTTTAAGTTTAAGCAGCTCTAAATGATCTCATGAATATAGATTTAATATTACCGATTCAATTACGGTGCTACAATAGTAGGAATAACAGTAGGAATTCATTACAATAGTATTCTTTCTTTTGATATTTTTTACTGTATATTATTTCGGCACGATGTTATAAGCTTTACTGTCAACTTTTTGTTGTAAATTTAACGACTTGCAGTCAGTTTTAGATTGTAAATATATAATAAATGTACTCACACTTGGCCGAACGATTTCGAGTTATGTATTTACAATCTAAAACTGACTGCAAGTCGTTAAATTTACGACAAAAAGTTAATATTAACAACCCAGATCGTTATGGAACAAGAAATCCAAGACTCTACTATCACTTACCCGGTGGTTCGGAACCCACCTAAAATAGAGGCTCTACCGTCTACCATGTTTCCTATAACATCGCTCAAACCGCGAGGATGAACTACCTTTAAGGGTGTCTCCACCAGTAAAAGCCATACGATTATTATTATTATTATTATTATTATTATTATTATTATTATTCCATTGTTCCATTATTATTAAAATGATGATAAATGTGTTGGGAGCTCGGATCTGGATTAATAAATTTAGTATAATAATATCGAATGACCTGACTGACTCAGGTCTAGTGTCAAGAGTTATCAGGTCGCACCTGAATAAGTTCAGCAGACGTGACTTAACGACTGTTTTTAGGCAGCCGGGACTGTCAGCTTAACGTGTCCTCCGAAACACAGGAGTGGCCCGAGGTAAAATCTTTTGTTCAGAACTGGGATCGAACCCATAAATAAATTCAGTTATTATCATTCACAAGTACGTAACTGTATAATATAATTGTGGCTAATGCATTTCAGATTATAATGAAATATGCATCAACATTAAGTTTTATTAATTTTATACAGTTATACATCAATCACTAATGATATATTTTATTTAATATTAATATTCTTTTTAATCTTTAATATTATCCTTAGGAAATGCCAGTCAAGCATTCAAAGGGAAATTACTCAAATTTCTATTGTTCTTATATAGATTCAGTAATTAGAAATATTCAAATTCCAATATTAACTTATCAATTATTTATATCTTGCATTCATTCATTTTACTCAAGCTTTTTCAATTCAGTGCTTCAAAGCATGCTTTTCACAATCATTTTGTAATACGCTGGCCTATAATATTGTTAATGATAATTTTCTTATTAATTTCCAGGTACCAATAATAGGCAAAATGGATTCAAAGAACACTTTTACACCGTTCTCGAGCTTTTAATCGATGCGTTGTGAGAAGTCTCTTTGGTTTGTAGCCCCCCAACAGTTCGTAGTTTTTTGTTGTATTTTGTAAATTTTATTAACGAAATTTTTTTACAGCTCTGAACCAGTGTATAATAATGTATAACGCAGTTTTTTATCGTTAGAAGGCAGATTTCAATCGTATATTTATAAGAATATATGTATATGCCTTTTTTATAAGAAAATATTTTCAATTGTATATATTTTAGTCTCTGAAAGACATGACATCTGAATAAAATCAGACATGGCATTTGAATAAAATCAATCATTACGTATTCATACTACTTATACGCATTTTTCAGTATCAAGAATTCCTTGACAAGAAAACACACTTCACTCCTTCACTTCATAATTTTTGTATATTTAGCTTTAAACACCACTTCATTCTCCATCAGTCCATTTATGGGCTTATATTATGTCAATTATAGTTCATTGTCACTTATTCCAGTCCATTTCTTCCGGATTCCTCAATTCCTATATCTTCTCAGTTCTTCTTGACAAGTTGACACAAACTAAATAAATAACTAGAACATAGAAATATTTAAAAAAAAAAACAATTGAAAAAATATTCAGTTGATAAAGCTTTTTATAGTTTACAAGAGTTCCTTTCACATCAAAATTAAGCCTCACCTCAACTAACAGATATAGTAATTATAGTAACTAGTGTATAAGAGTATAATTGTTGATCTGACTTGTCTTATACTCCTTAACTGGAGTCTCCAAGACGTAATCTACAAAAAAAAAAATGAATTCATCCGCTTTGACTGCCATTAGAAGTTGTACTGACACAAACAGCCATGAACTCATAAGGCACTAAAGCTCATAAAAGTTTCATAAAGAATGGCTGTATGAGAAGATGAGGCTACTGTTTGATGTGCTTATTGTTCTCGCTTATTTCCTTGATTGAGTAATGGAAGACGACCTCGTGGCTGTTGAAGGAAATTTAGTTGTGTGCTTTTATTTTACGAGCGAAATACTCGACCTTGTTGAATTAAATGTTAGTCTTTTATCTACGACTTGTAAACCATGTAAAAAATACAAGTGGACGTTCAATACAGGTAGTAAATAGATCTCTGGACGATCGCTCATTATGGTTAGATCAAGGATAGTAGGATGTCAAGATACCAACAACGTAAGTGAACAATTAATCTATTCCTAAGTACCTGACTTGCTGCCAAGAATTTTTAATTGACTTGCAGTTACGCATCAAAATACGTGCTTGAAATGTTAAGTTTTAACGGTTGGGAAAAAACATCGTTGACATCTTCAAATAGTTACGTCAGAGTTATGTTGTTATGAATTTCTAGATTCCATAAAACACGGAGCAGTTAACTTTCTTTGTAGTGGCGAAGGTGATATTGTGGAAAGTATCCATAATGAATAATAAGACGAAATTGTCACAACCACATTTATTAAAACTTAGAGAAACTAGTTTCGGTTGTTACACCATCATCAATCGCAATCAAACTAAAAACCAAAGTACAGAGAAGCTTAGTTTTTATGACTGTGGACAAATGGTGTATGAAAATATCTCAGAGTTGAGTGAGTAGAGTTTGATGGGGTTTATCAAGAATATGTAAAGGTCATATACTAGATGATTTTCATTGAATGAAAATTTATGATGTAGGTTGTGTGGAACCAGCATTATTCATCAATTCACAAGGACAAATAGGTAATAGAACTAGATTTTGTACAAGATCAAATATTTTACTAGTAAATACATTAGTTTATAAATATCCAGTTTAGTTCGCTGACAAGATACTGTACAAAATCAATGTTGTAGGTACTAGTTGATAAGAGTTTATAAATTTCCATGACCATGTTAAATCAATCCTAGCATTTTAGATTAGATTCATGTAAGCCGTTGTTCAAGAGACTTGGTCTCCTATCTGTACCCTGCTTATATGTGTGTGAAGCTACTTTATATGTAAAAACGAATGATATTAACCAAAATCTTGACATACATGATTATAATACAAGAAGCCGAGGAGATTATCACTTGGTGAGTCACAATAGTAGCTTATTCAAACAAAAACCTAGTTATATTGGTAGGAAACTCTACAACAAGCTACCGCAGTTCTCAAAGTCTTGAAAGTATAGAAATATTTAAAAAACAATTGAAAAATTATTTAGTTGATAAAGCTTTTTATAGTGTACAAGAGTTCCTTTCACATCAAAATTAAGCCTCACCTCAACTAATTGATATAGTAATTATGGTATATAGTGTATAATTATTGTTGATCTGACTTGTCTTATACTCCTTAACTGGAGTCTCCAAGACGTAATCTACAAAAAATGACTGTTTCTTGTCAGACTGTGCATGCTCAATAGTTCTTTTTGTGTCTATATTTGAATTTTCAGTAGCGAAATAAGAATTTTTATCTGTTACTTTCCATTTGTTTCAGGTTAAGTGTTTTTATTCATCACAATCCATAAAAATTTGAATTTATTATCCCCGGATTCTTATGCTGTTATGCTTGTATTGTTTGTTAGTTATCCCTATTTTCATAATCATGCTTGTACCATTGACCCTTGTCTTATTTCCTCAATTTATTTATTAGTCAGTAATTCAATCTCAACTAATCCTAACAAAACATTTTTAGCTAATAAAAAATGTATAATTTCAAACCAACCTTCATATATTTACGTCTGCACTCATTGCATAAATTACCTGACAATTACTTTTTTCTTGGATTTCTTGTTCCATAACGATCTGCGTTGTTAATATCAACTTATTATTGTAAATTTAACGACTTGCAGTCAATTAAAATGAATACAAGTCGTTAAATTCACAATAATAAGTTATTTCTTTGTTTCGTATCCTCTAATAACAGCTTTCATAAATTAATTTTGAAAGTTGTTATACAATTTCTGAATATTTTTTCAATGCTCTTTGTTCATTATTATCATTTTCTCTGTTTTTTTTTTTTTTTGTTTCAGTGTTTTCTGTTGCTTAATCTTATATCTATGTTTTTGTCCTTTCTTTAGCCTATTCTCTCTGTTGTTATATAGTCCAATATTGACTTTATTCAACAATTTTGGCGGGCCGCTTAGCGCAGTTGGTAGGGGCGTCGCAACTTCAGCTTGCTGTCGTTTAAGTGGTCGTGGGTTCGAATCCCGCTCCACCGTCAGGCACATTTATGTGTAATCAATTCTACTAATTTCTATTGATCTAATTTAATTTAGGCTATGTATTTAAGCCATAGGTTTTATCCACTACAAAAGTAAAAAACATGAAATTTTTTTTTTTAATTCGTTTATATTCAATTTTTCCCCTGATTCCATACCAGCTTGAATTTTTCTCCTAGCCTAAAATTAAAGGTATTTATGAACGATCAACAAATTTTAGAGCTGTTCAACCTGATTGTGACCTGTTTTACTCAATACTGAAGTACTGTGATGGTTTCTACCATAATTGTGATTTTTGTTGATGAATTCATTACTTGCTTGCATGCTTCAACTCTAGAGTGTCTTTTCAAATAGTTTCTAGTCTGCATTTATCGTAATGAATAGATAGGTACTGGTACCGTCATTTTAACATTGCATGTAAGTTAGTGGACGTAAATGAACTAATCTCATTAACGACATCCTTATCTTGACTCTCCAGTTTACGAAACCTCGTTCATTTCAATATCTGAATTGAAAAAGTAGAATACAGTTTACAATAATCGAAACGTAACCTTATTTACAGAGAATTAGTTCTAGACAGTTAAAAGTTACGTTATTTCCAGTCTATAATAATAGAATACCGTCTGCCTTTTACTTTTTAGATGAAAGTGAAAGTTGTCAGATGCTGATCCATGATTGGGAGCGAGTGAGAGAGTGAGTGAGTGAGAGAGACGTATTCTTTTAACGGTTTGGTGAGTTCACAAAATAGACGAACTACGAATAAATAATAAATTACTGCCCGCAGGCGTTAGTACCAAGAAAACATATTGTTTCTAAATGCGGAGAATTCGATGAGCTGCTGAAATAGTTATAAGTCGTTCATAAGTTGAATAAATGTATAGCAACGAATGTGATCAAACACTAAAACGTAGAATCTGTTTGATCTAAATTACTCGCTCTATTTCATCGATTTTGACACGTGTGTTTGCTAAGATTAAAATTTCATAAATGTCACATCACTATTCTAACAAGAAGTAAAGCTGAAAGTATCTGTACCGTTTCTGACACTTTAAATAGTTCTTACATCATAGTTTAGAAATTTAATTATTACGATTAATGATTAATAGTTATTTTTCATTTTTTTTCAAATGAAATTTTATTCATCTTTCATAACAAAGAAACACATAAACATCAGAAACATAAAAAATACAAATGAAATATACAAAATTAAATAGTAATTGATGCAGAAGTTATACAATAGTTCCATTCAATGGAAAGAGAAAAAATACTTATTTTATAAGATTATTTTAAAAGATTTATTTTTACATTAAATGGACCACCTCTATTATTGTCATCCAACTATTTTCCTTAGAAAATGGACAATGTCTCTGTGAATCTTGAGGTTGCTGCAATTCATTAATTTAATTATCATTCATTAATTTAATTTCACAAGTTTCATCAATGCTATTTAATTATATACAAGCTGTATATTCTAATATCTGCAATCATTTTATAATATATTTTTGTGCAATATCGTATAATGTACGTCCAATGAACTCTATTTTACCTCTTCCTCCAAGTGGTTCTCCAAGTGCCTCAGTTGTGCCCCCTGTACCTTTTTTCATACGTACTATACTACAGTATTTTCAAGAGATCGTCATTCCCTTATTGACTCCACCCACTCATCCATCTCTTGTTCCTCACCCTTTAATTATTGCTTTAAATATGTAATATGGTATTCTTTTACTTTTTGTAAAGTATTTTATGCAATTCAGTGTCACATTTTTTACAGACATGCAGACCACCATGATTAGTTTTAGATGTGCCTTTTTTATAAAAAAATTATGAAGCGTAAAATATTGTGCACATTTATGGAAGTTCCTAGCTCTATTTCTAGCCTTTTTCTATTCTACTTTCTGCTTTTAACATTGTACATTCCATGTTTCAAGAATCAAATCAATTCACAATTCTATTCCTGGGGGTACCAAACGCAATAGATTTTGTACAATACTATTGATATAATTTTTGGTTTAAGTCTTGACTTTTGACTCTCACATCATTATTTAACTCACAGCTTACAATATTGCGGTAATATTAGGAAATGCTGAGCTGTAGTAGTTAAATCTGCTGTATTCTCTTGTATTCTATTGATACAATCTTAAAGACTGGATTAATAATATATTGACGCATGTCACCGTAAGACTATACTCTTGAAAATAATACTGTATAACATGATGAAATAAATTATTTTAACTTTTCATGTGAAATTTAACGACTTGCAGTCAAATATTTGTTAAGAATAAGTATAACTCACTTAATCTGTAGAATCGCAAGAGATTCGAAAGCGCTCGGCCTACAGATTAAGTGAGTTATACTTATTCTTAACAAATATTTGACTGCAAGTCGTTAAATTTCACATGAAAAGTTAATATTAACAACGCAGTTCGTCATGGAACAAGAAATCCAGGAATAAATTATTTATTGGACTATTCTATTGTAATGTCCTATGTCTACAAGTACCTAGAGTGCTAGAAGTATAATAATTGAAAACATACAGGCAAGCGGAATTCGCCTAAAATTACTCTCTTTTAACACTATCATATGAAAATTGAAGTGCCTTATCAAATCTGGAATCTGGTTGATAGTTATGCAATGCCTAGGGATTGGAGAGTAAAAAAGCCTCAAATAAAGGAGTTACACATGTGGATAAGGGACAAATTTTTCAATTCAATTAATGACCTGGTTTAATTTTATGTTTGTAGTCCTATATTCTATGATAATAATAGTGAATAAATAGTTTTTTATAATATTTTCTGTGATATATGCGTACAATTTTATCTATGAGATTCTTTCAATTAAATTCATCTATGAGAGACAATAATTTTTTTCACTTAAGTACTAATATGGAAGTAAAGAAGTTATGTTGATAAGGCTCCACGTCGGCGAGCAAGTTTTTACTTTTGTCGGCGTGTAGAAAATTGTGAAATTGTACATAATATTATTGCATATTATTTGTATTCGGATTTTGTGCAATAAACGATTTGATTTGATTTTGATTCAAGTCAAGACATCAAGTCTTCAGAGGTAGATTCTTATACAGTTTATTAGACTACAGGTGGGGTAACAACTTCAGCACAGTGTTTACAAGCAGGCACAATCAATAATAATAAACATTGTAATTTTCAAGTCAAAACAGCTTGTAAGATAATGTCACTTTTTTAAATGACTTGAAGAATAATCTAAAGACTACGATCAACAATGGTATCATTAGACTTGTAGTAGTTAGTAGTTGTGCAGTAGGCTATAGTTTAAAATTTCAATTAATTCTTGTCCCAGTTGTCATTTCGTGTTTTGGCGTGCGTGTGTCAAGTCGTCAATCTGGAGAAGGCTAGTGTGCACTATATTTTACGCATAGTTCAAGAGAGGCCGGGCCGTTTTCGAAAGGACAGTGATGATGGATGAACAATGTGTGATGCAAAGGGGAAGAAGGGGTCGAGGAAAAAGAGAGGAGGCGAGTGAAGATTGACCCATTTCCTCACAATGCATTGCGCAATGGAGGCCATCTCTCTTTCACTCTCTCTTTCTGTCTCTTAGCGCGGGAAACGGCCGAATTGCGTCATGGCCGGTGAATGTGTGTAGGCCTTTCAGTGTTGTGTTTGTATAGAGTTAGATGAGCTGAGCTATGTGTAGTATGCACACTAGAATCAAGCCAAACTATATATACGAGATACGAACTATTTTTTTCGTAGTAGTTATAACCCTTTAACGCTGGTTCCAAGGTCTACTATGTCGACTGTAAAATATATCTCTTACTTTATCATTGGGTATATATCTGAATTGGTCTAAACAGTGGATAGATGGGATTGGGCGTTCCAGTGCGGAAGCCATACACTGTTGGACATACACATGCATATGTTTTGATAGTCGAAAGCCCATTGGGCCTCTCACACCAAAAACGATGACATGAAATAATCTGATATAGCTGAAGACAATTCTTCAGATTTTTGGAACTTGTACTTAATTTCATCATTGTAAAACTGGCAACCTGCTGCTAGGCCTTGGTTTAGTATTGGCTGTTGAGCCTGCGGTGCGCTAGTTCTCCAAAGTTTGAAGAAACCCTGACGACAGATAGTAAACCTGGATGTAGTATGAGTATTGAAGACTCCATTCTGACAGTAAAAACAAGTAGAGCGCTAGAAGTACTATTTTTACATTTTCTTCTTTATATTTTCAGGTATTCATAATTATTTTTCTTGTAATCTTTGAAATTTGTACTTTGTTTTGTGTTATGAGGACTATAATGGGATCATCCCGGTGTCCTCATTGATTATAATCTCTTCATAAATAAATAAGTGGAAAAATTATTGTAAAGTAGGCTAATACAGTACCTAGTCCTTACTACAGTATTCTACCTTATTAATAATTTTACAAGATTTCATAGCCCATCATCAAAAACTGAGATTGTAGAGGAAGAAGCCTATTTATTTTAGTTATATTCAATGAGGAAAATAATCGTCACTTACCTCACTCCTCGTTTGCTTAGTACGCTTTTTGGAAAATCTCTACAGCACTAAATATTCCAAAGTTTCATTCCTGGATTGAAAATTTATTTTAGTTTCCTTATATTTTTTTAAAACGTTATTAGTACCGTAACTAGTGGTTTACCCGTGCTTTGCAACGGGATTTAATATAGATTTTTTCAATTAAACATGTGGATTTCAACCGCCAATGCCAATATAATCCCAATAAAAGAATTAGGAGCTGCAATATTGATACGGAACCAATGTGTTGCTTTGACGTGAATGCTCATTTGCATCATAGTGACGTATCATTTATCAGCTCTTCTATGAGCTCACTGCATCTAAACACATTTTAAAACTAAGTAATAGAGTTCATAAGTGAATTTTGAAAAATGTACAAAGAAAAAAAGAAATCGGGCTTTGGGGTGCACAAAAATAAGTTTGGTGGAAGCGTTGCACCAAATATAGTGTTCCAAATAATTAAAGTTTTAAAACCGCACGACTGACACACACACATCTATACTCTCTTTTAATGTAGATTTGACATGATTTCGTAGCTCACCATCAAACGCTGAGATTGGAGAGGAAGAAACCTATTTATTTTATTTTAAATCTCTGGACCATAGTGTATAACTTAAGTTATTTTTCCAATCACCATTTTAGGTTTTTCATTTTTCTGCTAAATTTACTTTTTTATTATTTATCGCAGTAGGGTAAATTATTCTTCTGCATCGCACAATTTTTTTGTAGTATCCATTATATCATTTACAACATTGTTGTGATCTATCTGCTCACAAATTCTGGGACGACAAATCGACAATTGGAACTATCAGACTATCTATCTATCACTTGCCTAATTCTAAAATTTCTAAGCTGAAATCTATGTTCAAGAAAATTTAAACATTTATGTACGGTAACAACTTTTCATTTCCATTATTTAGTATTTGAGATGTGTTGTGCAAACAACCTTCTTTCAAGGTATTTAACAATCTTACAATATACAATTAATGTATATCAATGTATACAATCAATGTATAATACGACTATGGATAAGCCATTTTTCTTCCTGAAGGAGCAAACGCCAGAATTCGAGACCCTTTTTTGGAATCCCCAGTTTAGGCTTCCGGAGGTGGTGAAGGTGTAGGCCCTGTCATCCATCTTTTCTTTCACCCCCTGAGGGTCCTCCAAGGTCACTTGCCCCTCTGGCAAGGAGCGACAGCCAACAAAAAATGCCACCGACCCTTCTCTCTTTTCTTTCACCTAGCTACCCTTTTTCACATTCCCTTTCACTACACCTTGTTAATCCTCAAAATGAACAGACAGTTCACTGATTCCCTTTCGCTCTCGGTTCATTCTTCCCTACCTGCTTTCCTTTCACTTTTGTTCTGTTCCGAAATCCTGAAAAAACGACTGGATAGGTCCGTTCCTATACAAAGACAGTGGAGATCATCTTTTCACTATTCAGTCGTTTCTGCTTTTGAAATTATAAGAAAAGTGAAGTCAAGTAAGTACGTAAAGTTAGTACTAGATAGTAGTTTAAGTAACATTCTAAATAGTTGTCTACTCCTAGGTAAAATTTTCTAGCGACGCATTATTGTTATTAAGTTTATTGGGCAGAAGTTCATATATTCATTTAGTTGATATTTATTTTTACCTTTACAAAATAATAATAATAATAAATGTTTTCCTTTACAAAAAAAATGTTACCTATGTAAAGAATCTCAAGAAATATACATACATTTTGTATATTATCGACTGGGTTTAAATTTTTTCAATACCTGTATAAATCTTTTATTAACTTTTCAAGTGAATTCAACGACTTGCAGTCAAATTTTTATTAAGAATAAGTAGTATTTTACTTACTCTGTAGGCCGAACGTTTTCGAGTTGTTAAAACCCGAGTTGTGTAGAAATCTTTTAGTTTTAGATAGAATATGGGGGCTTATTTTTTTCTTTTTTGGGGTGGGGTGCCTAATTTACGGGGGGGGGGTGCTTAATTTCGCTGTCGTCAGAGCTTTTCCAACTTACATGCTACAGATTTTCTAAGCCTTTTCAGTGAGAGCCTTCAAGTGTCTCTTGTTGCCGATAATGCTCACAAGAGTTTGAGACTTGTGCGTGAATAATGAGGTGAATGATTACTTGAAATATGCCAGCTTGAAAGGGAACCATTCCCGTGATCGAATATCAGTCAGAGTATTACCATAGTTAACGCCCTAACCATTAACAACGCTGTCACGTCGCTAAAAATATCCTGCCTGAGAGAAAACGATGTTGTAATGGAATACCCTAGCTTTCCATAGCATCCTATAACCTTTTTTATAATTTGAATAAACCTTCGTATAAATATAACATTTAATTTCTGTGTTCTTCAGACATGGCTCTAATAGAAAAGTAGTAATTCTCAAATGAGTATGATACTTGTGTTTGATTAATGAAGTGGATAATAACATAAAATATGCCAGGCTGAACGGGAATCAAACCTGTGACTGCAGGAGTAGCAGTCAGTCAGTCCTATCAAAGATAACGCCCTAACCAACAATACTTAGTTAATCCTACTTTTAACGAGAGAAAATGGTGTTTTAAATGAATCTCTCAGCTTCCCATATTAGCCTATATTAATTTACATATTATAAATTGAATTATCAGAGATAAGCTACGAAGCTCCTGGGCGCTTTGTAAGGGTGATCGATTGGATTGACCAGCAAAAAAGACTGTTCTCTGCTGTAAAATCATTTCCCGCTGGTTTGGAACCCACCTAAAACTGTAGGTCCAACTCATTAATCACTATCATCCAATTCATTACCCACGCACAGGTCTCAGATCTATGTGGGCTTCATCCTCCGAAAAAAATAATCTCTATAAACTTGACATTGAACGTATCATTATTCAAACTATTATTTGACGCAGGTTAAAACGAAGAAATGAATTAGACTACGCAAATAAGTTAGAATTGGGTGTGAGGTCAAATTAGTTTCTTGTTTCACAAAAAGTCACGCTGCATCACGTCACCAAACCTGAGTTTCTATTTGCGCCGGGCCGTAATGAAACTGACAAATTGTTTTTTTAGTTTTAGTTTTCATGTTAATTCGATGTTCAGCCGGTGTTTGATAAAAACATGAAAATGATAGCTAATTTATGTGAAGAATATCTTGTCTGCCCTCTTCATCAACATGGAAGTGAAAAAAGATCAGCAATCAGCAATGCAAAACCGGTGCGACCAGAAAAAGAGAGGCGAGGAAGTAAAGTTGGTCGTTGCAGGCAATTATATCAAATTGCTGGCCGCTCCTGATGATAGTTGCATCATCTGAATCATCATCATCGTCACACGCGCGCATGAAATGTTAGGGAGTGACGAGAAAGGCTCTGCAGCCATTTCCCACTAGCGACTAGAAAAGGAAGCTACGAAGAAAAAGAAGAAGAAACTGGAGAAGCCCACGGTGTCAGAGAAGAATGCGGCCGTGCTCCACAAAAAAGTGGACCTCTCCCGACTGAAGATGAGGAAAGTGAAAGACGAAGAGAAGGAATACAAAAATTAGAAAGAGAGTTCACACAAGAGCGGATGACGAAGAAAAATGTGGAGTAAGAAAAGAGTAGTTGAAGACGAAGTAAATGAAGGTAAGAAAAGGATGAAAGGTGGTAGAAAGGAAAGGAAAAGGGACAGAAATGAAAAGATGATTGTGATGGTCTGTCTCATCGCTCCCCTCTCAAGCAAACGTTTAGCTTTATTTTTCTTCTTTCTTTCTTTCTCATTGCACCACCCCTTTCTTCTTTCTTACCTGGCAGGTGCCAACGACCTTTCTTTCTAGCTCCTCGCCATCGAAAAGGAAAACGAGTGATTTTATAGCTTGAAAACCTTGAAAAATAGTATACCCATGCGAAAGTACGTAGGTAGTCTTGCTTGCAGGTTTCTGGCGCATAGTTACAGAATGTAATACTGTTTTTTTGTTTGGGAGGGGATGAAGCCCACATAGGTCTGAGACCTGTGCTTGGGTAATGAGTTGGATGATGATGATTGACGAGTTGAACCTACAGTTTTAGGTGGGTTCCGAAGCACCGGGAAGTGATTTTACAGCAGAGAACAGTGTCTTTTTGCTGGCCAATCTAATCGGTCACCGTTACAAAGTGGACCCAGGAGAACGCAGCTTATCTCTGTCTTTGTGTAAGATAGGGCTATTTTGCCCTAACTCCGCCCTTTTGTGTAAATGCATCACCTTGATATTACAATTCATTTATTATGCAAATATTCTTATTGATGTCAGTAATCTAACTTACAAAACAGTGTAATAGTAACGTATCGTCTTGTATCTATTTTTATCTATCTTCCATGAATGAAGGTGATGTCATTCATTGTAAGGTAATAGTCAGAAGTCATATGAATTGTACTTTTACTCGAATAAAGCTATCTGAATCTGAATCTGATTGAACAGATACCTGCTACGGCTCACGGCTATCACTTCCCTAAATATAGTGGAATTGAAAATATCAAAACTATTAATGAAACTTTCAGTGAAAATTAAAATATGAAACTGCCATTGGTGTATGGTTGGAGAGAAAAAATAAAGCTACTATGCAAGATTTCTTGTACTAAGATCAGTGAATTTGAATATTCTTTCCTGCTTGGTATTGGTGTAGACGGAGTAAAAGTAAATAATTCATGACATGCAACTTGTAAACAAAATATACCTGAAACAGATTTGTATTTAATTACTCACCCTGTGTGATAGCTAGGTGCGCCAAATTTGGTGTACACACTCCTCAGGCCAAGCCTTATGTACAAAATATAGATCAACCAAATCTGAGAGTCCTATTGGAATACACATCTAGAATGCTATTGAAATACCAAATTCCTGAAGTAGTAGGCCTATAAGAAGCAATAAATTTGCTATGAACTTATTATCAATTTTATTTTTTATTGAATTGAGACATAATAAAAATAAAATAATTTCAATGAGTTACAGGTCTAATAATTGTTTATTAGGATTAAAAATATTTGTGCATCAAGAGATTGCGTTAAAGTTGACAGGAAATTTGTTGCTTTTTTTCCAGCCCCGTGAAATAGATACTGTAACTACCAATAATGATATCTTCTAATTTTAGCTCTCACTGTACAAAGTACTTAGGGGGAGAGCATTGGCCGTCGGTCTGGCTGTACTCATAAAACTTCAGAGCAAAAACTATAGGGGGTAGAGATACCAAATTTTCAGGAAGTATTAGACACCTCATAAGAAAAAATAAATTAAAATTAGGTTCGTCAGTTTTCGCTGAAGGACACAAAAGGAAAAATCTATCCTTAAAGGAACAGCTGATAGAAGTTGACAGTCGGGGCACGGCTTTGAGGCACGCTTCGAGGCATGCCTTCTTTCAGAAAATTTGTATTGATCTGTATCAGCTGTTTCGTTATAGAATACAATCGATTTTCCTTCAAATGTTTTTAAAAAATACAGTCGGGACAGTGAGAGCGTCCCCTTTGAATTTACTGTAAGGTAGATTCATTCCACTTTTTTATTTTCCATTTCATGCCTACTAGCCTATACAGCTGAATGCAGATGACTTTTGTGCAATTTGGTTGAAAAAACTGGAACTGCACTAGATGGCGTCAAAAATTTGCAAGACTTCTTTTTGCTACCAGTTCCAGCTCGCAGCTCCTCGCGAGTTGAGCAACCTGTGACCGTGACTGAGCGAGCAGTTTAACCTTGAACTTGCACTTGAAAATGGTATCCTTGAACTTGGCCTCGAATACCGGCCATCAGAAAGAAAGACGAGCCTTCCTTTTGCGCTTTTTTCTCTCCTCTTTCACCTGCTCATGCCACGTCGGTCTCTCTCGCTCAATCTTTTCTCTCACCTACCTAGCTTTTTCTCGTTCGCTCACTCTCTCACTCTGTCTCTCTCTCACACACACACGCAAATACTCTCTCCACTCACCCTAGATTTCATACTCTTCAGCTCCTCATAACTGAACTGCCAGCCAGACATGCAAAACTTCAAGCATCATTTATATAATTACAGTATTCCAATGTACCCAACTGATGAAATTCTGTTAGCTCAGTGAGGAAAGCAATCTCAAACTACCTCACTCATCGTTTGTGTAGTAAGCTCTGAAGAATAAAACATAACGTTAAGGTCTGAAGAGTCACCTACAGTCGTATCGGCTATGGTACTATATACATACATTCATAATGTACCCAAATATTACTATAAAAAAACAATTAAAATCCTTGTTATCTATGGTTATCATTAACTGTTTGACAATTTTCCTTCTCTATCATTTCCCCTTGATGACATAACTTTGCCTTTTTGTATAATTCGTCACTAGATTGGCGTAGTTCATCTTTATATTTTTATTGTCTAAATCAAGATCTATTTCCATAGTCTATTTCATAAAATTGTTATTGTAGATTTTTTATCATCTTGCCTGACCATAATAGTTTGAAACTTAAAAACATTTTTCTAAAAATATTGTGTAAGTTATTTTTGATTCTTGCGTTGTTAATAATGATTTTTTGTGATCAATTCAAACAACTCATTGTAAATTTAAATAAATGAAGCCATCTGACTCTCGAATTCACTTTTATTAGTATAATGGACGAATATGATATAAAGTGGGACACATGCAAAGAACACACATTTCTTAACGTCACAATAATCAATTAGCTATGCTAAATTTCTCAAAATAATGTTGGTTATCAAGCAATACAATAGAATGAATTATTAATATTATTGACTGGCTATTAATTATTTATCTTAATAATTTTAATCTATTTTAATAAGATAGATTAATAAAGACTGGATTTAATTCAAAATTAATAAGATATAATTTAGATTAATATAGATTATTTTCTAATTTCTCTACACCAATTTTATTAGAATTTATTTTGCTTTCGTTACTTACAATGAAATAATTTATTAATAGACTAATAAATCACTCTTTATGAGTCCATTTGATGTCAAAGTGAGCATCTTAAAGCTCGAACCAAATCATAGCTTTCAGTTGAAATCACCATTTCTCGCCGATTTTGACGCTACATGGTGTATCGCAAGGGCTCCATACTCATACAGAGTTCATCTCCGCCATTCTGTTCTGGTCTGAGCCAGCATCCTCTTAATTATTCCACATTTTATTTGTTTAATAAATACGCCGCCCAAGTTCCTAAATCATTCGATCTAAATATGTTCTCAAATTCAAATATACGAGATTAGACTATTTTGAGTCTAGAAATAGTTTAATATATTAAAAACTTTCACCGTCTTATCTAGAACTGTAGTGTTTGTTTGCGTGTTATCTGGCCCAGAAATGATGTTGTCTAGTATAATAGTAATAGCAGTTGCACAACTGACAAATTGGAGGCCCCAATGCAATGAATGGCCTTCCTAATAGTCGACGTCTTTTCTCACTTGACACACAACGCACTAATTATGTCATCGGTCGAAATTTATTCCGTTTACATTGATATGAGACGATTTAGTCTATTTTTATAGCTTGACAATTTCGTTGACATTTTTTTCTAAAACTATAATACAACTGATTCCGTTCATATTGATATTTTTAACACATGAAAAACAGGCGGGAATAGATTACGAATTCTCAATAATAATTCTACTAATTGCAGTCTGTATTCAGCTACTAATAATAGTAATATCTATTGGATTAATTCCGGTGGTTCGGAACCCACCTAAAACTGTAGGTCCAACTCATTAATCACCATCATCCAGCTAATTACCCACGCACAGGTCTAAGACCTATGTGGGCTTCATCCTCAAAAAAAAAAAAATCCATCACAACTCATAAAATAAGTTGGTTTTATAAACACAATTTTCATTAAAGCTACAGATTCAACAACTTAAACCATTTTATCTATCCTGCTGCTATATGCAGGGCAGAGGTGTAGCCAAGGGGAGTCCCCGGATCCGGAGCCCCCCATTGGCGATGACTCAAGCTCTAGATAGAATAATCTACGGGAATCCAGTATAGGGGAAGTGGTAGCCGAGTGCCGTAGCAGGTATATGTTCAGAGATAAGCTAAGAAAGTCCTGGGCCATGTTTGTAAGGGTGACCGATTGGATCGGCCAGCAAAAAAGACTTTTCTCTGCTGTAAAATCACTTCCCAGTGGTTTGGAACCCACCTAAAACTGTAGGTACAACTCATCAATCATCATCATCATCCAATTCAATGAACCCACGCACAGGTCTCAGACCTATGTGGGCTTCATCCTCTGAAAAAAATTAACTTTGGCCCAAAATGTGGGAAGGATTTATGTCTAGAAACGCTCAATATGTGTTTTTAAATGGATTATGCTTCAAAATTTTCAATTGAGAGGGCCCCCGGACACCCTTTATAATGAAGTCAAGAAATCTGTCTGGGGTAGACTATCTGTTGGTGGTTAATGAGAGGTGTTCTTGTAAAGCCGCGTCTCCACCAACCGAACATGCTCGGCGAACAGTGTTCGCTGGAATCAGCTGATGTCGCCGAACATTTTTGGAGTTGGTTTGGTGCGGACGCCTTCTCGAACATTATGATCGGAGTGGCGAGAACCTGTTGTTGATCGTCACTGTTCGCTCGCAGACCGAACATTTCATTTGAACTCATGAACATGTTCGGTGACCCATATGTTTAATGTTTGTCCGTTTTTTTATTTGCCAACAATGTTCGGCAGACATGTTCGGTTGGTGGAGACGTGGCTTAACAGGTCAACCCCTTGAGAAATTTCTGGCTGCGCCTATGATACAGAGTGTTTCGTATGAGTTTCCAACACGTATGGGCTTGTTATACTCACTAGAATAATGAGAAAAATTCGCACAAACATAGATCAAAAAATGCTCTATTACTGAGTTAAATATGGCGGAAGTTACCAGTAAGCCTGTATTCAGATATTTGTAGTGGCTTATTTCCACTTGTAAATTTATCAGGTTGTATGTACAATAAGCTGGAAATCGAATAAAACATGTTAGAATTTGGTAACTACATTAATTTTTGAAATATCCAACAAAATATGCAAAAATGACCCAAAAACACGTTTTTACATATGAAGTGGATAAATTTGGGTCTGAAGAGACACCTGCAGTCGAAATTGGCTATGATAATATAAATTCAAATGCGTGGGACCAATCTGTATGTAGGCCTAACTTTTCATTTTTAATCGTCAAATTGGTACAACTCGTTCTATTCCAAACATGTGGCTATTGAAAGAATCTCCAATAAATATTAGATCTTTGAACGTGAAGTGAAACTGACAGAAAGATAGAGCAGATCGAGCTTAGGCTTGATTCAGATAAACCAATAAAATATGCAAAAATGACCCCAAAAAACGTTTTTTTACGTTTGAAGTGGATAAATTTGGGTCTGAAGAGTCACTTACAGTCGAAATTGACTATGGTACTATAAATATAAATGCCTGAGATCAATCTGAATTTTAGCCTCATTCTTAATCGTCGAATTGGTAGTCTACCTATTCAAAACTTGTAGCTATTGAAAAATGTACGATAAATATTAGATCTTGTGAACGTGGAATGAAACTGAGTGAAAGATGGAGCAGATCGGCTTGAAATGGTATAATGCAGATGCAGATAGACTACGCAATAGCAGCAAGAAATGTTACATCACTGGCAGCGTGCTGTGCTGGAGCGGTAAGTCGGCTATTATGTCAGATGAGGAGAAAGGTGAAAGGACAGACATTTCGCTGCTGCAACCAGCACACTTTTACTTTCGTTCTAGCATAACTATGTCTCGGCATTCTCTTCGGATAGCACTTGTTATAAAGTCTCCCTATGGCTGGAAAGAAGAATACATTCTTGGTAGGGGGAAGACGATCTCAATCAGTTAGCTAAAAATTGATGAGATGTAATTATCTCTCAATTAATTGAATTAATTATTGTTATAAATAAAATTGTTAAAATCGTTAGTTGAAAATTGATGGCGATGTTTTTATCTCTCAATTAATTGAATTAATTATTGTTATTAATAATGTAGAAGATTAGATCAAAGCGCTTTGAAAAATGTACTAAAACGTTGTTGTTATAATTCTTATGTTGGTGTGGTAAATTTTGGATGCTTAACCTCAAAACTATATTCAGAACATCAAACTGATATTGGTGGGGGGGGGGGGGGGGGGGGTTGTTAGGAGAGAATACTTCTCCAAAATCTCCTCACCACTAATGAAAACAGGCATAAATACAGTTTTTATTGCAACAAAAGTTCGGGTAGCATACATCCCCATACGTAGCTTTTACTGGATCTTCCCTGAAGTATTTGCTGATAAAAAAGTTAGACCTACAATAAACGGTCACCTAAACATTTCTCAAAATCAGTTCATTTTGAATAAAATAAATATTTTTCTGGCTAATAATATAATTATGATGAATCCCTCGCTGAATGAGACAATGCTTGAGTACTAATACTAAACATTCAATCTGTTCTACCGTACATCATAATTGAAATCGTATATTAAAATTTACCGAGATGCACATCAATATTGGAAGACTTTTCCAAGTGTTCATTTTTAAACAAGCTCGTCTGAACCAAAATAAATTCATACAGTGAACACAACCAAACATCCCATATAAATATAAATTTTATGCCCGGTTTCTGCGTTGTTCATTAAGTTTAATGGATCATAAACCCATTGCTCCAGCATTGATTTAATGGTCCATTAAACTTAATGAACAACTCAGAAACCGGGCATTAGTATTTTAATTTCAGTATTAGCATTACTAATTTAAACATATCAGTATTAGAAACATTTACTAATAATTTATTCCATATACATTATTCAATCAGAACTCATCTATCTCCTAAACATTTTCTACAATTCATTCCCTCATTTACGAATAGTTTTACTAATATTTTTTCATAGAACAGGTGTCAACCATGCACAATCTATAAAATCCTCAATACCAAGCATTATATACGAATATGTAAAGCGTAAGTGATGAATACATTAATCGACTACACAAAGGAGGGAGTTTTCACCTTATTTTAAATCATTGATGTTGCTTTTTTTAGTTTATTCGGTCTTATTCTTAAATACAAAATAATTCCTGGATTTCTTGTTCCATGACGAACTGCGTTGTTAATATTAACTTTTCATGTGAGTTATTATACTTATTCTTAACAAATATTTGACTGCATGTCGTTAAATTTCACATGAAAAGTTAACAAAATAATTATTAGATGGTAGATGATTGTGAATAAATGATGATGGATTATATAGCATAAAGACCTAAGGAGAGCGGTGATGATTTTTTGGACAATAATTTTGTTTTGTTAAAACAAGCCAGGAAATGGGTAACCGCAGTTAACTGCAAAACAATCTCGATAAACGCCAATCGAAAAAGCGGAAACTAGAGTAAATAAGGTTGGGTAGGGTGTGAAATGTAGCAGGCTACGCGGTAGCTGTGGAAATTGGAACAACTCTCTTCCAATTGCATTGCAGAGAGAGATTCGGTAAGCAGAGCAGAGCAGAGAGCAGCAGAACTTGTGCAACCGAGAGAAGGTGAAAGTTCCCGGCACTCGCTCCCTGTCTACTGACTGCTCTTTCTCACCCACTCTTTATATTTTCTCTCTCTTTCTCACCGAGTCATTCTATCTTTCTTTCTCATGACGCAACTGAGGAGAGTGGCCCGGTTAAGTAACAGAAACAATGAAAACGGCTCACCCTTTTTGTCTCTCATTCTCCTTCACTTCTCTCTTTATTTATCTCTCTCTCTATTTTCTGTTCAGAAAATATAAAAAAACTCAATTCCAATTATGTTCAATCACTTCTAACTTTTTCAATTTGTAGAATAAATTTTATTCTATTATTACCAATTATATGTTTCTTTCTTTTTGGCAATAAATGAATTGAATTGAATATAGTCTCGCAGTTGGAAGTTATCAAGGTTAAGTTTGAATGGACGAATTTTTGTCCAGACTTAGCCCTTATTACGTAAATGCTTCACATAAAATCTCATTGTTAATATCCATACTTTCTCTCATATACAATCTTTTGTGTTGTTAATAATATGCTTTCTAATAAGTCACAATAATATTTTGTAAATTTACGTAAATAAGTTAAAGTAATTTTATCTTATCTCTCTTTATCTTTCTCTCTTAATTTACATGAATAAAGAAAGATAGTCTAATCTAATCGCACACACTCTCTCTCACTTTCTCTCTCCCACACGTGTCACCAGACACGTCGGTAATGGTTCCCAAAAGATATCCAGAGCCTAACGATGAGTGGTGTCTGAGTAATCCAGGTTATTTATTGAAAGAGACAATATAATTTTGTGGAGGAGACAATACCTACAAACAATAATCCTAATTATCCTATCAGTAATCGATAAAAAGATTAAAATCCAGAAAGAGGAAAACTCTAAAATTGTTATTCAAACAACAGTTTTAACTCATAAATCAATATATCACCATAGTTAATCATTTTTTTCTGTTTCTATGGATGTAAAATACATTCATTAATATTATCGATTCGTGTTTCAGAGGACACGTTAAGCTGTCGGTCCCGGCTGCCTAAAAAACAGTCGTTAAGTCACGTCAGAGGCCCTGAACTTATTCAGGTGCGACCTGATAACTCTGACACCAGACCTGAGCCAGCCAGGTCACACGATATTATTATTATTATCGATTAACAAATTTGATAAATAATATGAATTTTTTTTTTTTTTGAGGATGAAGCCCACATAGGTCTGAGACCTGTGCGTGGGTAATGAGTTGGATGATGGTGATTGATGAGTTGGACCTACAGTTTTAGGTGGGTTCCGAACCACCGGGAAGTGATTTTACAGCAGAGAACAATGTCTTTTTTGCTGGCCAATCTAATCGGTCACCGTTACGAACGGGACCTACGAGAACGCAGCTTATCTATCTGATTGAACAGATACCTGCTACGGCTCGCGGCTATCACTTCCCCAAAACTGTGTTCTTTTCAAATTATTTCTAACCTTTCAACCAGGGGGCTCAACTCTCTTGGCCTTTTGTCTGGATAGGTGGAGGGGGGAAATTGATCATCTGTTTTTATGGCCCCAGTAGATTGATTTTTGAAAATGTTGTCCTTATTTTTGGAATAAATTCTTATCACGCGTCTAGGACCTCAAGTGAATATGTGCACCGAATTTCAACTTTTCTGTCGCGTGGTCTTCGAGAAATAATGATGAATGGGTCAGTACTATTTGGCTTTCATAAATCTCAAAATGTAGGACAATATATTTTAAAATTTGGATCTATCAGACATTTGCACGTAAAAATTAGTTTCACAGTAGTCAGTGTAATGAGTGTGAACTTTTCACAGAGGATTTCAATTCTCGAGAAAGAATACACAGAAAATTAGAAAAAAGTTGCCATCATGATATTTTTCTTCAAATGATGCGCTACCAGAGCCACATTTATTAAAAATATATAAGAAATTATATTATCAATAGATGAAAATTCGAAATAACCAACTCTTCGTTAAAAATTACAGTATTTTAATATTAGCTAAAAAAATTTTTTATTGCGGATGATGCCCACATGAGTCCGGAGACTTGTGCGTGGGTAGTGAGGTGAATGGGTGAATGATAAGAAACAACCATGGCTGAATGTGATTTGAACCCAAGGCTGCAGGAAACGAAGCCAGCCAGAACCCCTTATCACAAACAAGCGCTCCAACCAACTGCGCTACCAGAGCCACATCTATTAAAAAAAAAATAATATCGTAATAACAATGATAACATCTATTAAAAATATATAAAAAATTATATTACATCTATAAAAAATAAAGCTGGTTGTTGAAATGCTTTGTAGAGACCTATTGGGAGTTATAAGTAGAATAGAAAGTGCATAATCTAAAGAAAGTACTTAACTAGTTATTAGTCTAATGGTTACATAATAAATTTGACTCAAATCACTAGATCTCAATTATAGCTCATAGCCGTCTCATGCACTACGTAATACTGAGTGTCAAGTGATTGACAGTACCCAAATAAATCAATAAGTTTCTTTCCACGATGTATATGTGTACAAACTTGAAGTCGAGTACCATAGCATCAGATGCTTTCTTTCTTTTTTCTCTGTTGTCATTGAATCATCGATCTTTCTTTCTCAGATGCACTTGAACATTGTTTAGTAGTGGCTCCAATTTCCTGTTGCCACTTGAGAGAGAGAGAGAGAGGCACTTCTGAAGTGACTGGTTGCTCTCAAATGATCGATTGGTGGTGAAAATCACGATTGAACGCAGAAAATGCACGCAGTATTTGTTGATAGACATGTCTCTCGGCAATATTGACGATTTGCAGCCAATCGCAGTTGTGAGAAATCACTCATCGCAGTCCAATAAAATTACAAGTACACTCTGAAAGCACGCCTGAAAGTGAGAGTACTGTGTTGTACGAGAATGAGTCAATGAATCCTACACTCCAGAAAAGTCCTCTTTGAAGTTTGAAGCTAATTAACTATGTAATAGTAACGGCCACACTCGATTTAGAAAGCCTAATTGCTACCATTGAAGTATCATAAATCTTTTACGAGTCTCGATTTTGAATTTCTTTTTTTTTTGTTTCTCACTAATTAATCGCTCCTAAAAATTGTGATTATGTAGTTGAAGAGTGATATATTTAGTTTATTTTTTATCACTATCATATCAGCACTCGCAGTACTTATTTTTGAAGTATCATTAGATTATATGTGCATCCAGCTATCACCAAGGCAATTTTAGGCACATTTACAACATAGAAAAATGGGGAGTGTCTTAAAATGAAGAGGTTTCATACAGATAGAATAATTTGTTCATGATTATGAGACCAATCCATTGAAGATTCATTAATAAGTATTAATTAATATTAGTATTCATATTAGTAATATAGTATTCATTAATATTCATTAAAAGTGAGGTATTAAGGCTGTGCGCAGGGTTTTTGGTCATAATTTTTTTTTCGAAGTTTCTTGTATCGAATATTATTAGGGCTTTGAAATGCTATCTATTGCTGTGGAGAAAATTTTTTCTTCAATTATTTTCTGAAATATGGGGGTTCAAAGTTGAAATTTTTCTGGTTTGGGGGGGCAATTGATCTCACCTATGAATGATTTAAACTTTTGATAACTTTTCTGTAACTGAAAGATACATTGAGGGATGAAATTGCATATTTTTTACTCCAATCAAGCAATTCGTTTTTTAAATACATTTTTTGAAATCTGTAAAAAGTTCAATTTTTCAAAAAAAATATTTTGAAAAAACTATTAGATGGGGGAAACTTATGAAAAGTTTAAAATCACTCATAGGTAAGATCAATTGCCTTCAAAATCAGAAAAATTTTAACTTTGAACCCACAAAAAATTTTCCTCGCAGCAATAGATATCATTTCAAAGTCCTAATAATATTCAATACAAGAAACTTCGAAAAAAAATTATGACCAAACCCCTGCGCACAGCCTCAAAGAAGCGTTCAAATGCAATTCCAGCGATGAAATGATAAATTCGATGAAATTTACCTCCATTCAAACCGTTAAGAACAATTATTTCTATACAGCAAATACTATGTTATTTCTTAATAACATAGCTACAGCTAGTAGAGTGAACCTTTTCATCAAGTCGTTTCAAATAATTGAAGTAATTCTTTTTAAGTTACATTATTTGTTTGAATGAATGGAATGGAATAGTTTGGCAGTTCCTTTATGACGGGAAAAAACGTTACACTGATAGAAATAGACAGGGAAATATTTTAAGTGAGTTTATTGATCTATTAATAATAGAAATCGATACATCGATTAATAACACAAATCGGTACATCGATTCATGTTATTGCTGTTCATACTTGAATTGTAATGGTCCCATCCATGTCCTTCATACAATCAGACAAAATGATGCATTGTTGAAAACATATAATTCATGAAATTTCCAAATAAGGGTGAGTATCAACTTGATTTTATCATTTTCTATATTTTTCAATTTATTTAAAAATAAAGATGACATGAAAATATGAAAATAAACGTTTAGATTCTATCATAATTGAAGCTCAATTGAACAAGGTCAAATTCACGCAACTCTCATTAATTCCAATACACCTATGTAGGTGAACAATTAAACCCTAAACAACACTGAGCATGAATAGAAGACAAAATAAAGCGTGTCCAACAGGTCTGTTTATCAATATTGACATTCAACTTCAAAGCCATTTCACTTTCCTTTGAAAACAATTTCTTTCAAGAAGTCAGCCCTCTAGACCACCAGCTGTTCTATTCAAGCTAGCCGTAAACTTTTGGGTGAATTTATTGATGTAGACTACTAATAACATAATGGCACACCAATCGCGAAAATACCTTTCGAAATAGGACATAATAGCTCGCGAAACTTTTCTTCTTGTGTTTAATTTTTGTATTTTGTTACACCTTTTAGTTCCATTCAGAGAATAAAAGTAAAAGTGGTCAAACAATACAAAAGAATCGGCTTTGTTTTTAAATGTATCGTGAAGTTGAGCTCACCAACATGTTCTTTGTTTTCGTTGATGGTTTTCAGGTGATTTTTACTTGTTCACCGTTACAAATTTATCTCGAAAAAGGTGTTCTTT